>RWGY01000051.1:141522-625706 GCA_007726485.1 Eragrostis curvula | reverse complement strand
TGCACACCGTACAACACGGTTGAAGTAGTACCTATCATTTTTGTCAGTCTGCACACTTCCAAGGCGCTTAACAATCTCCATACCTCTGCATATCCGCCCAAAAATTGTATGCTTTCCTGGAATAACATCATGTTAATTGTATGAAACTACAAGTATAGCCAGACGATAAAAATTTCAACTTGAGTGATATCTGCAACGTCAAATTCAGATGTGAACAAATTTTTACAACTGACATTCTGAGGCGCAAAACTTCTTACGGTTGATAAAAATTTCAACTTGAGTGATATCTGCAACGTCAAATTCAGATGTGAACAAATTTTTAAAACTGACATTCTGAGGCGCAAAACTTCTTACGGTTGAATATATCAGATAAAACTTGCTGAGAGTGGCAAAACTTCCTACAGCTATGCAATCATCAAAATCCCTAGACTGTATGCACAATGAACAACATGAAAACATAATGATAAAAGGGTAACTCCGGTATTTGCTAATGTTTGAAAAGTTACATAAAGAATTTTCAGACACCAATGTGATTTAGGCCTTTGTAATCCTTCACTGGTCTTTTTTTTTCTTCTTCTTTATCGTGCCTTCAAAATCTATTAAACAGATACGACCAGCCGTCAATTAGCTCATCATACCCAAACATGATTTTTCAGAGTTTTGTCAGACACAAATCTGATCTAGGCCTTTGTAACCCTTCACTGGTCTTCCCCCCAAGTTAAATAAAAAAGGCACACGAGCAAATATGCTCCACTCTGGTCTTGTTTTACTAGAAAATATCAGAACACTGAATTGTCGGTTATACAGCTCATGTACCCACAGCACCAATAAACGTCTAGTTAATCGAGATGGTTTCAGGTGGCAATTAGAAAAGCCATTAATGAACCAATCTGAGGAATGAAGTTCAGATTTTCAGTTAACTATGAACCCAGTTAAACAAAGGAACACGGGCAAAAATGTAGCCTCACCATCAAGTGACTGGCAAGGTGCAAGAGTGATGAAGAACTGGCTTCCGTTAGTGTTTGGCCCAGCATTTGCCATGGACAGGATTCCAGCCCCAGTGTGCTTCAATTCTGGCTTTATCTCATCCTCAAATTTTGCTCTGCAAATACCACAAAAGCAGGAATCTTAGCTAGGATCACAACTAAAGAGTACTAAAGAGCAAGATTTACAGACTTCATCTCACAGCCGGCCACAGAAAAAGATGTCTCTATAACTGGTGTAACAAACTACCTTATCCTCAAGGCTCAATACAAATAGCATATACAACAGGCTAAATACAGGAACTCTGCTATACACACGACCAACTCTTCCGACTCCGTAGTCCAACTGCAACGGCGGCAGCAAGCGTGACAGTTCGACTTATTAATGCGTATGAGCGCTCCTACCTGAGTCACCTGACATAATCGCATCCGTATCTAATCCTAAGCGCAAGCTCAGAAAGAAATCATCCAGCAGCGAGCTGCTTTTGCCACAGATTTTGTCGATCTTCATCCATTGACTTATTGTAAGTATATTTTCAGTTCCTTATGGTGCATGTGGCAAGTCAAGGACATAGGCATAGCATTTCCATTGCCAAGTGAAAATCTACTTGTATTCTCGCGCACAAGCAAAAGTTGTTCAAAGTAAATTAAGCAGCGTTACCTCATCAGGCAAGTACAAGAATTCTTTGAACAGGCAAGTACACTAATAATCTAGTGATGTGGACGTTAGAAACCATGCATCAGATCAATGGAGTTGTACGTGAGGTTTGGAACCAACAAAGCACAATCAGACATGCGTTCTCTTATTAGGAGATCAAGATAAACACTTCGCTCTGGTTGCCGCAAAAGCACATCCTCAATCGTGGTTGGCTAATGATCTAGGTTATTACAAGGCAAAACTGAACGCGTCGTGAGGAGCAAAGAGATGTTGCCGGGACTTGATATTGGCCAGGTGAGTTCACGCAGCACATGACACGTGTGGTGTGTAGTCGTGTGTGTAGCAATTTCGTAAATACAGTGTAAAGATAGTAGCTTATATTTCTTTCCCAATACAATGCTTATCCAACAGCTGTTGGAAGCGACAATTCATTCTACTCGAGTGACTATATATGACCATTAATTGGATAATAAGTAAAGCAAGGGCTGTGGTCAGATTGCTCACCCATAGATGGACTCGCCACCTCTGCCTGTTCCAGTAGGCTCCCCACCTTGGACGATGAAATCCTGAACAAGGACAATGACAGCATCCATGCATTAAGCAACCTCAGTGGATTCGAATCAGATAGCACAAGCAAGACGAGCTTGACCAGCGAAAGGAGAAAACAGAGACACCTTGATGATGCGGTGGAAGATGACGTTGTCGTAGTAGCCGCGGCGCGCGAGCTCGACGAAGTTCCGGCAGGTCTTGGGCGCGTGCTTGTAGTACATCTGGCAACAGAGTAGTAGCATCAGCATCAAGAACCGGAAGAGAAGAGGATGAAGAAGCTTCCTTTGCGCATCGCCCACGGGGGCGGATGAGGGAGATTCCATCCGCCCGAGGGGGACGGAGGGGTGGGCGGGCTGGTGTAGTGATTACCTCGACGGTGAAGGCTCCCATGGAGGTCTCGAGGGTGACCTCCGGCGTGCCGCCTTCGGCGCTGCCCCACATGGTTGGCACGGCGAGGTGGGAGGCTGCGGCGCGGCGGCGGAGACGGGACGGGACGGGAGAGGGGAGAAGCGAGGGGGGCCGTGCGCAAAGAGGACAGAATACAGGGGGCTTTGGAGATATTCCAATTCAATCACGTAAACACCCTCAAACTCTGCTTCTATTACATGAACCCAGATAGCTAGTAGTTTCCCGTCTCGTCTCTGCATCTTCACTGCAGACGGCAAGGCCCTTGCACCGCTATGTACTAGAGTGGAACGGAAAATTAGAACAGCTGATGACCTGATGATCAAGCAGGATCAACAGTTGACAAGAATGAGTCTTGGCATGTGGATCTTAGATAGCAAAAGAAGAATGTTCAGACCATGCGTCGGTTAAGACTGTTAAGCTGTGTTCTAGAAAATGACTGCACATTGCCTGTTGGAGGGCTCAAGATCGTAGCAAGCAGGCCGCTATACTTGTTCAGTTTGTCAGAAACTCTGAATGAACATTCCTTCAAAAAAGGAAATCTGAATGAAGCAATAAGATCCAATAATTCAGGCAGATTTCGCACAATAGTATCACCAGGGTGACGGAATAGTGATGCATGCTTCCAATCTTGTCATCGATAAGTAGGGAGCGAACGCCGTGTTGTGCGCGTTCGATTCTGAGCCTCGCGTGCTTCACGTTTTCAGTACTTGGTCCTGGGAAGCACATGCATCAAACAGTTCGTCCTACCTAGGAAACACATACTGTACATCAAGTCGTTACATGACGGAGGGAGAAGCTTCGCAACAACAGCAGTCTATTTGTAACTAGGAATTGATGGAACAATCTTATGAATATGATCAAGTTCGTTGCGACCAAAAGTACAGTCCTGCATAAGAGCGTCCCCAATGAAAGTGACAGCTAAGAGGTAATAGCTAGCTCTTACAAAAAGTTGAAGAGAAGTGGAGTCCATGTTTAAGTCTCTTATTTTTCTTAGAGACCGTCTCTTGAGGAAGAGTTAGTTGCCTTCTCTCTCTTTTTTTCTCCAATAAACAATTTTAAAAGTTAGTTAAGAGACAACTATTGAAGACGTTTTAAGGAAATTAACAATTAATTGTTGTACCTTGATTTCCAGTTATCCCACGACCCCTTCAACATATATAGTACTACACTCTTTGCGCCAAGGGTCCACACGATTAAAGCAGGAATTTCCTTTTATGAGAGACCATCATACTCTTTTTGTTCATTCATCAATATCTGGTTGAATATATATTGGGGTTACATGATTACGTCAGCAGCTCTTTGCAGTGCAGGTACAGGAGTCTGCGAGATAGGACTAGTCAACACACTGACAATAATTCCTACTTCACACATTCAATCTTTTTTTTGTCTTTTTTATTACACAATACAACTTAAACGCTCACAACGCACGCACACTCATCCTTATAAACGCACATACCTAAATTCTACTTTTATGAGCATTTTCGAAGACTGAGCTGGCAAATCTCAAAATTAACGAAATCACCACTGACGTTTCTTTGTCGACAGCCACGTCGCCTACCGCTGAAAGCACAAGGCCAATATTCGTTGTGAGCGTCTGAGTTGTATTGTGTAATCATAAAAAAAATATGCAATTGGCCTTGTGGCATATTGCAGGCATTCACTGTTTGATTTTTAAT
Source organism: Eragrostis curvula (assembly GCA_007726485.1). Classification (NCBI taxonomy): domain Eukaryota; kingdom Viridiplantae; phylum Streptophyta; class Magnoliopsida; order Poales; family Poaceae; genus Eragrostis; species Eragrostis curvula. The sequence goes on along the minus strand of RWGY01000051.1, from coordinate 621,432 downwards.
CTCTTTGTCTTATACTTCTTGACGTTATTAATGCAACCTAGTCAATGCAATTTTAAACTAATTCTATTGTCCTAACATCCAAAAAAAATGGAGGGAGCATATGTAAACAAACCATATCTTCTAAGATTCACTTGTCTGATATTCATGCTGACGTGGCCGTCGACAGTGAAGCGTCAGTGGTGACTTCGTTAATCTTGAAGATTTGACGGCTCAGTCTTCCAAGATGCTCATAAAGATAGAATTTACGTATATGTGTTCATAGGAGTGAGTGTACGTGCGTTGTGAGTATACGCTGTGTAATAAAAAAAAATTCTATAACCCATGAACTAGCGGTATTAGGATATGAGTCGCGGTCAGGCGAGGATCCTATTTTAGATAGCCAGCCTACCATTTTGTATTCAGTTGAGCTCGCGATTCTGCGGCACCTCTTGGTTAATGAAAAGAGTCTTTCCATCCTTAAAAAAAAAAAGAAAGAAAGGGATCGCGAACGTGAAGTGGACGATCTCGATGCGGCGGAACGAACGTACGTAGGCAGTTGAGGAAACAAAACGAAGCGAAAACGTACGGGACGAGGAAAGTTTTACCGTGGGCAACAGGCCGAACAACGAAAGATCTGTTACCTTTTACTTCTTTGGATAATAAGATTTTTTTTCCCTAATAAGTAATAACTGGTGCGGACGCATTCCTCTACGTACGCACGGCAGAACACAAAAGGAAGTTCCCGTTCGTGATTGAGGCGATATCTTTAGTTACCATACTAACTCGTGCGCGCGCGTGTATATATACGTGGAGGGCTCAAATCAAAACGTGTATACTCATTTGTCGTTCATTCACGATCAATATGATGAGGAACAGGTGCGGTAGCTTGGTGTACGTAATAATGGTCATATTCTTCTTTGCGTCCACGGTACAATGTAAGATATCTTATTTTAGTTTTTTGTCATTAAATTTTAGTTTCTGTCTTAATTTGTCTCTAGGATTTTATTATGCATCAACATGTTGATGAAGATGAAAAATTGAAGCAGGTCGTCTTCATCTACTCGAGTTTGCGGCCGTAAGCAACCACGCACACAGCGTCTTGAACACAAGCCATAGATCTACATCTCTAGATGAGAGCAAGGTGGCCCTGAAATTTTGTTTGGCTGTGAAGATTGACGAAGTTGAGAGCTACTGCTGCATAAATGAAAAGCCAGTACCACACTGTTACGAAACTATGGATATATGTAAACAGATGTGCCCAGATTGCACTCCTAAGTGCCCGCCGCCATAGTCAGGCCTTTCTAGACGAACCTAGCTAGAATCATCATATTTGTTGATGATATCATATAAATAAAGATGTTGCATGCCGGTTTCGTTTATCTTCACATCTAATGTGCAGTCAGTGTGTAGTAGTAGTAGTATGTGTGATTGGTACGTTAGTCTGAATATAATAATCAGGTACGATGACGACGAGTTGTTAGCGGCGTGAGGCGTAAGGGTGGGTGCACTCTGTGACACCCCAGGTGTCTCATTACATATTTGCACAAGACTAGTCTCTGATGTTGAGTTGGTAATATGAAAATTTCAAATTTTTACTCGAGCTCAATTGCTAAATTCGAAATTAAACCAAATTGAAGTCAAATTTGAAAAGCAAGTTCAAACTTTCAAACAGAACTAGGATCATCCAAATATTTATGTGAAATCTGCTAATGAAATAAAAATCAATCCAAAAGATCAAAATCGTTCTCTTTTAGTAAGTGCTCCAAATAATTGAATGAAGTTTAAATTTAAAATAACTTGTTTGAATTTCAAATTCAAATTTCTGAAAGTTGTTAGCAAATAAAGTGGACACCTGCCCTTTACACATGTCACCCAAGCTCCATGCAAAATTGGATGATTTTTGGAGTTCAAATACCTCTTCAAACCGATTTTACAAGAGTGGAGGCTGAAATTCTTGAAAAAAGAAAAGAAAAACCTGCGAGACCCACTCGCCAGCCTCTCCTTTCTCTGTCGTCTCTCTCAGCCAGCACAAGATCCTGCATGAACGCCACGACATCACAGCACCGCTTCACCTCACCCAGCAGCAATTCCACCGAAGCGGTCTCCTCTCAGTTGCTCAGTGTGCACACCGTTGTCTCTCCCTCACTCCCTCTCGTTCTAGCTCTCTCCCTGTCTCAGCTCCGCACCCCGCCGCCATGGCCGCCGCTCCTGAAATTCGGCGCCCAGCCGTTTCACTCCACCGTAGCTCGATCCAGGGACACCAACAGATGCGGCTCAACCTCCTCTAGTTCACAGAAGAAACCTAAATTCAATCCTCGCAGCGAGTTGAGAGTATTTCGAGAAATACTCCGACGGCATCACCAACGACCAACCTCGGCTTCACCGTGAAATTCGTCATCCATAGTGAACCCCGTACCCTAATTTATTTTCATTTGGATGTGAAACTATCTAAAGAACCTTTCTGGTCACTTTTCCCCTTGTTCCATTCGACGAGGTGAAGCTAATCGGATTTTTCCCCGTCGCCGTCGTTGTACGCAGTCTGCACCCTCCATGGAACTCCACTTTCCAGCCTCCTTCGTCGTCTACCTCTATCATGCCGGTGTTCTCCACGACTTCGTGAAGCTCTAGGACCAACGTGTGCATCTCCTCGTCTACTGAACCGAGCTCAGGACGTCGCCGAACGTCGTCTTCCCGCCACCGCTCGCCGCCGGCCATCTTCCGGTGAGTCTCCGCCCTTGAAGACTCCACCTTTGAGTTCCCCTCATTGAGAACGTCACGTAGAGCCTTTACCTGACCTTTTTAGTCCCTTTTCCCCTTGTTTCGACGAAGCTCCGGCGAAGTCTGTTCAGTTCCAGCCGCCGTGCGCTGTGCGCATCCTGTTACAGAAGACGAATGGCAATTTCGTAAATATAGCAGAACATTGAATAAACGTTAAAAATCCATAACTGGAGATCTAGAGGTCCACAAATTGCAAACTAAATTTTTCTGAGATCCTCTTGAATAGCTCTATCCAATGGTGTGCTTGTTCATCAATGTTCACGCATAGATCTTACTGAACAATTGTTGCAACTTAAACGATGACTAATTCATAGTAAATAATCTAGGCATGCTAAAAATGCAAAATCAGGCTTGTTAGAATCCTCTTGATGCACCCTGTTCAGTAGTACAGACCACATCCTCTGTTTCTCTATAATAAACCTTGTATGAATTTTGTAAGCTATACCCTAAATAATTCATAGTAAATTAATTGTTATTCAAAAAAAATGTGAACTTAGCCTTGACCTTCTCCTGTTGACATGTCCTGTTCATAGAGATGAACCATGTTAGTTAGTTCTGTAAGAAACGTTAGGGATGAATTTCTTTTTGATAAACTTGTCATCTTTTTAATAATTAATCTATTAATTATTAGACCTTAATCTGTGGCTTATATGTCACCTAGATGATTACCAGTCACCAAAAATTCTGGTTTAGTCAAATGAACCTTAAGGAATTTCCCTAGCATTTATCTTTCCCCTAACTTTATGTTAACAATTAGTTTATTCCTTTTAACCAAAAATTAGGAATAATCTGTAATTGGTCCTGTTTGCCACACTTAGCTTTCTGGCAGGTCACTTATGATTAGTAATAACCTAGGACCAACTTACATATTAATATGAAGGTGTTTGTGTTAAATTAAATCCATTAATAACAAAATAACAATGCTTCATGGGAGTCAATGAAGGAAATAATCTAAACCAATTTCAAATCATCAACTCAGAAGTGTATATCACCTTAAATAGAACTCAAAGTTCAAATCACTTCAAGCATGTCATGTCGACATTATTATATGTTTGTTTCAATCGAACATTTTGCATGTATAGGTAACGAACAAGTTGAAGTCGAGGGAGATCTTCAACAGGATAACACCCCACAGGACCGTGAAGTTGAAGTAACTAACTTAGCGGTCGAAAACTAAGGCAAGCCCCGGATCATACAACTCCTTTGAAAACTTTATTTTTCTAGAGATCATAATGTAGCGAGTCTACTATGATTGATGCACTAGGTGCTAGGAGTTGAATGAAAATCCAATTGCATCGTTCCCAAATGACCTAAGTGTTCAAGTGTCGATACTAGTTGTCAATAGATATCCGCTATGCTTAGAAACTAGTTAAACCTCGACAGGTATCGTTTTTATGATGATTAAACTTGATCACTAAAGATGAAGTTAAGAATGAGTTTATGTACTTGTTGAGACGTGGACGGGGATGATTGTGTAGGATGCTTTGGGAAGGCCGGGCCTTCACGGTGGTAGCCCCGTCTGTGTCGATTAAGGACCGATTCGTTGTTGGCCCCTTGATCAAGCATTGAACAGTACCGAGTGCATACTAGTGCTAATGGGAGCTAGTAAACTTAGTAGCCTGTACGGTGGCATCGTTGGTTGGTACCCAGTACACTGGTCGAAAGACACGCTGGGCGTAGTTGGGCAGGTCTTGGCTACGACGGTAGTGGGACGGCTGCCCAACTCGTGAGACTGGACCCTGCCTTGGTGTTTACTGTCTTGTGAAAGGCTGTCGTATATGACTTTTGTGCATATACGTCGTGTACCTCGGGTTTTCGCCAGCTGGTGTAAATCGATTGCAATCGCTGTCCCTCGCAGAAATGAGTACCGCTTGTGATAGCCGCCTTCACGTAGCACACATATATGAATGATGATTATGGAAGTTGATGATAGTGTGTTTATGATATATGGATCTTGCTCATATTACATATGCTACTGATGTTTGTTAGTATCCATGCTCACTTATATTCTTGTTATTAATGAAGATAAAAGATGGCTAAAAGTTTGATAGCAATAATTAGGAATGCTTAAGTGCGAGTCATTTAAAATGAAACCCTCCTATGTCAGCCTTGCATGTCTAGAATTATTTGACGGTTAAGACTTGCTGAGTAAATAGTACTCAGGCTTTGTGCCATTGTGTTTTCTATTAGTACAGATGTCGATCTTCCCGAAGGAGTACTCCCGTAGGACTTGCAAGCCCCAGAAGGTTGGACTGTCCAATGGGAGTCAGATGCGCCGCAGCAGTGAAGTGTGTTGCTAAAGTAATAATCCGGACGGGCTCGGATTATTGCTCATGCTTTATCGTTGAGAGTTAGAACTTTTGTGTAACTTACGTGTTTTAAACTTATCGTTTACGCTTCCGCTACTCTGTAACATTTCCGCTGTCCTCTGAACCAATAATGTAATAAAAATAATGTAAAATGTATCGCAAAGTGTTGGTATTATCTCGTGTCTACTTAAACAGCACCGTGGGACAATGATCCTGTGGATCGGACTGTTAGACACTCCGTTGGATCGGAGGGATGTTATCGAGATGATGATCCTGGAACGTCATGATCTCATTGGCCTTCTGCATCGAAGTGCACCAGAGGGACTCCCTCTCCAACCTGAAAATTTCATCCCAAAGTATCCTGACGCGCCGCTCCTTCCGTGGGTCGTCCAGCTAGTGCGTCGCGGGCAACCAACGCGACGCGAAGGTTTCCGCGTTGTTTCCTCATTCATCCGCCACCACGAGCGCCCGTGCCTCTGGACGCTTGCAATGCCTCGCTCTCCTTGCTGCAACCTCTCTTCCAAGTTCCAACCACGCCCGTGCCTCTGGACCCTTTTCCACTGACTCATCCCTGCCCTTAGCATCCATCCATCCAGCCATGAACGTACTGCTCAATGCCTCAATCCATTGTTGCAATCCTTTTAAACTTGGTACTAGCCTATAGCTCATGTGCTTATATAGATGTCTTTCTGGGGCATACGAAGAATACGGCACAGGGTGCATATTCTTGGCTCCTTGGACTTAAACTGGTCACTGATTCTACATTACTGAACTATAACATGTGGTCGATGATTGGTGTATAATGTTTCAAATGTAATCTAAACCTCCTCCTCTGCTGGTTGGCTTTGTGTAAAACTCAGGTGCCATGCACCTTCCTGTCCCAGGTTTTCCCCTGGGTTTAATGATAACTTAATCAGGTAGGGATGCTCATCCCGTGTTGCCCCCTCAAAAAAAGATTTAAAAAAAATTAGGGGATTAAATTGCATAGGTTAAGTGTTGTCATAACTTCAGATGATTCTGTCAGTTTTGCTTATGTCTTCACAAAAATCTCATCACGTTATAGACTCCTTGCCTACATGCTTCCATCATACTTATATCTTCACAAACATTGCTTACGTGTTGCTTTAAAGCAAAATAGACACTTCTATTGCTGTGGGAAAAATTGCATTTCCATCTAGCACGTTAGCACACCCCTCTAAGCTTGCAATAGTTTGGTTCTGTATCCCAATTTAATTTTGGGATCATAACATGCGGACAGTTGTTCTGTGCAATGTAGGGCTAAGTTGAGGTGCTCAACACAAATCGGCTTCCATCTGCATTGCCGTAGATACATGCAGTTTAATTAATTAATTTGTTGCGGAGGCATTTCCTATTTTTTCCCTGTGGCGCTGCATCACATTATCCTTGATAATCTCTCCCTGGAATGACGGGATGTACTATGTAAGCTAGAACTCGAGCAACTTTCGATCAATATCAAAAAGTAGGTGGGGAAACTCCCCCCCCCCCCCCCCCCCCCGAAATGTTCGGAAAAAAAAATAATTTCTTGAATGGGACTGCGGACATAGAGTGGTGTACTATGACAATTTCGCTTCATGAACCCTTATTGCCACTACAACAATTATGACTTTCTATGACGACTTTGTTATGTCATAAAATCTGGAAAATTTGTCATAAATAACTTTCTATGACAGATTTATGACGAAAATCACTTTGTCATGGAATTTCCATGTGCGATGCTGATTACCTTCTATGTGAATTTTAAAATAAACATTTATGACAATTTCCAAATTGTCATAAACTTTTATGACGCTTGTTTTTTTTTTGTCATAAACCAATGAGCAGAAAATGGCTGGGCCTGCATCATTTTCAGCCCATTGACCTCTGGCCCATTAGTTTTCTGTTTAGTTTTGGCCCATGAGATTCACAAGCCATTTATTATTCTGGGCCATTAAAATCGCAAGCCATTTATTTTCTGGCCCATTAGTTTTCAAGCCCAGTACTTTTTTTGGACCTATATTTTTCCTGCTTGGCATTTTATGGTTGTTAATTTTTTTTCAAATAAATACGAATTCTTTCTCAAGCATAGCCCATTTCAAATATAACTTATAGCCCAGATCACAACCCTGACATGGCGCCCATACATTAAAAACATTCAAAAAAACAAAAATGTTCACATTTGTGACCAAACATGTACCAAAATCAAATTGTACACAGATATCACTGAACAAATCCCATGCGGCAAAATACAAACGGGTTTGACCTAACACATACTGTAATTTCTAAGTCACTGGTGCCCAGTTGATAACTAATACCATCATCGTGCTAAGCTTCGGTTACCCATTCTTCCTATGTCGTTTCTAATCTTCATAATGAATATAATAACTCATGCTGTCACTGGATATGATTTTTTTACCTATTTATGGTCAAAGTTAATTAAAAATAGTAGACTGAGAGCAACACTTATTATTCGGAGCAGAGGGACTACAATGAGACATGATCTAAACAAACTATGATACTATATGGCGCGGATGCTGAACAGTCTTCGTACTCCCTTGATTTTATGCACATGCGCATCTTGCATGAACATTGCACCAGCCAACGAATCTATATATGTAGTATTTATTACTAGTCAATATAGAGACAAGCAGGGCCGTATTTATATCATATATTTGAGATTGCTAGCCAGTTAGATACGTGCCCCCTCTCATACAATTTGTACTAAACTATTCCAACTAGGAAATCAAGCACGAGACATGCATATATTGGCTACTAACAAGGTATGATAGATTCTGTCCATCACCAGCTTAATTTAGTTCACATCCACTCAGGCAACCATCAAAATAATTCGAGACCTTTTTGTGTGATAGCTAGCAGCGCAAGACGTACAGCACTACAGCCTCTTGCGAGGAAATCCAAGAGGAGCTAAAAGCCTAAAACACACGCGCGCGCACTAGTGTTAGTGTGTATATATATTTATTGAAATTTTGAAATCATGCATGTTCAATTAGTTTTCTTAAATCACAGCTCACAGATGAGCCGGGAGAGAGGGGGACCCGTCGTCCACAATCTCGTCCATCACCCACGAGAATCAGCATCTTTGCTCTAATTAATTTGTCCATCCGTTAGGGCTTCATTCTCACCAGCAAAGCTAGCTACACACCTTAAATACGGCGTCCCACCGCCATCACAACATAAGCAAGCAACCACACAAGCTAATGATAAACACACCACTGCAGTAATTCTCAAGCTAGGTATATAGCAGATTGTTCTTTGCTGCTGCTGCTAGCTGTGTGTCGATCACTTGGTTGAGGATCCCCGGTGTGCTGACTATCTAGCTTTTTTTTTTTTAGAAAAGAGAATATATTGACTAATATCCTAGCCTCGGTATCGAAAGATACATGTAGCTGTTCCTTATTACAAAGTTCCACATAGCAGAAGTTTTAGATTTTTGGCTTCTTCTAGATTATGATCCATTAGAATAACTAGCAAAAGTGCCCGTGCGTTGCCACGGACTGATAAAAAATTAATTTAATAAATGTATAAATAATTTTACTGCTATTTTAGTTTAGCTGGTCCATATTTGTTTGGATTTGCGTGAAAACAATTAGAGTTAAAAGTTTTTTGTTTCACTTAATTATTTTTTTGTATAGTCTAACACTTTATTTTTGGTTTATGGATCATTTTTTAGTTTTTTATTATGTTGCATGAAAATGAAGTGGCTTATTGTTGTTTTGTTTAATATGAGTTGACCATCTTCAGATGACTGATGGCCGTGTGACAGTTCAATATCACATTTTGTTTTTTCTAAGAGACAAATCAAATCTTCGAATAGAAATATTTCCCAAATAAAAAAGAAACTTTGAATGGAAATATGGGGAACCGGAGGACGCTTTTCATTTACTGCTTCCCTGAATTCTTTATCATCATGGATCCAAGCTACTTTGTATTGAAAGACATAAGAAAAAGTAAAAATGCGATTATAACGGAGGTATTGCATTTAACTGTAAAGGCAAAGCACATTTTAAATATTGGAAGTTATATGGAAGGCGAGATTAAGAGGCTAAAAAATGAAATCCTTGGATCTACTAACGAAAGCAGTGATGAATTAGTGATTGTCAATGTTCTATACGTATTGGAACAAGGTCCAAAAGAACATCTTAAAAGAGGTGCAGAGATTCAAGGACTTGCATAGAAGAACTGGGACGATGCTTTGTAATTGTACAATAATGTGGTTCTGCAAACACAGTTGAAACTTTATACAATATTTTTTAGTTTGACATCAGCCTACTTTTTCATCTCTACCACAATAGATTAACCAGATTAAAGGGCGCAGAAAGCAATTAGAAAAAATGTTTTCTTGATCAACAATTCTGAATAAAAATGGCGCACAGCAGAAAGTTGTTTTTTTTAGCAAAAGATAATACCAATCATCAAGATTAAAGATTGAAAAAGGTAAGCAAATCAACTGTCTTGTAAAAATAAAATTGATGATGCAGAAATAAGGATTTTGTCTGTTTGAAAAATGGGCCAGGGAAGTAATTACCTTGCTTGCAGTAAGAAGATCAAACAAGCACATGAGACAATGGCAAATGCTTAAAAATCTGTATCCGATGAATCCAAGTATATTTTGGCAAGACAATGCAGAATCCAGAAAAACATGAAGTGTTTGGGTCAACAGAAGTAGTTATCGAAATGCATTTTGAGACCAGTGATCAGGCTAATAAACGTTTTCTGAAGTAAAAATGTCTACTGAATGACACATATTGAGTGATTAGGAGAATTATGTTTAACTGGCCACATGTTTTTTACCAGCATGAAGGCATCCCACACCAGAATGCTCCAAGATATACCAAAAGCAAAACACTCTAAAATAAATATTATTATTTGACAAAAGATCTGTGTATTTCGTGTGCATAATTTAGAGCATTATCTGATCAAAATAACAATATATAGCAAAAGTGCCAGTGCGTTACCACGGGGCTGGCTGAAAAAATTCCTCACTTTTGTTTTTATTGACTTATTAATGTTACTAATGCAACCATATTTCTGAAATCCTATCTTCAGTCATAGGACAGCCTATCTAGAAATTAAGAATGTGGTGTATTTGTGAGCGCCAACATAATATCCTATGTATCTTTTTTTTATTAATTTCTTTTTCATTTAAATAGTACATGACACATATTCATGTACAAAAATCTAAAGAACAAAATATTTCTTGTATTCTAAACATGGGGCAGAATCTATTGAACACCTCCAATCCATTTTGGGCTCTTCCCATGTTCCTAGCTATTTCATGTTTTATTCATGACACTTCCTTCACAGATGTTTAAACATGCGACCATCAAAGAGCACTTACTTTGCAAACAGTTCCTGACATATGCTTTATATCCATCTTGCTATCTGGAATCATAAACGAAGCAAGTAGTAGATATGTTCGTGTTAATTTGTCATTTATGATAGTTAATGACAGACACTTAATAAACCAGTGACTTCAAAGATTGGTAAAATATATTTTAAAGCTTACAAATTTATTTTCTCATTTTTAGCGACAGCGTACCTTAAGATTGATATTTTCCATTTGTTACTTGGTTTGATGCCCATCTCTATTTTTTTTAAGTTTCAGGTGAAGCTTGCAGACCAAAAGGCCTCCTGCCCTGATATGTAGTTGCCAGTCCAGGTGCCTGTCGTCCACCTTGTGCGCCACACAACCTCCAGGCCCTCCCCGTGCGATGGCAGTAGTTTACTCTAGTATTTGACGCTTCAATATTTTCAGGCTTGTAGAGATAAAATCTAAATCAATGAATGTCTTAACATAGACCACAAGAGATCAATTTTTCAGAAAGATCTTTTAAGCATTGATGTGCATGGCTAGAAAGGTGCAACTGGATAGTCAACAGAAACTAAAAGGCCAATAGAAAAAGTATCACCATACCTGCATGGGTACTACAGCAGCAGTGTTCTCAACGATCATATCTCCGAGCTCAATTTCAGATGCAATGATCTCAATGTTCTGTCAAGATGACTCCAGCTGCTTATCGTATGGCGCAGGACTTCCCATGCTTTCTGCATGCTCAAAATTTCCTGCTGCTCATGGGAAGGCATGAATGTCAGGATGAGTATTCGAGCAGCACACTTGTATGCTGCACGTATTTCGTCACATGTAGCATCTTCAGTACATCTTCAGTTACAAACAGAATCCCATACAATGTCTTTTGGATGCAAATATTCCTGCCTGCATGGTAAAAAATTGAGCGCTGCATGTAGAAAAGAACAATAAAGAAACTATTTAGTTGCAATTGCAGGTTATTCTTGACAACGTTGCAGGCTATCGCCGGCGGCTGCAGAGCACAACAAGGCAAAGCAACCTCCCATGCCTCCTCATGACCCTAGTTGCTTGCCACGGTCATCGACGTCGTCGATTGGAACAGGCCAAAGCGGAGAACGCATCGAGGTCGTACCAGCCCGGACGTGTTGGCGTTCTCATGCCGGGGTCCGCAAGACGGTTTAAGCATCCAATAGGCAAACAACTTCCCTGCAATCAGCGAAGAGTGGTCCTCTGATGCAGAAAATTCTCTTCTCCTTGGAGGAAAGCTCCAGATAGAGAGCAATATCAAGCGCCAGGTAGCATTGTTGCTTGGATGTGACTTGCAGGGTGCTTTTCTGAAAGTATTTTGGGACCTGAACCTGACCTCGTCCTGGTTGTACTTGTAAACCCGCTACATCGTGGTCGGCTTTTGGCTGAGTCCCCTAGGAGATTCAGTTCTGGCCACGGCGTGCATAATTTCTTTTTCTTCTTAATGAAATACATGTTCCAAACGTTCTCAAATAAAACCTCTAAGGCATCATGCATGTTCCTGACAGAGCTATACAGGATACAACTCACCAGCTGCTAGAATAACTCGATCTCCTTCCCAGAGCTTCTGACTGCTTGATCTCAATGCAAACTGCTACGTCCATTCCATCTGGGAGGTGAGGCGTTGAACTTGAACTTGATGACCTGGCCAGCGGTACGTTGGTTCCTTCGGCGACGATGATGAGTGCCGTGGACGATCGCGGATCGTCGGCGTCTGCCTCACGGGATCAGGACAAAGAGCAGCGGAAGACAACGGTGACTCCGCAGATGAAGATCGAGCACGACATCCACCTCGCATGAACCAGAAACAGAGGAGCCGGAGGCGTAGGTGGACACCTTTTCCCTAGAACATGGCGGCGGCCATCGGCAGCGATCCCTGCGTTCCGTTTTGTTTGGAAAGCGTATGGAGCGGACTCCGCGAATCAAGGATCGAGAGGGCAGTGTAGTAGCGTAAGGCAGGCGGACACACTTGAGCCGGACGCCGCAAATCAAGGATCGAGAGAGGAGCTTACGGCAGGCGGACGCACTTGAGCCGTACGTGAGCGGACTGATTTTTTTTAAAAAAGGGGCGCGCGACGCACGCAGGTGGAGTCACAAGGAAAGTAATAAAGAGTAAAGATATACGTTATTACGTTTGATGATGGCAACAACGTACGTAAGCAAACGGCCGTCTTGATGGTTGTTGAGAATTAATGGACGCGCGGCGCGGGCATCGGCCAGAGCACTGCTATACGACCAGGAAATCCAATAGTTAAGATCACTTGGGTGGTGGTTCGCATATCAATCAAATGACTTAAAACACTTGGTCGGACAAAAGTCGGACAAATGAGTCTACTCTGAAGCATTTTCCGCATCAGCCAGGCATGGATGATGGATGGAGTAAATCATGACGGGCGGATGACGGCGGCGACGGCAGGCAGTTAAAGGTAGTGAGCAGCAATATGTAATGTACCATGCATGTGACAATAATACTACACGTACGTACGGTGCGTGTAAAGTGAGCAGCAATATATATGTACCATGCATGTGACAACTGCGTGTGATCGAGGTGAGGAGAGGACCGGCCGTTTGATGAGGCGACGGTTGAAACCAACCATTTGATTGACGTGGGGCCCTGCCGGCCGGATAGGCCGTTTCATGACGACGACGACTGAAAAAATTAGAAAATATTATATAAGTGTTATTACGTTTGATGATGGCAACGTATACGTACGTAAGCAAACGACGACGCGATGAAAATGAACCGCTGGGTGTACCTAGCACGACGACGACGACATACGTGGTCGAAACCAATTACCGTTTGATTGACGTGGATGGGTGAAATTAGAAAGCGATGAAACTGTGGAGGGGCCCGGCCAGCCGGGGAGCTAGGCCGTTTCATGACGACGACGACGACTGAAAGGCGCGCGCGCGTGGGCGGGCGATGAAACAGAGAATTTGACGACGATTGAAAAAATTAGAAAGCTTATACTATACGTTACATGTCTTATACACACAAAGTGTGTGTGCGTGTGTGTAGGACACTAGGACACTAAGTGTCTTATACACACAAAGTTAATCTCCCAGACATACGTGGATTATATATATATATATATTGCTCTCTATGTTATGTAGGACCCGTAAGTAGATTCTGTGAAGTGTCTCATCACTGACTCAACTGTCTCTTTCCATGCAAATAAAGCCAGGCACCATAAGCTTCCCTGATCGAGCACAAAAACCTAGCGCTGAGAGAGAGAGAGAGAGAGAGAGACGCCGGCTATACGGGGCCAAGGCAAGGCTGCAGGTAGATTTAAGGCGACGGCGCTGGCGTGGTCTAGTGGTCGTCTAAGGCAAGTAGTGAAGACGGCGCTCCCCTTGCCAGTCGGGATCGGGTAAGAAAGGGACTCCTGTCCGCGTTTTGGGTGCGCTGTCGAGGTGCACCGGGAGGCAGGAGAAGTTGTTCATGAGGTAGTCGTGGATCGCGCGTGCGTGTGTGTGTGCGCGCGCGTGTGTGTGTGTGTGTGGGACACTATGACACTAATTAAGTGTCTTATACACACAAAGTTAATCTCCCAGACGTACGCAGATTATATATATATATATATTGCTCTCTATGTTTATGTAGGACCTGTAAGTAGATTATATATATTTCTTCTTTGTGAGCATATTTGCCAATTCTCATTGCAGGCGCTAATCTGAAAAGGACATGCATCACTGATCTGAAGATATATTACAAAAGAGGTACCAATGTACCATAGAGTTAATCTGTATTAGTGGCGGTTTTCTTGGAATTAATGTATCTGGCTATAGCCTACGTCGTATCGTTACCATTAAAATTGCTAATAAATATGCACAAGCCAGTGTTGCATATATGGTTGATTAATTTTTAAGAAAGTTATGTACCTGTGTTGAAGAGAGAGAAAAAATTTCATGTAAATATTTGTTGTGGCTTTAGTCAATATAGAGTATCTCTGATTTCTCTACCTTAGGCTGACTCCAACAAGGCAACGCAAATGTATATTTGCATCTTGCCTGGTCACTGTGCATCACCGAATCATCTCCAACAGAGGACGCAAACCAACAGGCATTTTTCCTACCCAAGAGAGAGACGATCCAATATTGCAGCTTCTCTCTCCTTCGATGCATCCTCGTTCGGCGCGGCGCGGCGCGGCGCGGAGACGGACAACACGGCGGGGGCACGAGCAGCGGCGCCGTGGAGGCCGGGCGTGGCGCGGGTGGAGGTGAGGGCGACGGCGCCAGCGAGCTCACCTGGCCGCGCCGCACGCCGCCGTCGACTCGCGTTGCCGACCCACTTCCTCCCTGCAGGCTGCAGCGTCGCTCCGCCCTCGACTCGCCCCGCCGCGCGCATGACTTTGGTTACTGGTCAGAATTTCAGCCAAAGAGCTTGGGGAAAGTGGAGTGAAGGGCAGGGGAGCCTGGTCCGGCCTTCACAGCGCAGCCTTGCTCCGGCAGCCGCGAGCCGCTCCTCCGCAACCCGCGCGCCCACGCCAAGCTCGCCATGGGCGCTCTCCTCTGTTTCGATGGGGGCCGTGGATTAGGACGACGGCCAGGGCACGACGAGCTCGGCGGCGTCAATTTCTACTCCCTCTCGTCGCGCCCGAAACGTCCGCCACTTCGAGCTTCGCGGCGTCCGCACCCCTGTGCCTTGCGTCTCCACAATCGGTGAAGGGGAGCGACGAGGAGCTCCACCTGGGCAGGTCACACCACGAGCAGCACATCGGCGTCGACATCCCCTGCCTCGTCCGACGAACCGAGCACCAGAGCTTCAGTGCACGATTTGGATTAAGAGAAGATTTATTTGATTCTTGTCTAATCTATAAGAACAAAATCACGTCGCCGAGCTCAGGACTGCTCCAATTCGATGTGGTGGAGTTCGTGAAAGCTGGTCTGTGTTCAATTTTCAGCTACGGATGAGCTCGCGGCAGCTTCAATTTTGTCTCCAGGGTCGACGGCACCGGCAGCGTCAGCTTGGCCTTGGCATCGCTTGACTGGGCCCTCTCGGAGTACGACGGCGGCGGCGCGATGCCGGAGGCGAGGGCATCTTCCGCGTGCCGCTCCGCGCGGTCGAGCACCCGGGCCGCTGCAGC
Source organism: Eragrostis curvula (assembly GCA_007726485.1). Lineage (NCBI taxonomy): Eukaryota > Viridiplantae > Streptophyta > Magnoliopsida > Poales > Poaceae > Eragrostis > Eragrostis curvula. The sequence continues at coordinate 605,926 of RWGY01000051.1, read as the reverse complement.
AACAGCTGGTGTGCGAGGAGGCGGAGCAGGGGACAGCAGCAGCAGCATCAGCTGGTGTGCGAGCGGCGAGCGACGCGGGCTACCGTGAAGCGGTGGCCGTAGAAAGCGCAGAACGAGGAATGCATTGCTGCTGTTGGAGCTGCTGCCCAGCGAACAAAACGCAAACGACTGTACATGCCAGGCAAAACTCCATTTGGCTCTCAAAACTGCATGGCCTTGTTGGAGTTAGTCTTATGATTTAGTGGCTGCCTCTTCCAGATTAAAGAACGAAGCCCCCCCAATCTTTATACTTGATGAGTCAGTGTCTATCCAGTGCTTCATGAAAGTCTTCTCTTCTGAATAAAAGAAAAAGATGGAGAGGAACAACAGGACGGCCTGCTGAGTGGAAGTTAAAACGGTAAGCATGCATGATGATGACATAAGAAATCAGATTTGAGAAGCCCTGTCAGTGGAGAGTGAGAGTTTGACTGCTTTGATTAGAAGGCAAGAGTGTTGTTGACCACAAAGGAGAACAGCATAATACACAGTGGATAGGAGTAGCAAACGAGACGCTTAGAAAATCAATAAACAAAATGGATGCCACGGGCTGATCCAACGAAACATACAGTTACCTTAACTAGCAATTCCAAGACACATGCATCTGACTCCTTGGAAAAAAAAAAAAAAAGACACATCTGACTCGAAGACAGTGCCGAAGCATACCCAAACATGCAAACTGCTCTATCGACGAACTAATAAATGGGCTATTAAGGGTAGAGGAAATCTTTCATGTCCCTCTCGAGCTGCTCCATGACGGACGGCGTCCCATTGCATCCGGCCTCCGAGAGGTGCACGTCGTCCCAGTAGATCGAAGTGGTTCTCCGGGTTGTCGCACAAAGTGAACAGCTGCTTTGCCGTCGTCGTCCACCTGCCCGCGCAGTAGCCGTCCGGGTCAAATTAAAGCTCCGGCAGCAGGGCTTCAGCTTGTGTGTGAACTGCCTCGCCACCAGCGGCGGATCTGTCCGGAAATCACACGCACAACACAATTGAGAAATTAATGGATCTGACACATGTATATAATAAATACATACTCCCTCCGTTTTTTATTTGCTGTGAACTAAAAATGAACCACCAACCCTTATCCTAACGACTACAAAAGAAAAATGGAGGGAGTATGTGTCAACAGCGACATACTAGCCGTGGACTCGGACGGGTTGACGATGCTGGAGAAGGCCTAGCTTGTAGAGGTCGACGACGTACGTAGACGGTGTCGCTCGATCTTGGCCGCGTTGTTGAGGCCGTCGTTGTGGTAGAAGGTGCCCATGTTGGGCATGGTCTTGCACTGCGTGTAGTTGGCCGGCCTGGTCTGCCTGCACTGCAGGGGGTGCACAAGGAAAGAAGGAACAGAACTTGTTGTGTTGTGGACCTGTGGTACTACGTACAACAGTCAACAGGCTGTGTTGTGTTGTGGTGTGGACCCCACAGGCGCTCGACGGACGGACGGTGAAACTGGCGGGCAGCATATTCGGCCGCGGCGGGAAAAAGATTCTCGTGGCCGCCGCTTATATAAGTACCGGGCAGGCTTGTTCCTCGCTTCTCCACCGATCGACCAAGAAGGCTGCAATCGATCAGCGATGGCTGGCGGCGGGGAGCTTCGATCAGGTGCGATCGATCGTTGGTGGCCGGCATGCATGGGGTTCTTCACCGACGCCTAGCTACGACCTCTTCATGCTGTACGGCCGCGTCACCTCGACGCTGGCGTGGCCACCATCCCCGGCCGCAACGTCGGTGCCGGACGTCGGTGGCCATTGTGGCCCTTCATCATGTGCTACTTCTGCTGCTCTGCCGGAGAAAGAGCCCGTGCCCGGCTACCTTTTTAAAGCCGCCTGGTTCGTGCGCGATGGGAGGGATAGGGAGGGAGAAAGAAATCGATTTGAAAGAAAATGACCTCTGACCTCATACCGCCGTCCCGCCCCGGGCCGCATGAGCCCCCTGCTCCCTCACCTCCGCCGGCGCTGGAAACCCCTTCAACTTCTATTTATCTACGTTTATCAACCAACAGGGCGTGCGATTGTACAAACCTTTTTGCGTTGGGTCACAAATAAAAAAATGGTATTATATCTACCAGGCGCAGCGGAGCGCGCCAAGACTTGCTAGTGTACTAACGTATGTACTAGTATATGGATGGAGCTCTGCAGTTGGTCCAGCCGACCAGGACCAGCGTCCGGTCGTTCGACAAACATGCCTTCTTCCTTTATGGATGGGGTTATGGACAGGGGCGGAGCTGGACAAGAATTTTAAGGGGCCAGACGAACACGGTCAACATTAAGGTTAAAAAATTTTTTGTAAATAAAAAAAATTGGCAATTTTTTGTGCCAATTTTTCACTATCCGCGCACACAACTAGCCATGATTCTATAGGTAACTAATTAAGTGAAGACCTTGTAGCTTCCTGAACATTGTTTTAGTTGCATGGCTAATATTTTGCTTGTATGGAAAAAAAAACTAGCATTTTTTTACACTGGCATTATTTTTCTTTTTGACGATCCTACTAGTACTAACAGTAAATTAAATTATACGAAAATAAATTGGTCTGTAAACATGCCGATGATGCCGTATGAACCTTTCATTTTGCATGTAACAGTATGTAGAAAACTGAAGGCATGATCTCCCGTTGAACAACGTTCGCTTTTTTTAAGGGGTTGTGCAACCATCGTGTATTGCACGGAGCTGCAGGCCCGGCCTTGGCCTCCACCTGTTGATAAAGCAGTCTAACGGGCCACCTGCTCCCAAGAGGCCGAGACTAGGCCTACAGACCGGGAATCAGTAAAATCAGCTGAGATAATCTAACGGCCCACGGCCCAAAAACAGTTCGTTGTGTGCCTGTCTGTTTCGTGAACTTCGTCTACCTTCTCTTGTCATCTCTGCTCCTCCATCCATGACGCTGCACAGCCGAGCCAGGCAAACAAAACAATGGGATACTCCTCAGTAAATTTCCCGCCGATTGGGGGGGGGGGGGGGGGGTTGGTGCGGGTGAGGCGGGACCCGCAAACATCCCCGCACGCTGGATCCCGCCTTTATGGAACTATATACCGTCCAATATCCGCCTTTATGGAGGTAGTGGGACCAATATCCTCATCATCGGCGATCGCTAGATCGACTTGCTGCAGAGCTTTGAGCTCCGTAGCCTTGTCAGCCCCGTTTTGCAGATTCCATTTGAGTCAGAAACGAAATGTGAGTTTGTGTCCTTAATAAGGCGTGCACGTCGCGCGCGATGCAGTGCGTGAGTTTTTGGATTTCTCTGTGTGATGCCTACTAATTCTTCTCTTATTGTTGTTTTTATTATCTGAAAACATCCATTCGGCTCGCGACGGGCAAAATTAAACGCACACGGCCGGAGGTGGGGGTGGGGCTCCGGTTATCCATGCTTTCTTCTCTGTCGGGGCGGTGGGTCCACGCCGGTGGTGGTTCGGTTCGGGGGGCAAATGTCCCAGCATGCTGGATCCCGGGATATCCCATCGGCTGGGATATTCGCCCTGTTTGAACAAAAAAAGTCAAACCTCCGTTCCAAATTGTGCCCCAAACTTGAATAAGTCATTTGACTTTTTTGCCCCCAAGTTTGACCATTCGTCTTATTCAAAAAATTATGCCAAATATTAATTTTTTTTATCATGACTTGCTTTGCTAATAAAAGGTTTTGATAAATAACTTAAATTTAACTATATTTGCACAAATTTTTTGAATAAGACAAGTGGTCAAACTTGAAGTCAAAAAATCAAATGACTTATAATTTGGAACGGAGGGAGTACTAATGACTAGCCTTCAATTTTTTGTGGGGCAATAACAGTCTTTTTTTTTTCTTGTCCTTTCGCTAGCTGGAAAAACTCTAGCTGAGAATGCCAAAATCTTCTCTCCTCTGTCCGACAGGTAAAGATCAATCCTGAATTCTTCAGCTTTATCATTGAACTAGTAACATGCCTGTGTGTTGCTACGGGAGTGTATAACAAAAAAAATCAAAGGTCATGATTATTTGACACTAATTCACCAATGAGTAAGCAACAGAAAGCATTGCTCACCGAATGGTCCATATATCATATTCATAATTACACAGAAGTGAATTTCAATTGAGCAGAAGGTAAATAAATATGGCCCCATATTATACAAAATAAACAAACAAATTTTGTTGCAGTTGAATGTATTTCTTTATTCAAATTTATTAAACCTATACAAAGCCAAACAAGATAAGGTAGACAGAAATACTCCATGCTGGTAAAAACGAAGTTAGCATACACACTCCTTTTTTCCATCCGATATTCTGCTTAGTATACACAACACAAGACCTAGAAACAGATAGAAACCACTTAATCCGACTCGGGTGCATGTCCATGTCCATCTTTTCTCCAAGTTTCTGCAATCTGATATAACACAGTGGAGGAAAAGGAAAGAAAAATCCGCAAAGATCAACCACATATGACAAATACAACTTGCATTGGTAAGCGGGATCTCACTATTATTGCAGGTAAAAAAGACCATCTAACAGGTCCCACTGTCCCAGCATCAGGAACACCTCATTCAGCCTATTCGTTTTGCTAGTGGCTGGGCTGATTTTTATGAGAGGAAAGTACTGTTGGCTGGCTGATTGGCTGGTTGCCTGGGTTGATTTTTGTGAGATGAAATCACTGTTGGCTGGGCTGGAAACTAGCAAAACGAACGGGTTGATTATCTTTCACATAGCTGGCATAATTTGTTCATTTATCAAGAGTATCTATCATTCATTTGTAAATAGTAGCATCATTAAACAAGGCGGCCTAATAACTTCAATCGTTATGTAAAAACTAATTTATGCTCATGTCACATATAATCTGAAAGAAAAAAAGTTGTGAAGTTAGAGCATGCTTACATGGAATTCAAGATGCTCACAACACCTTATACTATCAGAAATCTACCCTGCAGCAGCAGGTTGTTGAGTTGAAGGACCAGGATGGTGGAATTATACACAGCAGCAGCGGCAGATTATCTTTTGGTTCAACACATTGGCTCCGGTCACCATTGACAGATAAAACTTGATTGACTTAGGCAACAAAGAGCTCCAACTAATACCACCGGGCATGGTCTCAATTGATTTACAGGGAAGGAAACAAGCAGTAGAAATCTTAGGATTGGAATGGTGGAACATGACAGTTAATGGCTGCATTGGTAAATCCAAAGGGATCAGTAGCTGGGTTGAATACATATAAGATCAGATCGTCTGCAATCGTAAAAGGTGGACGAAATCTGAACAACCTATAAATTTCAGCACCAACGCAGCAGCAGCAGCAGTCGCGAGAGCAGAGGGACGCCAATCCAGAAGAGCAGGGCGAGCCTCCGACGAGGAGACTCTGTTGGAACTTTGGAACTGCTTGATCACGCCCGGCAGAATCTATTGTTCCGGTCGGCGTGGTCGGAGCTGAACGGCGCCATCGGCGACCTGGGCACCTATATCCCCGTTGTGTTGTTCCTGGCGCTCTCCGAGATCGGCAAGACACTCATCTTCACCGGACTAATCTACAGTGTGCCTGTGCCCGTCCACTCAGTCCAGAAGTCCATCGCTGACGCCGCTCTATACGACCCGTCCTTCGCCATCCCTGAGATCATGGCCGCCGGCATCCTAACCGCAGGGTTCGTGCCCTTCCTCTGCATCATGCTGCTGATAAAGCTCGTGTGCTGGATTGTCTCGCTGCCCTTGATGCCCGGCAGCCAGGTCGCGCAGGAACTCAATTTCGCCATGGCCGCCGTGATTGGGACACGGTGGACTTGGTTGGGTTACTAAAACGGAAGCAGACGAACAGCCATTAATGCGTTGATCGGTGGCAAACCTATGAAGCGGAGTCGAATTCGGAGTCAGAGGGTTGAAAATCATGATCTAAAGACCTTGATTGAATTCGCGACGGGAGAATAAGGGGACAAAAAAAAAAGAAAGGAAAGAGCATGAAACACTGCTACAAATGGGACTCAAACTCGGGTCATGGAGATAGAAGCGAGTGGACTTACCACCACATAACGCGATGGTTTCTGATCATAACCGATCATGTGTGTTCTTATAATAACAAAGAACCCGGACATTTGAATTCAAGTCGAATTCAGTTCAACTTAACTTGAAATCTACATGAACACAAACGGCAGAGGTCTGAAAATCAAGGCTGACGACCATCTTTAGACTTATTAAGTAGTAGAAAATATTTTGATAATAACATCTTTCTTTGTACACACAACAAATAATTTAACCTCTGGACAATCCTATCATATCAACTGGCCATATACAAATACTACTACTTGGTACTACTACCATTCTGATCAATGAACCATGTCCTAGCACGGTCGTGTTTCCCTCACTGACGACTGCAGAAAGGGACCAGCGTCCGGGTCGTGTTTCCCTCTGAACTCGAGTTCCCCGGAGATCCTTCTCTCACGCTGGTGGTCCGTCGTAGCGTCCGTTCGTCCTCCGGGACTTTTCGCGAGAGCCGGACTGGACTTAAAACCAGCTACGTAGGAGTCCCTCCTAGACCCTGGGTGTGGGGAAGGAAGCGACAGGGTCTTACATCCCTTAATTGTGTTTCGTTATACGGAGGGTACTGTTAAGAATAATCTTCATCGCGGATCGCCAGATCCGTTTTCCGTACCCGATCCCAAAAAGAAGACGTGAGGAGATGGTGGAATAACCCGTTCCTCTTCCCAGATCTCAAGAACAAGGACACATAACACAAATATGTAAAAGAGAGTCATCTTCTCATTAGCCATGACAGGTGTACAATGGTTATTTATATAGGTCTAACCTTTCAGGATATATATGGTATGAGCCCATTTAATTCCTCTAATTGAGGAATTCTTAACAGGTACCACGACGTCTCTTTGGCCCTCAAAAACGTGTGCAGTGCAGGAGTGTAGAACAGCTTCTTTCTGCCGCTGCAAATCGGCGTCGAAAGCAGCTGAAGTGCAGAACAGCTTTTTTCTGGCGTTTTTTTACCGTGGCCAACAGCTGCTGGCTGTACAGAGTTGCATTGGCAGAATAGGGATGAACAAACAACGTCATGTGAACCATGAAAATACTACAGATTACAGAGTGGCACGCCCATGCTAGGTAGCTAGTAAGATAGGAGTAACACGCATATCATTTGCCACGGTGGCCTCCAGTAGCAAAGTATCTACTGCCCTACTTTTCACTACTACCACCATCTGGTCCCGAATTCCCTTGCTTGTTCTCAGGAACATTATTCCTGTCTGTCTGGGAGAACAGAGTCGATGATTCCATGGCCTTCCTTACCTGCAATTTATGAACAAAGAAAGAAGTTAAAGGTGCAGCAATCATCCATAACTCAAATTCAGTTAACTGAATTAAAAGAATTGTTCAGCTAAGTTTATTTGTTGAACGAAAGGGTCCCGATCAGAGGCCCAAAAGCACATATGCGTGCACTTGGATCACCAGCTGATTTACTCTTGAACAAGCATCAGCAACCTGTGGTTTCTCAGAAAGTAGGGAATGCAGTTATTAACTCCGGACTGGAATTCATTGTCCACATACTAATGGGTTCAGATTCGATCAGCACCCAATGCAAGCAAATCACGACATGAATCCAGACAACCCATGCATCCTGCTTGTGGACAGCTCAAGCTTAGTGCACGATGTTGCAAGCTAACAAGCTCAAATTTAAGATCAACCCAGGGACTAACTACCTAGATGTTACAGACCTCTGTTTGTTCTGTTTCTTCAGTGCTCTGTACGCACAATGTACAAAACGATGGGGAAAAAAACACTACTACAGTACTTGATGCCTTGGTATTTTGCCACGATTACAAGAGAAAATAAGGTGACTAAATAGCATTATTGCGACAAGCCTAACGATGTGAATAGCAACAGAGAAGGCTAACTCGTAGGATGGATGGTACGCTGCAAGTAAGAGACCAACTCAAAAAAAAAAAAGAAAGTAAGAGACGAGTATGGAGTATGTACGGGGTTGGGGTAGTTGGGGCCGTAATCGGCGGTGAGGAGGAAGTAGGCAGCGGTGACGGCGCCGACCATCACCGTCCGGCGAACTATCCTGTCCGATCTGGGGACCACCAACCTTGTCATCGACTCAAGTTGCCTTCTTCTCTCCTTTGCTCTGCCAAGAGGTGGCTTCTGCGTTCACTTGAGTTGAGCTGGCCTCGTGGCGGATGGAGAAAAACGGTGGACACGACACGAGACGACACTTGAGTTGAGCTGGCCTCGTGTGCTTACAACAATGTCTGCCCATTTGACAACGCCCAGCCGAAAGATGCGGCCCAATACGTAAGGATTTTATGGTACATCTCCTTTTGAATAGAAATGTTTGTATCTGAGAACCAACCAACAGGTCTGGGTGGTGTAGTTGGTTATCACGTTAGTCTCACACACTAAAGGTCCCCAGTTCGAACCTGGGCTCAGACAAACATATTTTTGTTTTTCATCTTTTCTGGAGACCTTTTTTTTTTGTTTATCCTTTCAATAAATGCTGTTGTGACATTATGAATACACACAGAGCACTAAGTAACAACAAAGTACCATTTCATCACCATTTCACAAGGGTCTAAGAAATGCATTGAACCTTTCTATAAGATGCAGTTAAGTGATACAGCCCATTTCCTCTTGCGAGGATAACAGGTTAAAAGCTTACACCACTAAACCATTCTACCATATAAATATTCTCCTTCACATGAAGGGATGAGCTCAATATAATTTTAAATTAGATTACATCACCGGGGGCTGATACTTTTATGGTCCCCTGGCATCTTAAACCTCCAACAAACGAGCTTTCTCGGTTAAGATCGGCCCAGAGCCTTCCCACAGCTCCCACAGCTCGTTCCTTAGCCAGGACAAGTACATGACGGGACCCAGTGTCGACGGCACCTGAAAGCCACAAACTCTGTCAGAAAAGGATTATAAAAACATAATTCAGTAGAAAAAGGCGGTGATGGTGTCTGAAACCTGACTGTATAACAAGCAACACCTACCAGGTACAGTAAGGCAGGCTGGGGACTTTGAGATAGGATCCCAGCAGCCAATGCAGCTACCAAGCCAACACCATACCCTATTATGGCATACCACACATAATTCTGTCGTTTGGAGAGAGGCATGTCTGATGGAGCATTCACATCTTTGTGCTTCCGGTTATCAAAACAGAGTACAAGAGCTAGAAGCATCCCTGGAATTGCCTACAGATGTCACAGCAAACAAGTGAAGAACCGATTAAAATTTCCTCATGAATATAGACAGAGGATACTTCAAGTAATCATGCCGCTTCAGCAGAAGAATCTTTTGAAGTGAATACTAAAATAGTCTATAAATAGCAGCAAGCATACTCTCTATAACACATTGACAACAAAAAGATGACTGAATATACATGAATGTGGCTATGGTTATCAATGTGACAGCACTATAAAGCTTTGAAACCTGTAAGATCAGGCAAAAAAATTTCACTATTTGTAACATTACACCTGTTGCTCAGTCTGTTAATGAGCCCTGAACTGATAACTTAAGACAGCAAAACAGATTTGCCCAATTTGCTATATAGTAAATTGTATAGTACATGTTCACACTGAATAAATTCTTGATGCTACATCATATAAGGATCTATGTTAACATCCACAAGGTGTTATGTATCTTATATTTACATGTCAATTCCATCTAGCCTGAACAGTGGGTACTAGGTCAATTGAGACGAAATTTAGCAAATAAATTATCCAAGAACAAGACCAAATTTCATACTCATACACAAAGCAAGTTAAGTAATGTGGGGTTCAGCATACATATTGAGTTGTTTAAAATAGAGTCATCAAGAGTAATTTATCTATAGCGGTTTTAAGAATCGCAGTGGAATCACAACAAGAAAGTCTTTTTAACAAGAAAACTGCGATGTAGATAAGATACCATATCTCCAAGGCCAAGCATCATATAGTCACCAGGACTGCTTCCTGGAACAATCCCACCCAGCAAATTCCTGGGGAAGACAAGCTTGACGGGAAGCTCCAGCTTCTTTGTAATCATCTGCAAACCAGGCAAGCTGAGCTTGTTTGCTACTGTGTGAACAGGATTAGATGCCTTCTGAGTGGCAACAGAGACCATGACATTTGCTCCAAAGAACCTCTCTGAGAAGAACACCCAGAAAATATCGTACACGAACAAGCATGCAAGAAGCAATGCACAAATCTTTATGTTGGGAAGCCTCACGTGGCTGACAAATGCTATGCATATGGAAATCCCCAGCAAATTATTTAGCAACCAATGCCCTGATACCAACCACGCTAACACTGTCAATATGCAGAACAGCATCAGCAGACCTTGCAACCGGGTAAATGCCTTTGAGCAGCACCTGGACACGAAAGGATCCACTAGATTGAATTGTGACTTGAGGTACGTGATATAAGGAGACAGGCAGAAGAAGAGCGCCATCGCCGAGGCCACGGTAGTGAAGGCCGTCACAAGATGCGAAACAGATGAGAACAAATAGAACATCAGCAACAGACTGCATGAGCTTGCAAGGGGAATCATTAGTGCTTGCGACCGATCCAGTGTGATGGAAGCCTCTGAAAAATCCAAGTTCCTCTCCATCTCTTTGCCATAGTCCAGAGCACGCGACGCTGATGCATAGGCCACAGAAATGGCTGTTGCTATGAGAGCCAGAGATGCTGGCTCAAGCAAGTAAGTCAGCTTCCACAGGGATTCCATCCTGTAAGAGTATAACCACAATCTACCCTTATAGTTTGCTCTAAATCAGCCAAACAGCATCCACCTGTCATGCACAAACAGTTAAGCATCAGTGATGGCCGGAACATCCGATTAAAACCGCACTTGGTGGATGAGAAGGCGCATGGTGCTCACCCAAGTAGAGGGCAAATTTCATAAATAATATTACAGAATCAATACTTCGATAATTGATAACCATTATCTTCGAAGGAGATCTACGACAGGGCTTACACATGTTGAATGGTAACTGTGAGAAGGAAAACGAACCTAAATGAACATATGCTTCTGATGACTGAAGAGCCGCCACCTGCCGGAGAGGAGCCGTGGAGCGGCGGAGGGGTGAACCGGATCCGGATGCTGACCACCAGTCCCTCGGTCGCCGACTCGCCTGGGAAAAAGGAATCCGACGAAATCATCGGGTGGAGAAGATTAGAATTAGTTGTGGATAACACGGCAAACAAATAATCACCTAGCACAGCGGAGGGAGAAAGATTTGGACTTTGATTGCTGCTAGCACGGGAGTAATTGATCTGTCCTTACCGAGGAAACAAGAGATCAATCCCGATGGATCTCTACTCCAGTCCGCCTACGCCAACCAATAACTAGTGGAATAAGACGGGAAGGTTAGGCCTGGAGAGAAGACTTTAGGGTGTGTTTCGACGGCGGGTGTCAGGGTTGACGACGGACGAGGGCCGGACCCGGCTGCCGGCGAGGTCCGAGGTGCTGGAGAACAGCCGGAATCTCAAGCGGCCGAGGATGAGAAAATAACCCACGTGTATCCTTTTGTCCCTTTTTCTTTCTGTGCGGAAAAATTGGAAAAGACTAGTATTTGGTAAATTTTCTTAATTTTCACACTTTAAAACTTACTATATGTATTTCATCATACCAAGCAAAAGCAATAAACCATTCAATTACTATTGTTTGAGTCCTATGTGCACAATTATCTATAATCGATGAACACGAAATGGTAAACTCTCTTTTGGAGACATGTGCTGAAAGTCGAACCATCATTTGCTCGATACACTGCATGACTAGCCCGACCCTAGCTAGAGTCAAGAAAATTTTGTGCATCATCTTCAATTTTTATCCCATAGACAAGAAAATATTGAGTTTTATTAAAAGGACAAAGTTTTTATATCGTTTCATAAAATGTAGCATCAAATTTCAACCCAACCATTAAAAATTGTTTAACACTTTAAAACAACACTCATCTAGTTTAGCTTTACTTTGTTGTTCTAGACATCAAACAAACATGAGTGACGGAGTACTTCAAATGTAGAATTCGAGAGGGATTTAGCTATGATGGACCGACTCCCTAATTTCTTGTGCAGAACAGAAGGAAAACGTAACTGAGGAGTATTACGAAACCATGTATCGGAGTGCAAATTGCAAAGCAAAGAAGGGAGGAAGAAGGAAACTCGTTTATGTCCTTGATTTAATAAGGAATAAGTCTAGTTTTGGTCCCCTAACTCTTCACAGGGTTTAGGGGGCCTTTGGAACGCGGGATTTTTTCCCGTTCCTGCGTTTTTCCTGTGAACAGTCAACTGATTTCTGTGAAATTCCTGTGAAAATCCTGCGTTCCAAAGGGGGCCTTAATTTTGGTCCCCCAACTTAAAAACCAAACATAAATAGTCCCTCAACTGTTAAAACCGGATTACATTAGGGTTCTCAGGATGTTTCGTGAGTGGTTTTCATTTAGATGGCACTTGTCAATCACACCATTGCCACATAGATCTTCTCTTCTAATATTCTCATCTTCCTCCTCCTTGCAAGAGAAACACTCCTATGCGATCAATTAGTGCTTTGTTGCTTGCCTCGCTTCGCAGGCACTAGAGCGGTCAAGACTGCCACCGCTCGCCTGTCCGCTGGACAACACCACCACCGCAATAGCTTGACGAGAGAGACAGGAAACGCACTCAGACCGTCGACAACATTGGCAACAGAGGCTTCACCCACATGCTGACATGCTCGTGAGCCTAAATAACAATATCTTGGTCTTGGGAGATGATGTGAAGGGAGAGAAAGAAATGAACTGGGAGCAGACCAGTTGCTAATGGCAAATCTTCACGTAGAGTAATTGCCTCTTGTGTGCTTCAGCTTGTCTGGATTCAAGACTTCCACGATCTTGCCCGTAAATTTCCTTTTTGGCATCATTTGACGAGCTGCAACTGCAAGGTGCGACCAGTGTGTTGGGTTTGAGTAGTAGCAGTTGACGGCAAGTTTAATGAGTTGTGGCACTTTATAATTCGGTGGAGGCCAGCAGCGAGCTCCATGGCATCACTAGTTTTTTACTTCGTCTTTGGTCCATGTATCAAACATCTTGCTCCATGTTTAGTCCTAGGTGGAGCATAGTTTCATGAACGACTGTGTTGACCACGGTGAATCGAAGCTATGGCCTTGTTCTTGAATTGAAAGTTAAAACCACCGTTGAAACCGGCTTGAGGACATAATTTACATGGTTTGAGTAGTTAAGGGACTACTTATGTCTGGTTTTAAAGTTGAGGGACTGAAATCAAACCAAGTGAAGAGTTAGGGGACTAAAGTTAGACTTTATCCATTTAATAATAAGACAGGGGCCAGCGCAGTAATATAATCTGCCCGAGGCAAAACCCCTCGTCGGCTTCCTCCCCCGGATGCGGCTTTGCTTTCGTCCCGCCGCCGCACGCCTCCACTTCTCCTCCACTTGTCCCCATCCATCCACCCACCACCTCTCCCTCTCATCAATTAAAACCCTAAACCCCCCACTCCAAAGTCCAAACCTCGCCGCCGCCGACAAGATGCAGTCGCTGGCGCTCACCTCCCCCTCGCTGCCGGCGGCCGGCCCCACCGCCGCCACCGGCCACGGCCGCCGCTTCCATCGCGTCCGCGCCACCGCGGTCAACGACGAGCCCAAGCTCAACAAGTACAGCGCCCGCATCACCGAACCCAAGTCGCAGGGCGCGTCGCAGGCCGTGCTCTACGGCGTCGGCCTCACCGACGCCGACCTCCGCAAGCCGCAGGTCGGCATCTCCTCGGTCTGGTACGAAGGGAACACCTGCAACATGCACCTGCTCCACCTCGCCGAGGCCGTGCGCGAGGGCGTACGCGAGGCCGGCATGGTCGGCTTCCGATTCAACACCGTCGGCGTCAGCGACGCCATCTCCATGGGCACGCGCGGCATGTGCTACAGCCTCCAGTCCCGCGACCTCATCGCCGACAGCATCGAGACCGTCATGGGCGCGCAGCACTACGACGCCAACATCTCCATCCCTGGCTGCGACAAGAATGTGAGTCCCAATCTGACGAATTCCTCTGTTCTGATATCTCTTCACGCTTCAATTCAGGTTCCATCATCAGCACATTGAGATGCCGAGCAATTTGCATACCTCATACAGCTAACGCCGTTGAATCCTACAGTTTGATTGCTATGAGTTCTTAAAGTTTGTGCTGGAGATAAGCTAGTTATTGGGGGTTGTTGATTTACTTTAGCCTAGTGCTACAAAGGGGAAAATCAGCAAAAGAAAGGAACTTTCTTTATCTTAATTATCTTCTGCATAGCCATCACATTACTTTGTCCCCTAGATGACAAGAATGTGAGTTCCAGTCTCAGGAATTTCTCTGTTCTGTAATCTCTTCAGTTACTTAAGTAGGAGAACTGCGGTATTTCAGGTTCCATCATCAGCACATTGAGATGCTGAGCAATTTGCATCCCTGATACGCGCTAATGCCATTGAGTTCTACAGGTTGATTGCAATGAGTGTTGTATTTTTAGCCTAGTGCTACAAAGGGGGGAAAATCAGCAAAAGAAACTGGACCTTTCTTATCTTAATTATCTTCTGCAAAGCCATCACATTACTCTGGTCCCTAGATGCAGCAAAAAAAACTTTTCCTTTTTTGCAGAAAAAGCATGTGCTTTCTGTAGTGCTGAGTAAAACTTTTGCCCTATTTGTTTATTGAATGGCGCTGAGATGATTGGACATGTGTTTTGACTTTTAGGATTACAACTTCTTAGTAGGTTTCTGCTGTATGATTCAAAAAATAATTTTGCCTGTTGAAATCTTAGTTGCTGCCAGATTTAACAGTCCTTCCATTGCAGATGCCAGGAACAATAATGGCAATGGGACGGCTTAATCGACCTAGTATCATGATATACGGTGGAACTATTAAGGTAATGCTCCCCTGCTCTCTTACTAATTCTAAAATATTCTGTTCTTCATCAGAATGTTTGTCTGGTTTTAATACATGAATGGCTAAATGACTAATAGTTAGAGTTACTTTTTGCTGAAAATTCAGCTTAATGTTTTTGGTCCCCATACATGTGTGTTTTCTGTCCGTAACTCGTGATAAGTCTGTTAAATACTATATATGGGTTTTCTTATCTGTTCTTACTGACAGTTTTCTGACTGATTTTTTCGATGCAGCCTGGTCACTTTCAGGGCAATTCTTATGACATAGTATCTGCTTTCCAGGCATGTCTATTATCTTTGACATGTTCAGCTTCAGCGATTAGATACAAGTACCCATTTTGGCACGGTACACCTACTGCTTATGCTTACTTGGATTTTGATGTTTTTATACAGTGCTACGGAGAATATGTCAGTGGATCAATCACCGAGGAGCAAAGAAAGAATGTGGTCCGCAATTCATGCCCAGGGGCAGGTGCATGTGGCGGTATGTACACGGCAAACACTATGGCATCTGCTATTGAGACTATGGGCATGAGCCTCCCCTACAGGTGCAAATGATGTCTTGATTTTTTTCTAGTTTATTATCTTGAAACAAAGTTTGTTTGTTTTTACATCAATATGCTTGGAAATGGAATATGTAGTTTGATATTTTTTTCTCTGCATGAATCTTCTTTCTCTGTGTACCAAAGTTCTTCGACCCCTGCTGAAGACCCATTAAAGATAGAGGAATGCCGTCTTGCTGGGAAATATCTTTTAGAATTACTGAAGATGGATTTGAAGCCTAGGGACATCATCACAGAGAAGTCACTGCACAATGCAATGGTTATTGTCATGGCACTTGGTGGATCAACCAATGCTGTACTGCATTTGATTGCTATTGCCCGGTGGGTTTATTATCTTCTTGCACATGTCTAATTTTTAGGTAGATAAATGCTCATTGGTTTTCTTCTTTCAGGTCAGTAGGTTTGCATTTGACTCTTGATGACTTTCAGAAGGTCAGTGACCAAGTTCCTTTCCTTGCGGACCTCAAGCCCAGTGGCAAATATGTCATGGAGGATTTGCATAAGGTAAATGCTTGTTGCTAAAAAAAGATTCATTTATTTCTGTTTTGAGCACATGTTCAACCCACCTCCAGTTTCTTGATGGTACTAAAATTAATTGATGAAATGAGGCTAAGAATAAAGCACTTGTTACAGATTGGCGGGACACCTGCAGTCATTCATTATCTTCTGGAACAAGGTCTTCTTGATGGGGACTGTATGACTGGTGGGTACAGTCAATACATGTTTATCAAGTAATGTATGAGCTTCAAATTTTTGTGGGGGCAATAACAGTCTTTTTTTCTTGTCCTTTCAGTCACTGGAAAAACTCTAGCTGAAAATGCCAAAATCTTCCCTCCTCTGTCCGAAGGACAGGTAAAGATCAATCCTGAATTCTTCAGCTTTATCATTGAAATATTTTGATAATAACATCTTTCTTTGTACACACAGCAAATAATTCGACCTCTGGACAACCCTATCAAATCAACTGGCCATATACAAATACTTTATGGCAACCTTGCACCAGAAGGCTCTGTAGCAAAAATAACTGGCAAAGAGGGACTGTTTTTTTCAGGTGAATTTTGTTGCTTCCATCTTGGATCCTTGGAAGCATCCATACTTTGTGTGCATTTAACTGTTATCTGGTCAAATTTCAGGTCCCGCATTGGTTTTTGAGGGTGAAGAATCTATGATTACAGCAATATCAGAAAACCCATCTAGCTTCAAGGTAATTTCTGCACCTAAAATTGTCACTATTGCTTTGCATTTCTGAGAAGCACAATTGCTTTTTTCTCCCTTTTAAGCATTGATAATGGAATACACCGAGCACATCCTGTCTTCTTATGATGGATTGTTTTATATGGCCCTGATTGGCACTACAGGGAAAAGTAGTAGTGATCCGTGGAGAAGGACCAAAAGGTGGGCCAGGGATGCCTGAAATGCTGACTCCAACAAGCGCAATAATGGGTGCTGGTCTTGGAAAGGTACCACTATCCACTAAGCTCAGATGTTGGGCACATGTCAGCCAGTAGACTTTTGTCTTGTTTTTATTTTTCAATTTTTCTTAAAAGTAGTATGCTAAACAAGGTCGATGTTGATTCAAAAAAGAATAAATAAACAAGGTCGATGTCATTTTTTTTTCTCTGCCTCTTTATTGTCGCACATCCATGAATAATGTAAAAATACAGTAAGATGATATAATCTGATGCGTAGCTAGAAAAAGTATATCGACAGAGTCAAGTTGTAGTATTGTCACTTTAAGAGGGGGACCAAAATATAACTTCCCTACTGCTTTATGAAGCAAATACACATGCATATAATGCTGTATATGAAGCATGGTGGGTGGCAGAGCTCCTCTTAGCACCCCTGCCTATCCCTGGATACAAACAACTTCCGCATGCCACATGCTCCATAATTCTGATGTTTTTCGGCACTGATTCAGAAATTGTTACAAGCAACAAAAGTCATTCAAATTTCATAAACACAGTACTGGGATCGAATTTCATTTGCTCATCAAAATAACCTTTTAACTCATTCTTTATATTTGAAATTTTCTGGTGTTTCCTGTATTTTTTTGTATATTTGTTGTGTAGCATCATGAGGACTAGCTTTCACCAGATGATTTATTTCTTGTGATAGTTGAATGTTATCCCCTTTTAACAACTGTTCATTCTTAATTATAGGAGTGCGCCCTGCTGACAGATGGTAGATTTTCTGGAGGATCACATGGATTTGTTGTTGGCCACATATGTCCTGAAGCACAGGTACTGTGTTGTGGCACTCAACCAATGTCAATAGTTTATTAACAGAAGCTGTGTAATTTGCTGCTTGTCTCTCTTGGATAAAATTTCAAGTTTATTTTTTCGACACCACGGTGTAAAATATGAAAAGAAAATTACCGAGAAGGTTCATGATACTTACAATGGATCTATTTTCAGGAAGGTGGCCCAATCGGTCTTGTCCAGAATGGTGATAAAATCACCATTGATGTTGGGAAGAGAGTAATTGATGTTGATCTGACCGAAGAGCAGCTGGACGAAAGGCGGAGGAAATGGAGTTCGCCAGCATACAAGGCCAACCGTGGAGCGCTTTGGAAGGTACAGTAGCTTAAACATTGAAATTGATTCTGTTCATATAAGATTACCCTTAAGCTCTAAATATGATTTGATTTCCGTCTATTCTTGCAGTACATAAAGCTTGTGGCTCCAGCCTCGAGGGGATGTGTCACGGATGAGTAGGTGCCTAGATTGTGCAGATCCTGTGGGTTGCCAAGCAAAAGCTGATCTCTCAGGACAATTTTCTTGTGAGATTGGTTCATGGTACTGGTGTTAGTTGAGAGTAGTTGTTAGCAATAAAATGTCAGTTTCAAATCATAAGAAACTGCTGAATAACGAAGTGTCGTTGATCTGTCAGGAAAAATAATGGTGGGCAATGTTTTTTTTTCCAAGTTCTCCTCCCTAGTTTGTAGTTTGTACTTTGGTCAAGACAGACAATAATGTGGATTTTCTTTGGTTCATTACTGGAAACACCTTGAGTATCTGGTTCTGGTGTACTTGACTCTCGCTTGAGGCTAAAATTCTTTCGTATTTCTTGCTTTTGGAATCGCCCATAATTATCTTGTAGGAATAAACGTAAGTGAAGAAATGATCTGGTTACAGTTTATTTGATAATTCTTCGTTGTTGATGGTCTAGGCTATGAGCAGGCTAATAAAATTGCCCTTTTAGGCTACACATAATTTTTGAAAGGAAATAATATTACTTGGGCTGGCATGACTTGGAATGTTGGATCAGCCCCAACTAAAGCTACCAGACTTGGGCCTCTTCTCCCTTCATGGAGTAGTAACACCTGAGCTGAGCAGCCCACGGCCTACACGACGACTCCCCCTCCACTCTCGCCAGGCCAGAGTCCGCGGCGTTCATCTTCTCCCCAGCTGCTAGACCGCCTCGCCGCACTTCCGCCGCCGCCGCCGCCGCCCTTCCGCAGCCTACCGCGCTGCCGTCCCTATCGACTCCCTGCTCGTCGCACCTGTTCGCTTCATCTGACCGGACTGCTAGCGATGGCGACCGAGCCGCCGCCGCCGGCGACGGAGAAGAAGAAGAAGGCGCCGCTCCCCAAGGTGGTCACGCTTAACAAGGCCCTCAAGCTGGTGAGCTCTCCGCCGACGCCTCTCCTCAATTCCTTCCTTCCGAAGCGTGGTTCCCCTACTTCAATACTCGATGCCATGAGCCAATGCTTCTATTGCCCCCATTACCAGCGTTAGGTCTCGCACACGTTGATAGTAACACCTGATCGACGCAATGGCAATGGAAATTGTAATTGCAGCTAGAGTAAGGACCATGTACGCTGGAGAACACTAGATTGTCATTGATTTGTGCGTTTCTCTTGAAAGTGGTTTGCTAATTGCTCGAACAATTGCCTCTTCTTTCACGTTGTCATGTGATGCCGCAGGCCCTTCTGAATTCTCTGTTACAATCGCATTCCCCCGCTCAGTTTATAGCTAGGTGCAGCCCTAAAAAAAAAGTTTATAGCTAGGCGCATCTTTCTGCATCGAATTAGTGTTCAAAATTGCAACTATGCTGTTTAATTTACAAAAGAAGATCTCTGAAGCATGTGTGCTGCATCAAGAAGCAAGTCCGCGTGTCCTTTTGCACTACCCCTTTTGTTAATTCCTGCTCTACTTACCTTGTTCATAAATCACTTTCAGGCTCAGACGTGGGTGGATAAAATGAGTCCGACTGACCCAGATGAACCCAATGATAAGGATTTTGAGGGCCGGCCGTCAAGGTATGGTTCACTCACATATTCTGATTAATCAAGGTATGCGATCCTAGATAACTGATATCTGAATGCAAAACTTGTTTTAGGCTTGGTCTTGGTGCTAAAGTGGCAACTGGTGTGAAGCGCGCGGCTCCCACTGACCCAGTTGAGAGGAGGTTGCTCGGGAAGGTGAATGCACAGAAGAGAAGGTCCATGGAGGAGGAGAACAAAACTGCTAAGGAGGCGAATGAGGCTAGTGATGATGACAGCGGCGAGCCTGAAAGCAGAACCAGTGCCTTTAACAAGAAAAGAACATTGCCTTCAGTTACTTCCAAGCCATCAGGGAAGAAGGCAAAGTGACAAGTTGTAGGCATGCGCCATCTGAGTGTTCATATCCATATCTGCATGCTTTGGTTCCAGTTTCTACAAGCTCCAAGACTTATGCTATTCATGGGCTTAGCATACCCTCTCGTAGTCTAGTGTATGTGTCCTGAATGTAAAGAGATAGCTGTGCTGGATGTTATTCATGCTTTTTGGCAATTGAGTAATTTCCAGATTGTCTGTTACTCTGTTCAATGTTGAATATCCTGAGATACTCTCATTTGATTATTGAAGTTACTCACTGATCGACTCAAATGGTCTGTCATCTAAAAGCTATTAGACTAGTTCATATGTGGCATTCTTATCTTAAATAAATGTGAACAGCCATTTCTGAAAAATGGCTGTTCAAAGTGCAGAAGTGCAGTAGAGTTAAACCATTTTGTTATGATTATTTTCATGAACAGTGCTTTTTAGATAGATCCCCCCTATAGGTAGTGTTTTTTGTACCATCTTGATGCAGAAATGCCACATCTGGTGCCAGAGGATGGAAGAGGTTCAGGAGGAATACTGCAGAATATGACAGTTCTAGGACTACCTGGTTCCTTATGCTTTTTTCGTAAGCAATGACCTGAGAAAACATATGCTGCTGCAATGCTCCAACCAGACCACATCAATATCCTGGTATGTTCTTGTCTTTGGGCATAACATGTTCATTTACTTTTACTATTTATTTAGTCTATCTTTGGTTATTTCTGAACATTATACATGCAAAAACTTGGAAGATGGATGGTTTGTCTGGATGCGATAGCTAGACAAGGCCATTTTAACTTTGTACAGGATACCATAAAAATGTGCAATTGTGCATACATAGAAAATATTGTTAAGTGAGAGAGTGCAAGATAGGGAGCCAGGTAGGCATGTACCTAGCCTGAGGGATGTCTGAGAAGAAAATTTAGATCCTTGTTTGCAGTAATGCTTCTGTCCTTGGTAGCAATCTACCATTCTGATCAATGAACCATGTCCTAGCACGTGAGGATGCTGATATGACTCGCAGTCGCTGCCAAGGCCAGCAGACATATCTTAATCTTCTGCGAGTACTTTCTTTCTCCTCTCTTCCATTTGGAACTTCTCGCTCGATTTGGCTTGTCAACTCTTCTATCCTCTGTTGCAGTCCAGCAGATCTGCTGTCAGCAAGCTTGAGGCATGCATCTGCAGCAGCTTGTGCTGCCATTGCACTGGCTGCTAATTTCTCTTTTAGATGCAGCTTACTGTTTGCAGCCTTTAGTTCTGCTTTTACCCTTCTTAGTTCTTCTCTGAGCAAGGTAATCTGGAAAGATGTCCCATTAAAGCATGTCATAGTTGAGAATAATAGCTTTCCTTTGACATTTGCATTATTAGGTTTTGTCAATTTTCCTCGAGGTTTTTTTTCCCCCCTGATAGTATGATTGCGAAGTAAGAAAATCAAACTTGTAGTTTTTTATATTCATAAGTTGACATGTATTACTATGGCATCACGTTAAAACATGTTTTTTTTTTTCAGAAAGAGAAATACACCTCATGTCATCAAATGGACCATCTGTTGGATTACCTCCTGATTGAGCTTTTTCATGGAAGATTTTCCAGCTTCTACCTCCAGTTCACATGCCTCCCTCCATCGGTCCGCGTCCTGTTCTACTGCTTTCATCCTTAGAGTGAGCTCTTCCACCTTAAGCATTGAGAAAACATACTTCAGGTCTTTCTCATTCACATGGCTAGCAAGTAATTGGATGCACAGCTAGATTTCTGCTTACACTGTGAACTAAGATGCGTTCTCTTTCTTCCAAATCTTTTATATGTGATTCATATTTGACCATCTTCTGAGCACGTTCAGTAGCAAGAAGTTGGAAATGATCACAGTCTGACCTGTTGGAGAAAGTTGATGTTGCCATTTAGCACAGATCATAGGAAGGCCATCGAGAAATCAGTCTTTGGATTTACCTGGACTCATCCAAGGTCTGCCTTAGATCACTGATCTCGTGATACAGGGTTTTCATTGTGTTTTCAACAAAAGAAGCCTGAAAGGAAATAGCTTGAATGATTGACTGACAAGTTCTCCGATAAGGAATAATCTCTAAGCATTGAGTAGCTACTAAAAAAAATTAGATGAAGACTTAATCTAGAGAGAAGTGAGTGATGTAGGAAGTTTTTACCAGACTGACAACCTCTTGTTCAGTTTCTCTTCCACTAGATGTTGCACTGGCAGGGGAGGCGCTCATCTCATCACTTACTGGTTCTCCACTTATTACCTCCATGATGAAGCCAAAGCCGACCTTCTGTAATCCTTTCTCAGCTATCTGCAAGATTGCACTTCTTCCCTGCTCGCTATCACCCTTCAATACACGGAGGCTGTTCTCGGTTGCTTCCTTCTCAGCTATGGCAATCTTCAACATCCTGTGGGTATCCTGGTTCTCCTTCACTAAACTTGATACTCTGCTCTCCATTCTACTTTTCTCCTTCCTTTGCATCTCCATACACCCTGAGAGCTTGAAATCCACCTCCCTGGCTAACTCATGAATGTTATGAGCCTCAAATGCCAGAAATTTCAGCCCATCATTTGCATCCAAATTTGATCCCTCACCAATCCTAACGGCTCTGTCATCAGAAATCCTGCCCAAGATATCCTCCAAAATCCCATGTACTGCCTGAAGGGAGCTAGTAATCTGTTGCACGATCACCTTGGGTTGATCCATGACTGATCTATTGTGTGCAAATGTGGCGTATGAGAAGGGGCATTGTTTGAGGGAGAATATAGCGTGGTGAGTAGCTAACAGTCAAGGAAAACCTTGAAGAGTAGTTGGCTGACTGATAGATTCAGTGGCCTGACTTTTTCCATTTTTAGCATATTTACGTTCAACAGTAGTTGGCTGATTCCTTGTCTTCGTTTTCCATCTTTTTTTTTTCCCCCTTTGCAACAAGTGCCTTGTTTCTCGTCTTCAGGGCATAACATACAGTGTTGTTCTTCACTCGCAGCGGTAAATCCTCGAGCTGGGTGGTATCTGATAAATGAGGATTCGGATTTGAAGATTTAATTTTGGACAGTCAGTCGGTTTTAGAATGTCGAAGGAGTTCAGTGAAATTAGTGCTGAAGACTGGAAACAAGGTGTTTAGAGAATGACATTATTCGTTGCACAGCCAAGAGAACAGTGATTTTTCATTCGAACAAAATGTAAATTCTTTGAATTCAGGTTTGTTGGGGCCCTCCTTTGTAAGGAAAGGCACCCTCCAAAAATAGGCGTTTGCTGCTATTTGCGGCGCACACACGGTATTCTTTAGTAAAAGGCGAAAGAATAGTTCGCTCTGTGTGCACCGCGCAGCTGCGTGCTTTTTCCAAGGGCGTGTTGCCTTCTTTCTTATCCACGCTATGGCATCTCCTTGTTAGGGATGGCAATGGGGCGGGTTCGGGGCGGGTAGAGGATCCCCATGCCCGCCCCGCTAAGCCTGTCGGGTAAAAATTCGTACCCGCCCCGTCCCCATGGGTTGAATTCGATCCCCGTCCCCGTCCCCGTCGGGTATCGGGGCGGGTATCGGGTACCCATGGGTGGGAAATTGGGCTGTACATGGAAGTTGGGCTGGGCTGGGCTGTACATGGCTTACTACTCTGTACATGGAAGTTGGGCTGGGCTGTAGGCCATGTGGGCTGGGCTATGCAATTCAAAGACTAAAATTTAAATAGTCGGGTCCCCGCCGGGTCCCCATGGGTGGATTTCATTCCCCGCCCCGTACCCGACTCATGTCGGGGCGGGTACGGGTGCCACCCATGGGTGGGAAATGGCCCCCATCCCCGGCCCCATATGGTCGGGTACCCGGCGGGTAGGCGGGTACCCGCCCCGAATTGCCATCCCTACTCCTTGTCCATCGCCGGCCGAGGTGGGACTAATCAAATCCCTAACGTAATTAGTTTAGCCATTTTAATTGGGCCGTTTGATGCCTCCATCGGCTTGTTTTTCATGGGCCGTATGGGCTAAGAAAGAGAGTCCGTGTCGGAGAGGCCTCTGGGCCTACAGATCATTGACCCAATCAGTCGAGAGAAAGCCTTTGACCGTCCCCCGACCGCGAGTAACCTCCTCCTCCATCAGAGAGCCTCGCCCCCTCCCTCCCCAGGAGCGTGGCTGGTGTGGCTTTCTCCGTCGTGGTGCTCGCGGCCGCCGATCCCAACTGATTACCATGGCCGCCGCTGCCGCCACCGCATCGCCTCCCGTCCCGCCCACAGTTGAGACCTCGTCTTCGCAAGACCGCCTCCCAAGGTTTCTTCTTCTCTCCTCGCCCCTTCTCTCTATCTTTCGCCTTGTCCCCCTCTTCGGTT
Source organism: Eragrostis curvula (assembly GCA_007726485.1). Classification (NCBI taxonomy): domain Eukaryota; kingdom Viridiplantae; phylum Streptophyta; class Magnoliopsida; order Poales; family Poaceae; genus Eragrostis; species Eragrostis curvula. The sequence continues at coordinate 581,584 of RWGY01000051.1, read as the reverse complement.
GCTTTTCCTTCTCTCTGGCCAAATCGGAGATGCGGAGGCAAAGATTTTAGATGGTTCCTTGTTTTGAACCCAATAGATGAAAAAATTTGTATTTTCTGTAGTTTGTGAGAAATCGCTGTGATTGCGTTCCCTTGTTCCTCCCCCCTAAAACTCTCAAAAGATTGCGTTCCCTTGTGTTGGGCTTCAAGGCAACGATGAAATTCTTATCCGTTTCATGTGTTTGAACTCTTTTATTTCTGTGACATCCTGCAGGCCCAACGTGGCAATCTCCTGGGACTCCGAAGGTACTGATCTTTCTGCTTGCTGGCGGCGACTTCCAATTGTGTCCAATATATGGAATACCCGTAACGGAACATGTACCATATAATAGATAGATAGAAGTTAGAAAGCCTTTATGACACGGACTTGTACTGCCTGCTGTGTAGTTCCAAAAGAAACCTTGTTCATCTAACTGGGGAAGAAGGAACCTTCCTTTCAGCACTTTTTTTTTTGGGCCCCTTGTGAAATGTCAATTCAGGAAGCCTTTATTTTCCCAACGTTTGTCTTAATCTCTTCTATTGGGAATTGGATACTGTTGCGTTCAGTGTAGCTTGTTACATTCCTTATTTTGAATTGGTGATGCTTCTGGAAGTGAACAAGTATGCGTCCGACCGGCAGCGTCCAATCGGTGCACAAACGACACATGGGGAATGTCGGTGCATGGGTTAAAAGGCCAGCTTGTCTCTTGGTGGGACACCGGTCAGACGTTGCTGGTCGGACGCAAGGCAGTTCCCGACAAATAACTGTTGGAAAGATATTTTCTTGACATGTCAGTGCATGGGTTTAAAGATCCAGCTTGCTCTTGCAGTTCCATGATTTGAAACTTCTATAAATGCCGTGAGATGATAATATCTGATCCAAATTTTGGATTGTATGCAGCACTGCACAGACATGCAGAAAAGCGCGAGATGGAGTCAGAGTCATTTGTGGATCCTGCTCTGCTTCCTACTCTTGAGGACTTACTTCAGGAAGTCTATGCGTCGTTGCGACCAGAGCCAGTCGACTATGAGAACCGACAAGTTATGATCGATGTCTTCAACAAAATTGCTGAACAAATATTTGGTAAGCGAACTTTTGTTCGTCATGGTGTCAAGAACATGTATCCTCAACTGTTATTGTGATAATTGTGAACAACCGTACAGCTTTATTTGAATTTTTAAAATTCATAGACATCTCATTACAGCACAAATGAACGTCTATTATCTTGTAACTTATGCACGCCATGCAGGCATTTACTGAGTAATGCACCAATGACATCTCATTATCTTAGACATGACAGTTTATATAACCATGCGACAGTAGAACTGGGTTGCTCCATGCATCTCATTATCTTATGAGCTTAGCTTATTTGATATTTATGCTTCGAATGGTAGGAAAGCATAAAACTAGGTAGGTCGGTGGGGGAAAGACCACCAGCACAATATTTCATTAACAAGAGCTCAACCGGAGCCTGGCCGAGAAAGGTAACAAAAGCTGGCCCCCCTCATGCATGGGGATACTATCCCTTGTGTTTCGGACCTTGTGCTTTGAAGCCCAGCCCATTACCAACCCCCTCTAGGGCCCGCCTACCATAGGTTGGTTCACCCATGTCGACCAGGGGAACCAATGAGTGACCTCTTTTAACTAGCTTTGAAATTAGCTTCCACGGGAGTCGAATCCAGGAGCTGGAGGTGCTATTAAAGTATCACCACCACTACGCTACAAGCTTGTTTGCTGGTAGGGAAACATAGATAGCAAAAAGAAATTTGTACTTGATAGAGCATTAAAAGAAAGAATGCACATTTAAACTGGAATTAATTCATGGCCTGTAGCGGTTTGGGAGTTTAATTTATGTTAAATTCCATCCAAGTATTCTTTTCAGTGTCAATTGATGACTTAAGTTTTGCATGCCTTCTGAGTATTCTGATCTCTTTTAATGTTTGGTGCTTCCTTTCAGGCAAAAAGAATGGGCTTCCAATTGTGGAACCGTTCGGATCATTTACAATGGATCTATTTACTGCTAAAAGTGACCTTGACCTCTCTGTCAACTTTAATAACGATATCAACAATCAGTTTCCTCGCAAGGACAAGATTTCTGCTATTAGGAGGCTGGCAAAAGTTCTACATGATCATCAAAGTAATTAATTTCTTAACCAGATTTTGTCATATCTTTCTTAGCATTTATTTGTCCATTCGCCTTTAAATGTACATTGTGTTTTATTAAATACGCGCTCTTAATTTGTTACTTCAGAAAAACTAATATATTTGAGCAAAGGATCGAGACTGACCCTGCAAACTAATATAAGTACAAAGTAATCTTGATATACTACCTATCTTGCACCAAAACGCGATGGCCAAAAAAATAAAGTTCTCATAGTGACACCACCATGTATGTAATTGATTTTCATCAGGAAAAGTTAAAAAAATGTACCTCATATGCTTTATTCCTGTGAGATTAGCATTCACATTGAGTTCGACATTTACCCCTGTCTACTGTGAAAGCCATTAAACAGATTCAAACTTATAAAAACTAGCATGCTAATAATTCCTAACAGAGTGGTGATCTGCACTAGTATATTTTCGTGAAATATCGTCATTGTTGTGAGTTGTGACAATAGCATAATAAGCACATGAAATTGTGATCAGAATCTTTGACTTAGCAGTGTTAGATGTATATGTATTCTTGTAGTTTCCTCATTGTATAAGGGGTTTTGTGCATATTTGCCTACACCTGTACATGTATATATTTGGGCCTATTGCCCCCATAATGAATACAAGTGCTATTCATAACATGGTATTAGAGCCAATCTAGGGTTAGGTTTTTCTCTCCTTCCCTGGAGATTCTAGGCGTTGCACTTGCGCCTGCCACCCACCAAATTTCTTTTGCCGTACTTCTTTCTTGAAGTCCGGCGCCCTGCTATTCATATTGAAGCTGTGTTGTCCGCCGTCGCTACTTCGTTTTGAAGCCCTGGGTTGATCTGGTCGCCGGGACGCGTCGCCGGCCTTCCATCTCCAAGCTGCGCCGCCGCCCTCTATCCTCGGGAAGCGTCGTCGTCGTCTTCTTCGTTGGGAAGCGCCGTCCAGACGTCGTCGTCTTCGTTTCGACGCGCCGTCTCTCTTCTGCACGTGCCGCGCCGCCGTCGATCTTCTACACGGGACGCGCCGCTGTCACCTCCAATCGCCGCGCCCTCATCTCCAGACGCCTTCGTCGCCGTCGCGTCACCGGAATCGATTGCCGCGCCGTCGTCGATCTCGCCGGATTGAAGTTCTCCGTCGCCGGCTCGATTGGATTTTGAGCCGGTGTCGCCTCGGCTCGGCTCCTCGGCTCGGCTCGTCAAACCGGCTCGGCTCCTCGGCTCGGGCCGGCTCGGCTTCATCTCGGCTCGGCTCCTCGGCTCGGGCCGGCTCGGCTTCATCTCGGCTCGGCTCGTTTTTGTCAGCTCAGTAAAAAAAAAAAAAAAAAAAAAAAAAAAAAAAAAAAAGAGGACTGCTGTTCTGTTCTTTCCTGTTGGCTCCTCGCGATTTCTCTTGTCGCGTTTATCTGCCAGGACAATTACAGCAGGGTACTCGAAAAAAAAAAAAAAAAAAAAAAAAAAAAAAAAAAAACTGCTGCTTGCGCCGCTTCTCTCCAGCGCTCTCGCCGTCGTCCGCCGCTGCTTCATTTGCGCTCTCGCCGTCGACATGGCTCCTTCGACTACATCCGGAGGTGTTCCCGTTCTTCGTTGCCCGGTGCTTTTCAGTGGCACCAACTATCGTGACTGGGTTCCTCGTCTTCGGATTCATATGCGTGGTCTGCGTCTTTGGGAGTTTCTTACTGGCGAGCTGCCTTGTCCACCTCGCCCTACTGCTCCTGCGCCGCTTGTGCTTCCAGTGAAACCTGTTCTTTCTGCGACAGCTACTACTGAGGAGCAGAAGGATTTTGACAAGTTGGTTGCTGATCATGATGCTAGTGTTGAGAAGTTGCAGGGTGATTATGATGATCTGATGGCCTCCTATGAGTCACAGTTTGCTACCTACAGGGCCTGGATTGATGAGGATGCTCGAGCTGCTTCTATTCTTGTTGCTAGCATGGAGGATCGGTTTTCTGCTGATATTGTTGAGTTTGATTATGCACATCAGATGTGGACTTTTCTTCGCGAGCGTTACGAGCCTACTGGACAGTCCACTTTTCTTGCTGCTGTACGCGAGGAGCAGCTTGTTCGACAGGGTGATGGCACGGTTGATGATTTTTATGGTCAGATATCTGCTATTTGGCGTCAGCTTGACACTCTTGGCCCTCAGTTGTCTCCTAGCACATGTCAGTCCTGCCAGAGTCAGAAGACGTTCTTGGAGCTTCGTCGCACTTATGACTTCTTGACTCGGCTTCGTGATGAGTTTGAGCCACGTCGTGCTCAGCTCCTTGCTCGTCACCCTTGTGTTTCTTTGATGGATGCTCTTGCTGAGGTTCGTAATGAGGAGAATCGCCTTCGTGCTGCTGGTCTGTTACAGTGCTCTTCAGTGTTGGCTGCTCGTTCTTCGCCGCCGGCTCCTCGCTCTTCTTCGTCTCCAGCTCCTCCTCCCGTGGCGCCTTCCTCTACGGCGCCTTCGTCTCGGACTGGTGCTACTGTCCTTGAGTGCTTTCATTGTGGTAAAGAGGGACATGTGGAGGCTTATTGTTTCAAGAAGAGGAAGGAACAGCGGGCTCGGTCTCGTCGGTCTTCACAGGGTGCTGGTAACCCTAGTACTGGAGTTTCTCAGAGGAGTTCTACTGGTTCAGACACACAGGAGATCATCAGGTTGCTTGGTCGCCTCGTCGCCTCTCCGTCACCGGGAGCTGCTGGTTCTGTGACTCAGTCCTCTGCACCGACTAGTTCTGCTGCTGCTTCTCAGTCTTCCCTCGCGGGATCACGCCATCCTTCTACTCCAGGTACTTGTCCATGGGTTCTTGATTCCGGTGCTTCTTTTCATATGACTCCATATCGCTCTTGTCTTTCTTCCATGGTTTCTTCCCCTAGTTCTCATTTTGTTCATACCGCTGATGGATCTCCTCTTTCTGTTGTTGGGAAGGGCACTCTTTTATCTGACTCTTTTTCCGTCCCTGATGTTTCTTGTGTTCCTGATTTGACCATGCAGCTTATGTCAGCCGGCCAAATTACTGATTATGATTGTCGTGTGATTCTTGATCCTGATTTTTGTTATGTTCAGGATCGTTGCACGGGTCAGGTGATTGGCACTGGCCCCCGGCGCCGTGATTCACAGCGTCTTTGGGAGCTTGATTGGCTACATCTTCCTTCCGCTGCGTCTGCCGGTCTTGTTGGCTCCGCCTTTGCTGCTTCGTCGACCTCGTCTTTTGCTCAGTGGCATCATCGCTTGGGTCATATCTGTGGCTCTCGCTTGTCGGCTTTGATTCGTCGTGGTCTTTTAGGGTCTGTTTCAGGTCATGAGTCTTTAGCTCAGTGTCAGGGATGTAGGTTAGGAAAGCAGATACAGCTTTCTTATCATTCTAGTGAGTCAGTGTCACAGCGTCCTTTTGATCTTGTTCATTCAGATGTATGGGGTCCTGCTCCCTTTGTTTCTACAGGGGGACAACGATATTATATACTTTTTATAGATGATTTTTCTCGCCACACATGGATTTATTTTATGAAACATCGTAGTGAGGCTTTATCCATCTATAAGACTTTTACTGCTATGATTCGTGCTCATTTTGACACTTCTATTCGTGTCTTTCGTGCCGACTCCGCAGGAGAGTACCTTTCTGGAGCTCTTCGTCAGGTTCTTTCTGAGCAAGGCACTCTTGCTCAGTTTTCATGTCCTGGTGCTCATGCCCAGAATGGTGTCGCTGAGCGCAAGCATCGTCATCTTCTTGAGACTGCTCGTGCTCTTATGATTGCTTCTTGTGTTCCTCCTCATTTTTGGGCTGAGGCTGTTTCTACTGCCAACTTTTTGGTTAATATTCAGCCTTCATCAGCTCTTCATGGAGGGATTCCTTATGAGCGTCTTTGCGGTAAGTTGCCTGATTATTCCAGCCTTCGTCTTTTTGGCTGTGTATGCTATGTGCTTCTTGCACCTCGCGAGCGCACTAAGCTGACCGCTCAGTCTGTTGAGTGTGTTTTTCTAGGCTATAGTGCTGAGCATAAGGGATATCGGTGTTGGGATCCCGTTGGTCGTCGGATGCGGATTTCTCGAGATGTTGTTTTTGACGAGTCACGTCCTTACTACCCTCGTCCATCTTCAGACACCTCTTCTGCATCTTTCGTTGACCCACTTTCCTTTTTGACTTTGCCTGATGTCTCTATTGCCAGCACTCGCCTGGTGCCTCCTCCGCAGGCACCTTCTTCTCTTGTGCCTTCTTCATTGGCACCGGCACCTTCTCATGTGGTGCCTTCTTCTCCTGTGGCTTCTTCTCCTGTGTCTTCTACGGGTCCTTCTACGAACCCTGACTACTCTTTGAAGCCACCAGTGACACATGTCTATACTCGACGTGTTCCACCTTCCTCTGATGTGTCATCTTTTTCTGATGAGCCTTCTACTCCTGATGCGCCATCTTCTATGATTGATGCATCTTCCTCAGAGGATCTTTCGCCTGAGCAGCTTATCAGACGTGGTGCTCGTCTTCGTCAGCGTCCTGATTTTTATTCTCCATCTGCCTATTCTACCACGGTTCTTTCTGAACCAACCTCTTATCGTGATGCTATTCTTCATCAGGAATGGCAACACGCTATGGCAGAAGAGATTGCTGCTCTTGAGCGTACAGGCACGTGGGATCTTGTTCCTCTTCCTGCACGTGTTCGTCCTATTACCTGTAAGTGGGTCTATAAGGTTAAGACCCGCTCTGATGGTTCCCTTGAGCGCTATAAGGCTCGTCTTGTGGCTCGCGGTTTTCAGCAAGAGCATGGCCGTGACTATGATGAGACTTTTGCGCCTGTTGCCCATATGACCACTGTTCGCACTCTTCTTGCTGTGGCCTCTGTCCGTGAGTGGTCCATCTCCCAGCTTGATGTCAAGAATGCCTTTCTTAATGGTGAGTTGCATGAGGAGGTGTATATGCGTCCTCCACCTGGGTATTCTGTTCCTGAGGGCATGGTTTGTCGTCTTCGTCGCTCACTTTATGGCCTTAAGCAGGCTCCCCGTGCTTGGTTTCAGCGCTTTGCTTCTGTGGTCACTGCTGCTGGTTTTTCTGCCAGTAATCATGATCCTGCGCTGTTTGTTCATACTTCTGCTCGTGGTCGGACTCTTCTTCTTCTTTATGTTGATGATATGATCATTACATGGTGGTTAGACCTTTTTAAGCACATATTTTCATTGTAGGAGTTTGTTTCTTAACAGATGCCTAATACATTTTTTTTCGTTAAGCACTTCTTCTAAGCTTCTTGCATTGTACACGCCCTTAGTAGCATTTCAATGCTAATGTTTGTTGTTATTGCATCGTGTTTTCCCCTAGTCTAATATATGTCTTACATTGCATATTTCAGGAAATGGTCGCTGTTATGGGGTTTCACCTATTGTCACTGCTATAGTCCCTGTACTAAAGGTTACTGATCAGGGAACCGGTGTGGAATGTGATATATCAGTAGAAAACAAAGATGGCATGTCAAGATCAATGATATTTAAATTTATTTCATCAATAGATGAAAGATTTCGGATTTTGTGTTACCTGGTATTGTGATTCTTGGTCTTGATATATTGGTTTTTAGGGAGATGCTAACTAAAAGCCTCCCATATTGATGATGTTATGTGACATTTGCAAAAAAAATATTTGTTTTTCAGATGAAGTTCTGGGCTAAGTCTCATGATGTTAACAGCCCAAAAGATCGAACTATTAGCTCGATGGCAATTATTTCTTTAGTTGCTTTCCATTTACAGGTAAAGTGAATTGTTATGTTTGATTTGTTTTTCGTTCAACCAGCATAATTATTAATTGATTGACTAGTAAGCTTCTCTATTTGTATGGAATATGCATTGCATATTTGTGGCCTGAATTATATGATGGTTAATCGTAGCAACACACTTTAATATTCGAATAAGAAAATGCACACACTTATTAATTGTATGATGTGGCCTGCAGACCCGGCGTCCTCCAATATTACCTGCATTTTCTGCAATACTGAAAGGTGCTCCTTAATTTGACCCATGTGATTCTCTTGGCTAGTGCATTTCTGCGATACTGAAAGATACCATCTGACATTTGATATTAGTAAGAAAGTAATATAGCCTCAATCCTCTTGCAGACGGTTCAGATTTTGCAAATATCGGGAGGAACATCTCGCTGTTCGAGGGTTTTGGAAGCAGGAATAAAGAATCTATTGCTGAACTTTTTGTATCATTAATGAGTAAAGTGAGTTGTTTTAAGCTCTTTATTTATACTTGGACCCATTGCTGCTTTGATGATTTTCTGTCTATGTTTTTTGTTACAACTATTGCACACTTCCTTGCCTCCAGAACATAATTCAGTCTATAATCTAGTGTACTTCCAAACTTAATCTGACCTGCTGGTATGGGATGTCCTCTCCACTTGAGCGGTGACATTTTTCTGTTGATCAGTTGTCAAGTGACTTAGTTCTAATAAAGTGTGATCCTGTTTACTTAAGACCAGTTATCAGTTATCACAGCTGATGATCTGATTCGTTCATGCAATGTATTGCTAGTTAAACCTATGGTACTGTGGTTGTTTGTAAACTGCTTTTCAAAATGCACTTTTTTTACTAATAGTTTACACGTTAATCCGATTTCTGCACTGTCTTAAGTTGTTCATTCCTCATTCACATATACTCGTGGCCTTCTCTCATGCAGCTAGTGTCGGTGGAAGGTTTATGGGAGCAAGGCCTCTGTGCGAGTAATTTTGAAGGATCATGGATCTCGAAGACCTGGGAAAGAGGTGTTGGGAACTTGAGTGTAAGTTTTCTATGAATTTGGATTTAACTTTGCATTGAATGCCTGCAGGAAAACTTGTTTATCTTCCCAACTATTCATGCAGGTTGAGGACTTCATGGACCGGTCTCAGAATTTTGCCAGATCAGTAGGGAGGGAGGAGATGCAAAAAATCTGCGAATGCCTAAGGGCTACTGTTTCTAATTTGAGGAACTTCTTCCTGGGTAAAATTGATGCACCCAGCCTAGAGACCCTCCTGTTTAGCCCCTTTGTCCAGGATAAACCAGTCACTAACTTCAGTCAAAAGAATGCTAAAAGGAAGCGTGTCAATCCAAACAAGACGAGCAGCAAGAAAAAGGCTAAGAGAAAGACCCTTGATCAGGATAAGCCAGTCACTCCTACCGTTGAGAAAGATGCTAAGAAGAAGATTACCTTGAGACCTGACTTAGTTAACAATCATGTGCAACAAAAGAAAGCGAAGCATACTGTACACAGTGTCCATGCTGCTAATACTCCTGCTTCTGGTTCCCGGCCTCCAACTGGTTTTATCCCACCTCAAATGCATGGAGCTGTTCCCTCCCAACCAATCATTCAGTTTCCGCATGTACCTCAGCGACCTTCAATGCTTGGATTGCCACCACAGCTGCATCCAGCTTATCATCCTCATCAGGGATTGATAAGCCAACCACAGGGTAATTTCGTTAGCTTCAATCATCAGATTCAACTGCCGCTTCAAGGCCAAGCATTGTTGCCTCCATTATTAGCCCACCCTCCGATGGATGGGTTTCACCCGTATGCTATCAATGGCCCTCAGCAGATGCATCACAATAGGCTTGTTCAGAGACCACCTTATGGTCCAAGTTTCTGGAGATGATGGCTGCAGTTCATAAAATAGGTAGATCATTGGAATTGATTTAGATTGTTGTTATGTATCTGATGCGATTCTATTGATCTGTTGTAAAAAGAAAATGCAAAATCAGAAAGGAAAATGTAAGTTTGTAACATCAAATTGTTGGTTCTGCCATCTTGTTGTACTAATCAGGGCGTATCTGAGAAAGTACAGATTTGGTGGATGTTAATTGCTTATTGCCTGAGGTGTTACAATTTCTCTTGAATGAAGATTGGGAAGAGAATTCTTTTTTTTTTATCTTCGAAAGACCCCGGAAAATTCCTGACTTATATATTTGTTCGCCTCGTCAGTCAGGGCTGCAAACTACATCAGACACCATTCCCAGCATAGCACAAATTCAGTTAGCAGCTCGACTGTCCATGGACGCTTAATGTCATCAGTCCATTTGTCCCCCTGCATTGCATCTGCTACTGTTCTATTGGAAGAGAATTCTTGTTTGTAGCAACCAAAAGTCATGTTGGGTCTCTGGCTGCTGAGTGCAGCGATTCTGTAATCTTAGTTCCTGCAGGCAACTGCACCGAATAACATTGGACCTGTATCTCTGTTTCACCTGGATATTCCTGTCACCTGATTAATCTATCTCCAAGCAATGCCATAAATAATCGATACATGCGGAGCTCAGCTGGTTTAATCTTCTGTTGGTTTATCTGAGACTGCGACAGGCATGCTGCCTTTACATGCGCCGTTGCTTACGCTTTTGCAGACTGTTGTTCGCTATTGCTGGTGTCAGCAAACAATGCGAAACTGGTTGCTGCTCATGCTGTGCCACCCATGGTAATCGATGGAGGCTGACGACGCCACTGAAGCTGGAAAGAAACTGCACACATGCCATGCATCTCACTTAGCCCAACGTGAGGCTTTCACCGTCCACATCACGAATAAACCTGCCGTGATGGCTGCAACTAGCATCGACAGGGAGGAAGAGCAAGCTTTTGGGCGAAAGAGATGGTGCACATCGCCGCTCCTGTGCAGCTTGTGAGAAAATTAGTGCGGAGTTCTCAACTTGTGATGGAACTATCTAGATGTTCATGGGCACAGCATGAGCGAGAAAAACTTGTCAAGATAACCATGTAGAGCAAGTGTGCAAACGATATGTTTGTTGCCAACCTGACGAGTTGCTTTCACTGGATTCAAGATGAAGTTTTCTTCAGTACCAGTATACGGTGACTGATAGCCTCTAGCTTGTCCAGAGAGCAGATCCGGTGGGCGTGCTGCTAGCACGAGCTCTATAATTACCAAGTGATTTGTCTCATTTGACAGCGCTAGTGAGGTGATGTGATGCGAAGCATGCAGCGAATCTGGAGCGAAAGACAGATGGAGACATAACTGAAAAGAGAAGAGATGGACCAGCAAGAGCAAGTCGACGTACATGACTGGCAAGAATGCATCGACACCAACACGAACAGCCTGAATCTACAGTATTCACAGTTATTTTCTTATAGCCGCAGCCACAGCTGCAGCCTGCCGAACAGCCTGTATGCCGTTGGATTGCTCCATGATCTGATGCTTGTTGATCGATCTTTTCCTTGTAACAGAAAAGAGACAGATCGACACCAACACGATCGAGTAAGATCACGTATGCTTCATGTCAAAGAATGGCCAGGATCCAAAGCCCATCATCAAAGTTCTAAACCGTAGATCTTGGAGTGAACTAACATCCAGTGCCACATGGCCTAAACGCCAAATCAGTCATGAGAAGAAGTACATCCTCGGTGACTATTTGCTCGTCAAAAATGTTGCAGCGAAACGCCATTGCAGTGATATCATGCTTAACTACCGATCCGCCAATATTGCAGCGAATATGTTTTTAAATAATTGGATTGGACATATAAAAATCATAATGTTAGGGGATGAAGGTCTTGAGAGACTCGGCGAAGCCCTCCAACGAGTGTTGTAGTGGAATTCAGTCCTCGTGAAGCCTTCCGAAGGTTCTTGTTCTCGGAGTAGTGCCTCGAGGAGCCTCGTCGCTCCTTGGATGGCTTCTTCTGCGCTCAGCGAAGCCCTCCTGAAGTGTTAACGTTATATGATACTTACGTTGTTCAACACCCGAAGCCCTCAGTCGTCCGCGATGCCGAGCGAAGGGGTAGAAACACGATAGAGAATTATGGACGGAGTAAATGATGTCTCTTTGGCTCGTGGCCCGAAAAACAGATGTCATTACAGGAGCCCTTCCCTCCATATTTATAAGGGGGGAAGAGATCAATATTACAGTCATGCCACTAGGCATTTTTGCTACGCAACTTGGCGTTGGTTGTTACACCCTTCGCTATGTGTCTCGATGTCTTCGCTACTAGGCGGAACGCCTTCGCTTGTTGGTTGTAACCCTTCGCTGGTTAATACTTGTTGCCGGATCCCAACCAAACCTTCGTTCCAAGCTCAATACCCTTCGCTAGAGCTGGAAGGCCTTTGGTGTGGTCCTGGGAGCCTTCGACTTGTTAGTCATCCCGTTTGTCCTGGTGTTGTCTGACCCTTCGCCTTCTGTAGTCGCAGCTACTCTCCCAACATTAGCCCTCAATTGTCCGAAAGATCTAGCGAAGGTATGTCTTGAGGCAGTTATTCTTGGCTGCGACGTAGCTTCTTTTCTTGTTTGGTTATTTTTATCATTTTTCTTTTTGCGTTTGTATCCTTGCTTCTTTGATTTTTATCTTTTTGATCCGCGGTCTTCCCTTGGTTTTTAAATAGTCGTCGCTTTCATTTTCATCTTTCATCTCTTGTTTTTACTGCCAAGTCTTCTTTTGCTGACGTCGCTTCTCTCGAAGGTATTCGTCTTTTATTCCGGTGGCTCACCGGAAGTCAGTAGCTTTGCCTCGGGGTTTCAACTCCCTTCGCGCGAAATACTTTTTCACGAGGTTTATTCATGCCTCTCGTGACAAGGGTAATTTGAAGCACTACTCCGAGTCTGGTCTTCTTGATGTTAATTTGTATCGCCTTCCTTTCACTGGTCCTAAACAGAAACATGATATCTTTCTGAAGCCTAAGCCTGATGAAGTTGTAGTATTTTCATCTTTTTTGGATGCTGGCTTATCTTTTCCTTCTTCGCTCTTTCTTTCCCGAGTTCTTTCCTTGTATCATTTGCAGCTTCATCACCTTACACCGGTTGCGGTGGCTACCATTTCTGCCTTCGCTTGGGCTTGCCTGAGCGAAGGTGTATACCCTCACTCTCAAGCCTTTTACCGTGTGTACAAAGCTCGTCATACTCCTATATATTACCATGAAGATCATCTTAGTCCATCCTTCGGTGTCGTTGACTTCGTAGCTAGAGAAGGGTTTGTGACTCCACTCCCCAGTTTTAATCCTTCGCCTTTTCGTGAGTGGGTTAAAGATTGGTTCTATTATGACACTTCATCCTCCGGGCTTAGCACCGGCAGGGCTGTTGATATACATATTGTTAATGACTTGGAGCCTTTCATGAATTCTGGGGTTTCTCAATCTCTTGAGGCTTTCCTGAGGGTTAGCGAAAGGATGACCCTTCGGGAAATTTTAGAAGAATGTTTCGTTGCTAACGTTCCCCCGCTTGCTCGAGACGTCTGGCGTCCTTCTTTCTTGTCGAAAAGTGTACTTGGCTTAAGAGTGCCTTCTTTTTCCTCGAACTCAGGACCTCGTATGGCTCCTTCTTACTCGTGTTGCCTTCGCTTTTTTGTTTGATTTGTCTTTGTTTTACCTCTCTTTCTTTAATAAGCGAAGCTTTGCTTTCACTAATTTTTTTTTTGCTTTTGCAGGCTTCACTCTCTGGTCAGCTCAAGATCGGGTGACATCTTTCCTTGGGGAGTTTTCTCAGAAGGAATGGATTGAACGGAGGCGTAGAAGTATTGATCGAAGGATAAACAGGGTTTATCAAGGATTGGATATCTTTCAATCTGAGCGCCTTTATCCCGAAGACCTTGACTCTGAAGACGAAGGTGCTTATGAGTTGATAGTGAGTGGTCCTCCTTATTTCAGTGCTTCAGCTTGCTCAACTGTTGAGATGGATCTTTCAACTCATGTTGAGACACCGGAAGTTAGTTCTTCTCCAAGGAATGCTGAGATCCCTTCGCCAGAGAGAGGTTGCCTCTTGACTCTTTCGTATTCTATGATATTTGAAGAGTCTTCGCCTGCTATTACTCTGAATCCAGTCTCTTCAGCTGAAAATCCTGCTGCTTGTCAAGATGCTCATGCTCTTATGCCTTCGACAGATTTATATAGCTTTTCACTTGCTGAATTTGGTTTGTCAGTTGACATTAATACTGGGGTGGTGGTTGATTCTGAAAATAGTTGTGGAACAACCTTCGCAGGTTCTTTGCCTTCTTGTTCTGGAGTGAAAAGCGGTTTTTCCTTGCCGAAAAAGGCTTCATTTTCTGATGTTCTTGGCTAGCGCAAGTTTGATGAGCGCGTGGTGTCGGATGCCATTCCCAGCGAAGGGGTTGCTTCTGCAATTCCTTCGGGTGACCTCCAGCCTTCTTCGCAACCTCTTGCATTGGTTGATCAATTTTATGGTATCTCTCTTTCCACTTTTCGTGGGATTTTTGCTTCCTTCGCAACTTATACCTTGGTTTCTTTTCTGTTTAGGACATATGAACATTGATTTAAGGGAAGTGGATCCTCAGGCCATCTTGTCTTCTCTTAGCGAAGATCTTCGAGACGTAGAGCTTCTTAGCTCCTTCGCTAAAAAACTTCGGTTACCGAAAGTGGAGCTTGGTCTCTCCAACCTTTCTTCCGAAGCTCTCTTTCGCTCTCTGATCTCTCATCAAGTCAAGGTTGATCTTAATGCATTTTTCAATTTTATTCGAAGGTTTCTGAGTTGCTTTCTTATCCTTCCTTCCTTCGCTTTTGCAATCACTTACCCTTACTCAGGCTTGTGCACGTTTGCACCTTCCTTCGGAAGATGAGATCTCCAGAATATCCTCTCTTGAATCCTCTCTTGCGAAGGCAGATGAAGCATTGAAAGTTTCGTCATCTGCAGTCTCAAAGCTAGAGCGCGAGGTGTTGGGGGATCGAAGGTCTTGAGAGACTCGGCGAAGCCCTCCAACGAGTGTTGTAGTGGAAGTCAGTCCTCGCGAAGCCCTCCGAAGGTTCTTGTTCTCGGAGTAGTGCCTCGCGAAGCCTCGTCGCCCCTTGGATGGCTTCTTCTGCGCTCAGCGAAGCCCTCCTGAAGTGTTAACGTTCTATGATACTTACGTTGTTCAACACCCGAAGCCCTCAGTCGTCCGCGATGCCGGGCGAAGGGGTAGAAACACGATAGAGAATTATGGACGGAATAAATGATGTCTCTTTGGCTCGTGGCCCGAAAAACAGATGTCATTACAGGAGCCCTTCCCTCCATATTTATAAGGGGGGGGAGAGATCAATATTACAGTCATGCCACTGGGCATTTTTGCTACGCAACTTGGCGTTGGTTGTTACACCCTTCGCTATGTGTCTCGATGCCCTCGCTACTAGGCGGAACGCCTTCGCTTGTTGGTTGTAACCCTTCGCTGGTTAATACTTGTTGCCGGATCCCAACCAAACCTTCGTTCCAAGCTCAATACCTTTCGCTAGAGCTGGAAGGCCTTTGGTGTGGTCCTGGGAGCCTTCGACTTGTTAGTCATTCCGTTTATCCTGATGTTGTTTGACCCTTCGCCTTCTGTAGTCGCAGCTACTCTCCCAACACATAGTAGTACATTTTTGGAAAGGGTGAAGTTAAACATGATATTGCAGCGGAATATTGTTAGTGTTGTCAGAGTTGTTTGTCAAGTTATTAGAGCATGTAAGCAGCAGCGAAATTTATCAGTGTCAGAGAAACCTAGTACTGCATGCCCCATGCCCACACTAGGCGAGTGCAATAGGCAACGGATCAGGTGAGATCATTGCCAAAGATCTTGGATACGCCGGAAACAGCATGCATGGTATATATCCGATTGAAAAGCATGCATCATGGCCACACCAGGTCTTTTCGGCGCCAACCAACCAACACTTGTCGTCCACTCCCAGGACCAAATCGCAACCGAGAATATATGTTCATCAATCGCGCCATTGCTAACCAGCTTTCTCTTCCCAGCTCTTTATTCAGATCGATCGGGCTGCTGCTTCCTTTCATTGCTTGCTAGCTAAGCCATGAGAGTGACGACTGAAAGAAGCCTCATTGAAGCAGCTCGCCCAGATGCCCGGGCTTTGTTTGGACAATAATTGTAGATCGGCCTTTGGATGGGATGCAGTTTCTATTTGCCAGCTATGGAAGCACACGTTTTAACGCTTGTTTTCAGCGAAATGCAACAAGTCACGGGTTGTGCATTTTCTAAATCGATTGCCAGATCAGCAAGTTAGGCGCGAGACGTACTCTTGGGCAGGAACTGCAATTGTCTATTCATATGTTGTGTAAAATGAGGGCAGTGAGTCAACCGATTGCAACAAAATGTCGAAATTTTGATGCGGCCAAGTTTGGGCAGAGAACCATATATCCCGTTTAAAATGGCTGTATTTCAATTCACAAATTTCGATAGAGACAATACAGACCGTAAGGTGTATGTGTTTTTGCCTCCACGTGCTCTATTTTTTTTTCTTATTTGTCACTTACTCCCTTCATTCTTTTTTTTTTAATGTCATTTCAGACAACCAGTTTGTACTAGCGTTTGTCATAACTTTCAAGGAAGGAGGGAGTATAGAGAACAAAATGCCTAAACGTCGTCCAGTCACGTTGTTCGATTTGTACATGATCTTCTTTTCTTTTTTAGACCAGATTTTTACATGGTCCCTTTCTCTAACCCCAACGGGATACCATTTCCAACAAAGGCAACAGCCAAAAAAAAAAACCGTGACGTCATGAAAGAATATGCGACATATATAAGCCCTGAAAACAGAATATATATAACTCTCATTATTGTGTCCAGTGTCCGTGTCCATGTATAGTACGCACGATACGTATAAGGCCAGCTCCCCCGACTGTTTATTTTATTTTATACGCGTGTGTTGTGTATGTACATTGTACCTGTCCAGAATGATGAGGCGAGTCAGCTGAGGAAGCAGGCTTACGCACACACGTGTCATCACGGGGCCATTCGCCTGACGTGGCATGCTTGTCGATCGATTGCAATGGAAGGAGTGAGTGCTGGCGCGTGAAACATTGACTGGTCAACGAAACGTATATTATACAGTACAGTACAGGCAGGCAGACAAAGCAAAACAACGGAGAGGCGAACCACACAAAACAAACCTTGTCCGGTTGGTTTCAAAGCAGAGCAGAGGTGAGGAGTCTCCTCTGCTCTGCTCTCCTATAAATACCTGTCACATCTGGACACAGCTGCTGCACAATGCAAACAATTGTTGATCGGTCGGTACTAGTATAAGCTAAGCTAGCTAGCTAACTGGCAAAACCAGTAGAGGTAGAGCTTAACTAGCAGTTATCTAATTACTATTGGTCCAGCTAGCTAAGCTGTTAGTGCAATTGTAGTGTGCACCAGCTAAGATTGGTGCAGAGATAGATAGATATACGCAGGGACGTGGTAAGTGTTGTTATATATGAGCAGCTTGGTTTCCGCGGTAATGGCGATCGTTGACTTGGCCAGCAGCGCCGAGGACCGCCTGCTGCTGCACGAAGCTTCTGTTGGCAACAAGAGATCCGTGGCCGAGCCGCCGGAGGAGGAATCAGCTGCGGCGGCGTCCACCATGGTCGGCTACGGCAAGCATGAAGGCGCTGCTGCTGAATCTGATAGAAGCCGGAGGGAGGAGCAGGAGGCGTACTGCGTGAAGGGCGTGAGGCACCTGAGCGACAGCGGCATTACCAGGCTGCCCCACAGCTACGTCATGCCGCCCTCCGACCGCCCATTGATGACGGACGACGACGGCGACCACTTGAGGCTCCCGGTCATCGACCTGGCGCGGCTCCGTGACCCCGGCCAGCGCGCCGCCGTGCTGCAGACGCTCGACGCCGCCTGCCGGGACTACGGCTTCTTCCAGGTCAGTGACTCAGTGAGTGAGTTGGTTTACCAGTAATTAATAGTAAATCTTCTTGCCTAGCCTACATACGTGTGCATGCATGCATCTGATTGAGGGGTGACGTCATCAGATGAGCAGAATTAAGTTTGATTGCATATATGTACACATGCATGATCCAGGTGGTGAACCACGGGGTTGGGAGAGAGGTGAGCGGCGGCGTGCTGGACGCGGCGCGGCGCTTCTTCGAGCTGCCGTTCGCGGAGCGCGCTCGGTACATGACGTCGGACGTGAGGACGACGGTGAGGTACGGCACCAGCTTCAACCAGGCCAAGGACGCCGTGCTCTGCTGGCGCGACTTCCTCAAGCTCGTCTGCCAGCCGAACCACCACCGCCGCCAGGAGGTCGTGCCGGAATGGCCCGCCGGAGTCAGGGACGCCGCGTCAAGGTACGCCATGGCCAACCACGCCCTCTTCTTGGAGCTCATGGACGCCCTGCTCCAGGCACTCCTGGGCATCTCCTCCGGCGGAGGATTGGTTGGGGAGCTGGCGTCGGCGTCGTCGCAGATGATGACGATCAACTGCTACCCGGCGTGCCCGGAGCCGGAGCTCACGCTGGGGATGCCGCCGCATTCGGACTACGGACTGCTCACGCTGCTGCTCCAGGACCACGTGGAGGGCCTCCAGGTCATGCACCGTGGGCGATGGCTCACCGTTCAACCCGCCCCGGGCTCATTCGCCGTCAACGTCGGCGACCACTTGGAGGTATGCCTTTTCACTCTAGTGTCGGTCTACATGTGCATCAACATTCTATTTTGTTGACAGCTTCACTTAATTAGTTTCGGCAACTTAAACTGACCTCACCAACAATGGCAGCAAGCTATATAGCTGTTTCAAATTTTGACTTTCGAGCACAGATTCGTACTATATAGAATAATTGAGAGGATCGATGCCAGTCACATCCATCTCAAGAAACCAGTGAGCTGGACTAGCTAGCTAGCTAAGAACCGTTAGCTTATCCTACTAATAGTGTCACATACTGTGTTTTGTTAACATAATTGAACTAGTTGAGTTCGAGAATTAATGGCGACACAAACCTAATGACTTTGTCTCCAGCTCAGCATGGTCTTAAACATATGCAGCAAACAGGAGATCAAGCCAAACTTCAGCTAGCTGTCTGGCTAAACAAGTAATTACTTAGCCCTTAAAAAAAGCAAATAATTACTTGCATTTGGTTTACTAAGTGTTCGATTTTTTTGTATCTGCCAACTATTGCCATTGAATTTGCAAGTATATACAGAGGCTGATCAGCATATACATGTCTGCATGCAGATTTATAGCAACGGGCGGTACAAGAGCGTGCTGCACCGTGTGCGCGTCAACTCGACGCGGCCGCGAATCTCCGTCGCGTCCTTCCACAGCGTTCCGGCGGAGCGGACCATCGGGCCGGCGCCGGAGCTCGTCGACGGCGACCACAACCCGCCGCGGTACATGGACACCGACTTCGCCACCTTCCTCGCCTATATCGCCACGGCCGAGGGCAAGCACAAGACTTTCCTCCAGTCAAGGAAGCTGCCTCTGCCTAGTAGTAGCTAGCTTAATCTCGATCGCAATATTATTTTGCTTCATCTCATCTGACAAATAATTATTATATATAGCTCCCGATCCAATTATGTATGAAGTAGTAGTTGTTATTTCCCCTCAACATGCGTTGACCAGTCTTTGATCGGGTTGTGTTGACTTTGTACGCTCGTGGCCATCCCAATTATGAAACGACAGGGCACACGCGAATTGAAATGGCGAGTTAACATCACGGATCTTGGTTTACTTTACTCATCAAATGTTACATGGGACATGCATGCACTGATGCACGTGCTAGTAGTATAATTGTCACTTGCCTTGTCGGTGAAAATGTTATTCATGCATGCATGCGCTTGCCGACATGCATATATAATAACGATTCTGGTATGAGAGTAGAAACGCATCGCTCTGCTCATTATCGTGTTGAAGCAGCAAGTTCTAATCAATGTAAGCTGCTCGCAATGGTCATCATCCGGAGGAAAAAAGATGAACACCCCGTCAGTGGCGGAGTTATGATCAATGTACTAGCTGTATTGCTCAAATTTCAAGAATGGCGGGAACCAAATACAAGAAACATAAACAAAATATGATTAAAAATGTTCAAGTGCAAGATTTTTTTTTTTTGGGCTCAATTAGTTATGCAGCATCATGGGCATTGACGAATTATAATTAAGGTATGTATGCAAGTCAAGGCTATGAAACGAAAGACCGTTTCGCACAGGTCAGTTGACAACATATAGAATTAGCGTGTGAAATGGTGCTGGGAGTACGACTTTTGCTTTGCAGGATATTTGTTTTTTGGGAGAACTGTGTATATATGAATAAGAGCATTGTCAAGAGCCAATTACGAATTGACACAGCATCATTTACACCAAAATTAAGACTGAAACCATGCGTGCTAGGTCAGCCACATGAGACCATTTCAACCTCCATAAGTAAACTAAACGAACAAACAAGTCGTCACTGAACAGACGACGATTACCGTTGACATCAATGATCGATCGCGATGATTTGATAGCATTTGACTATATAATATATATCTCGTTTCGTTGATTTGCGAGGGCAGTTCGTCCCGGTGCAGTTTTGTGTGTGACGATCGATCCAAGAGGTCGGGTTGACAAATTTTGATTCATCCAAAAAACAATGCTGAGGGATATAATAAATAATTCTTGCTCGAACGGAGTACGTGATCCCTGTGGATGCGTCATACACAAGAAGTTCACGAACGTTCCAACAAAGCTCGAACGTAGTGCAATGTATCAACATAAGCAAAGTTGACAATTAGGCGAGTCAAACTGCAATCATTTCCAAATTAGATTTCTTTTTTTGCGTTGACATAAGACGATGTATTCTTGTCTTATCAGGGGACATGTGATTGAAAAACAAATGAACAAGTTGCTTGCATGGTAAAAAGTCGAAGCTGAATTTTCTCACAGAAAGTGGTTACTGAAATAAAGTACTCGTTCCAGCCCACTATTATTAGAGATACTCAAAGCAACCCTTTGACGGGCTGCCTGATTCTTTTTAAAGGGGCCTATGAAATGTGCAATTGTTACGCCCATGGGCCATCTAAAAGTTGTAATTGGACCACCGGCAAAGCCCATGGACCAGCTCTAAGAAATATAGTCATCAAAGGAATGAACTCCCCCCAAAGGAATAAGCATGTCCGAACAATATCGTGTCACTATGATAAAAGGTGGATGGATGCACCCTCTTTCTCTGTCCTTCTCTCTAAAAAAAGAGAAGAAAGATAAAGACAAAAAATGGATGGATGACTAGTGTTGTAGTGGGATCACATCAAGATCTTCATTTCAATTCATGGATCAAGCATTATTGTTCTATCTGGGGACCAAACAAACCGTTGGGTTTAGCCAAAGACTAAGAATGGCAAATGCGCCATTCAATTTCTAACATTACACTTGGAAATTCGTTCAAAAAATAAAGCATTATAAAATGCAACATCGAACAGAACTAGGTCCAAGTTAATCAAGTGCAGTGGTTATAGGGACATCCAAACCGACAACCTGATGGCCTGCATTTCCATCTCTCTGAGTCTCCAAAAGAGTGGAATGGACCCAAGGCATATGCAAAGGCAAAGACTACTAGTCTATGTCTGCACGTGATGGGTTCGGCCGGAGACTAGTAGAGTAGCATCGACATCAATCGCACCCCAATCCAATTAATCATGCATGCAATGGCTGATTGATTGTGTTTATGGGTACGCAATTAGCCTATAATTAGCAGCAGGAAATATGATACACCACAGCACCATTGATTACTCCCTCCAATTTTAAATATATGAAGTTAGGAGAACATTCCACTCAAAAAAAAAAAAAGTTAGGAGAACATTTCTAGATCAAATCAGATTTCATCATAAACGAACCAACAAACAACCAAATTTGATACTACTCTAGTCAAACAAACATTATGTACACTGGACTGCATTGGCCGTGCTAACCCAGTAAGGCAATAATTGCAGCATTCCTGGCTAATTCCTGGTCTGTATATATTCCATCCAGAAAGGCACGCTATATTCACTCCAAAATGGTCCAGAGAGCATTTATAAATGAAAAATGGTGATAAGAAGGGAGAAGAAGAATCGAAGAAAATCTGAGCAACAATTACAGCGTTGCACAATGACGCACACACAAATTTCCTATTCTTAGATATATGACGTTTCCTATATTTAAGTACAGAGGCAGTAGTAACCAAAAGCTTTAGTAGTTTGGAAGAAGGAACAGCTTGTCTAGTAGTAGCCGGGCCAGCACCAGACAAGCAAAAAGACAATCATTCATTTTCCTTTCGTATTCCTACACGCCTTGCCTCAATCATACTAGTCTTCAACTAGCATAGCCGTCCCAACTTAAGGAGGAGCAAAAAATTGATGGATTCCATGAACATTGCAAATATGAAGTGATACAATGCAATGCACAGAGAGACAGACGAATGTAAAGGTTGTCATTCTTTATAGAACAGAAAAAGAAACGAAAATGAATCCATCTCCTGTATAAAGATCCTAGCTAATTGGAATTAATTATCTACTAGTATGACTGGGAGTTTGCTGATCCATGTCATGAACCTCCTCCTACCAAATGTCGAGGTTGCTGGTTTGGTATAGTATGGTGTGAGAGAGAAGAATGAATAAGCGTTGAGAGGGAGAGAGATGGGGACGGACAGACATGTTGCTTACTGCAGTCCAGCCCGGTGGTGGTTGGGGATGCCTGGCCCCTTGCTTTTGTTTGATATTTTTTTTTCTTGTTTGTTTTGGTAAGAAGAAGTAAGTACAACCGAAGCCGGGTGCGGTGGAGCCGAGGAAGCGTCCGTCCGATTCTTGTGCCGTCCTCCTTCTCTTCCGGGCGCCATTGTTGTTGTTGATCCATTCCGTTGTTGTAGTATACTCCAGTATTGCTGCTTAGCTAGCTGGTGCTTGTCTCCGGCGAGCGATAATGGCGGTTGGTGGTGCGGTCAGGACCAGAAGGGCGCGCGGTGCGGGATCCCCTTCCGTCGCCGTCCCTTCTTGCTGCCGCCGGCGGCCTCCGGCTGAGTGGCGTCGCCGTCGGCGGTGGCCGGCGCGTGGCCGGTGCTCCTCTTGGTGTCCACCAACTGCAAGTAGGCGGCGAGTTAAACGTGACCCAACGGCATTTCCTCATTGCATTTCAGCCACTATCGGCATTGCGACGAACGGCATTCCATTCCATTCCTCTTTAACCACTATGCCTCCATTATTATTGAAATTATTAATAAACAAGGAGAAGAGAAAAAGAAAGGCGCAATCTTTTGTTTTCTTGGTGCGGAATTGAATTGAAAACGAAGGGAGAAGAAAGAAAGGCGCAATCTTTAACTGGTTTTGGGGGCGGAATTGAAAGAAAAAGAAGGAACCTTGCATCCGAGGGAGCAGAAGCGGAAGGGGTCGAGCAGCGCGCGGCCGCAGATCTCGCAGTTGTACGGCGACGCGGCGGCCTTTCCCGCGGCTGCTCCGGCGCCGCGCGGCTGCGGGCGCTCGTTGAGGAAGAGGACCCGGGCGCTGTTGATGACGTAGGTCTGGACGCCGGTGATGTCGAGGACGTCCTCCACCTCCGAGACGCGCACCACGTCGTGGTACGACGACCGCCGTATCTGTCCAATCCGTCCGTCCATGGATGGGTGGGTTCATTGCCAAGAGAAAGGCGCAATCTTTAGTAGTTTGGTTAAGCAGCATTGCCATGGAAAGGACTGGCAGAGAAGAAGAAGAAGAAGAAGAAGAAGAAGAAGAAGAAGAAGAAGAAGAAGAAGAAGAAACCTGGATTACGCGGTGGCCGGCGTGTCGGTGCGCCCGGCAGTAGTAGCAGAAGGCCGGCGGCGGCGCGCCGCGGCAGTCGAGGCAGAACATGTTGCACTCGTTGCGCGGGGACGCCGGGTGGGCGCCGCAGGCGAGGAAGAAGCGCGTCGACAGCAGCGTCTCCAGCCACTCCGGCACCGGCGTCGACGCCACACGCCGCATCATCATCATCACCAACCACCGCAATGCAGCAGCAAAAAAAGGAAGCCAATGCCGGCCGGATGGACGCCTCCCTCCTTCGCCGGCGAGAAGAGAGAAAAAGAAGAGGAGGGGATTGGAAGGTAGCGTGGGCTTTTCTCTTGGTTTGCTCCTCCCTTTTTTCCCTGGTGCTCTGCTCTGCTTCGGTTTCGCTTGGCTTTTTCCTTTGGTGTGGCGTCCGAGTTGATTTGCTGGTGCGGTGCCTTGGCTTCCTTCTCCTCTGACCTGTGGGCCCGCCTGCTCCGCGCCTTCCGATGCGGATTCGCAAAGTACACTCCCTGCACCTGCACTCGACGGCCGTCGGATCACTGATTCATCGTCAATCATGGATCTACTACTGTACTCCACCACCTGCAGTACCAGAGCAGAGCATTCCTTGCTGCCTGCCTTTTGAAAGAGCAGAGGCCCTATTTATTTCTTTTAGCGCTAAATTTTAGAGGCCTCTAAACAAAGAGAACCTAGTACTAAATAAAATCTAATGACAAAATCTTTTTACAGATAGAAACATCTATACGAGATAAATCTAATGAGTCTAATTAAGCTATGTTTTGCTACAGTAATGCTACAGTAACCGTCGTCTACCCACGGCTTACTTACCCTCGTTAGATTCGTCTCGCGAATTAGACCAGGGATTCTGTAGTTAGTTTTGTAATTAAACTTTATTTAATACTCTTAAATGATAAGATTCTTTTTTTGACCCCTCTAAATTTTAGACCCCCATAAAATACACAGGGCCAAACTCTGCTCCCGTGGGCCACGGATAAACTCTGCGGTGGTGGTTTGGGAATCGCAAGAGGACAGCAGCACCTGAACCTGAATTCCATGCGAACAAAAGCTGACTCACCTCCTCAAAGTTGCTTTCCTTCCCTCCAAAAAACAATGGGGAAAAAAGGGGTCGCATTTCCGCCATTTTAACCGCGCAAGTTAAGCATCCTCCATCAGTCAAAGAAAGAAAAAGGCCCCTTTCAGTTTCGACTACTCACAGTCACATCTACTACTAGTTTCATTCTCTATTCTAAAAAGGAAAAAATTGCAGCAAGAGAGACAGAGAGAGCGTGCGTTGTCCATCCTTGACGCATCATCTGGTAAACCATGTCATTGCTTGCGTGATGCCTGTTGCCAAGCAACCAAGCCTTCCTTCTTCTTCTTCTTCATGCCTTGTTTGCTTCCTCTGTCGCTCAGACGACTTGAATGCACACGGCACACATCCAGACACACCGACGGCACTGCACTTCCAAGAGGAGAGCCCGGCCGTTGCAACGAAACTGAACACACAAGTTCCGGAAACAGTCGAGCGTTATTAAAACCACAGCAAAGATGGATAAAAATGTACGCCGACTCGCAACAGTGACCCACATTTCTGCTTCGGTTCTGTCAGTTTGAAGTTCTTTGCAAAGCTTGTGCATTGCAGCAAGGGGAGAGAGAGAGTTCCATTATACTTATTTAGGACCACATGCAATGCAATGCAGCAGCCATCGACATCGGTCCATCACCTCCATCTAAACCCATTTGAAACTGAAGCCCATTCCATCCCATGCCATACACCATCCTCATGTGTATGATCTGTCATGACATACATCTTTTCATCAGTTCCTTCCTTCGTGCAGCTGCCAAAGCCAGGGGAAGGAAACCAGGAAGCTTCAGGCTCTCAATTTGTTCCGTCGAATCCTTTCCTCCAGCCCAAAAGCAGAGCCTGAAATCACCAATGATTAACGCAGCACTCAGCACAAGTTAACTATACAAGTACTATCTAACAGCTCAACGCAGGCGTCGTTCTTGACATGCAGCTGGATAAAGGCACATGGAATGGCAGATGGACTTCAGTTTTAGGATCAGGTGATATACTATCTAGCTAGCTTGTAGTGTAGTATTATGTATTGCCACTTGTGTGCTATGCACATGTACTATATTCTTATGGTAATTCTGTACTTGTACTGCGTGCACGAGGCATATATCCCAATTTGATCGATAAATAAACAAACCTCGATTCAGCATACCCATGCAAGCAGGACACGTGCACCACACAGAACTCTACTACTAGAATAGCAGATGATACTGCTTAGTAAACAACAATACAAGGCTTTTCAGATGTCTACTTGCTCGTCACAAACAAGAAAACTTCTCACTCCCGCTGGTCTTTGATTGACGACGTTAAGATTGAAAATTCACTCTTTCAACTCGATAAAAAAAATCTAGTAAAAAAATGTGTTTAATATCAACAACAATTAAACGAGTACTTATTTGCGAATCAAACACTCATATAAATAATAAAAAAAGAGAGGATATGGAACATATATTGTTAAGCCAGCCTACTATTTGCAACAAAAGAATACGGTTTGGTACCTTGTCAATTCAGTCGTAGCCGGCGGACGACGGACCATGCACCAATTGATCTGTCCAAATTGATGAAACAAGAGACTTAACCAGGCCCACCGCGTCGATCCAAACACCCAACTTGCCATCTCGTAGAATAATTAGCGGTACGCACTACACGTAAGATGATGAGGAAAATAAAGGCACATGTAGGATGCATGACGCGGCGGCCACTGGCGTCCGTCCGTCCTACTATAGTGTACGTGACTTCCAGCTATACACCAAACGAAAGGAGACACTCCAGAACTAGTGTCTAGATCACAAAGTACAACGCACTATCCACATAATTAACCTTCGTTTAATTTCCACAGTGCAAGAGAATCCTATACATCTTTTCAAGCATGGCCAGTCCAAATACAATAATAACTACTTTTACAGTAACGGGGTTTAGGGTTTGTTCTAAGGGCTACATCTCTGTTCTGAGAGACATCTGCCTTCCATATATACTAGCTATAAGTTGCAAGATGCAGATATGTAGAAGTCGTTGCTGATGTGAACTGGGCACTGACAGTAGGTACGTATTGTATTTCCCTATATTCACCAACCAATATTATATATAACCACCAGTAGATTATGTAGTACTAGTAGCTAACATTTCTTTGCGTTTGTGAGAATCTGCTTAATTTATAGCCAAGGGTTGGTGGTAACTTGCGCAGTTTGGAATTTTGCCCATAAATCGGGTGGCTCAGCTGTTTGGTGAAGTGCTACTGTGCTGAGCCAAAATGCAATGTATATGCATCTGCAGGGAATTCCTTCTGAATTGTGACTAGTAACTAGTTGTGCTCTCTATTAGGCATGATTAAAATGTATGCAATACGATTTATGCAGCCACGCCGCTGTACATAATTTGATATTATTAGTTGGAGATAACGCATTGACAAGTTGGATATTACGTATCCTTGCAAGAAATATGCTGAAGAAATGACGAATGGTACTTCTGTGGATTCAAAGCGCCCGTACACTTGGAATTTATTTGCAGAACAAATGGGTCATCAATCGCCTAAATTTATTGTTGGCCTCCGATCGTCTGGAGAATCTCCTTAACACATGCACATATCCTAATCAATAAAACTCTAATTAGGCATCCCCATGTATCTGCTCCATCAATTTGCCATCTTAAATTGCACATGTGCGCATCGTTTTATTCTTGCTGCCCCAACAAAGCGTGCGTTGCGTGAATGTCCAACATGCATGGAAAAGAAAAAGGGCCGGGAGAGCATATATGCAGTGCTGGCTGTAAAGGCTCCGTGCAAGTAACCGCACAAAAAACCCTATAAGAGCTTATTTTGCACATGCTTGTGCCCAACTGCCGATGCATGAGAAGGGGTTTCCAGTTAATTAACGCATTATTTTTTAATAATGACAAAGGAGCTAGGACCCAAATGGAAAGGGCATGCAGGTTTGGGTGCAGGCTTAACTAGGAATTCCACACATGATGCTTACTCGATCCTTTTTTTTCTTTTCTTTTTTCTGTGGTTGCAAGTGAAATCTTCAATCAGGATTATCCACTTCATTCATAATAATTGCACCTTTGAATATGTTATTTAGACATCTATTTTGTTCAGGTACTTGACCAAAACTACAATTATTTTGGAGGAGTTTTACGGTGCCCAATACCACTAGTATTATACTAGTGGTATTATGCATACCACCAGTATATACTAGTGGTGTTTAAAATCCGACGGTTCAGATTAGTTTTCTTTCAACCTTCAATATCACTAGTATTATTAGTAGTAGAGAGCGGATTTTGTGCCCAGGGGTACCCGTGCCCATGCATTCTCGCTGTCGTTGGATGCATGCTTGACCTGAAGATTCCCTTTCTGTTTGAAAATCTTTGATTCATATGTTTTCATTAGCAAACAGTAATGAGCCTATATGTACTAGCTGTTCCACCGAATCTTTTGCTGACTCCTCGGCAGCTTTTCATCCCACCACCACCATGGAAAAGCTGGAGGGCATGTTATTTTGGTGTTACGCGTAGGTGGTGCTACTTCAGAGTTCAGACCATTGGTTTAGGGGCAAGGCCCGTGACATATGATGTGAGTGCCATCAAACAGTTTCTCATCAGTTTATAAGAGAATCATAAATCAACCTCTATTTAATTGTGAAAATTAACACGCAACATTGTCAGAATACTTTTGTTGTGCAAAGGGCATAACATTATTTCATCTCAAAATAAAAGTTTTTTATCTAAAAAAAATCCCAGAATGTTGTATGAAATTTAGTGCATTGTTAAAGGATTTTAGTAAATGCACAATAACATATAAAAAAATCTCCTGCAAGGACGCACGGCCATCATGTAGGAATGGATGGTGGCTTAACATATTAAAATAATGGCTTTGCACTCACAATGAAACCTTTTCACCGTCTCACCCAACTTTGCATTCACGATGAAATCCTTTCAACATCAATGAACAGTGCTTGAAAAAAGTGATGGAGCAATGAGATTGGGTTGCCCAAACCGGTTGTGTGTCCGGGAATATTTTTTGTCAGCTTTTCGTTGCTAGACTGAGCGATAAAGTGACCTATGGCTAGCAATTACTAATTGAGATATAGGCTCACTGTTGTTGCTGACAGAAAATGATGGACAACACACGACATCAAGTTAGCTGGGGGGCACCTGGCCCTATGCGCCAGGAGTAGATTCCGTTGGTAGTATTAATAATATTAGGGTATTTCAGAAAAAAAATTCATATTGACATAAAATCGGTGACGGCAAAGGGCAAATTAGTGGCGGCATAGGGAGGCAACATCATAGGTAACGGCAGTACGAGATTATGCGAAGAGGGGGTGGCGATGAAAGGATTTAGAGGGTGGCAATGCGATGGAAAATAGACCGATAAAACTAAAATGACTGTGTTACCTTTAAAAATACCACTAGTATAATACTAGTAGTATACGGCACCGTAAAACAAAGGTATTAAAAGTTTAGAGTGTAGATGAGCGAGTGAGCCTAGCTAAGCTAGCTACTCCAATTAAATATTGTTATTATACATGCCTCGGGCCTTCGGAACCTTCGTTTGGATTCCTTGTCTGCTGTTAACTTTTTATTAATTGGGCGTCTTCTGGTTGATGATTGAGAATAGACCAAAGCATGCCAGGTGGAATGAGAGCAGCAAGCCTTTACACTTGTTCGTCGTTCTCCCGAGCATTTTGTGTCTAGAGACCTATAACTTGTCTAGCTACATTTTTAAAAGAAAAATGTTTTAGCTCATGCGGTATTTTTATCAAATTATCATTTGTCGGCGTTAGTTTCTCACCTTCTCTCCTACATACTATAACTATTGGATGAGAAAATATGTATACACACTCTCGACTGGATGGATCCTACCAGCTGACTACCTAATACTGCTACTGAGTAGTATAGCTACTCTGATGGCATTGCTAAGATATATGGGTTGGTTGGTTAGGACGTCTCCCTCGCTGCTGACGCGATGACATCCACCAAGCACTCGATCGAGCAGCACACTGCCTTGACTTGAATGCACGTGTCAGCTCATCATCGACCGACGCGAGTAGCGCGATCGATTTGATCACCGACGCGGCGCATGGGACTTGAGCAGGATTTCGATCCGCTGCACACAATCAAATGCACATGCGTACTTGCTTGCATTGTAGCCTGCTACATTTGCCACCACGCGATGAGTAGCAGTTAGTAGTTAAGGTTGATCGTCGTCTCATTTTCTAGTTGATTAATACTAGCAGAAGCAAGTAATAAGCACAAAAAATGTGGTTAAGGGTAGGTCAGCGTAGCTACCTCAAATCAACAAGTTGCATGGTAGTCTTTCGAGAAATTAAGTTGCATGGTTGCTGTCACCGACAGGGAATCCAACACCCACGGCCAAAGGAGGTAGGCGGCCCAAAAGGTGAGCCTCTCCAAGGGTGCAAGCTACCTTTGCTAAGGTACTACGAGCCTACCTTCTTCACACGCCGTGCACAGTAAGAATCATCACGTAAGAGCATCTGGGCATCTCTTTTATATTCTTGACAACACTTGAGCAATCTGAAGCCACTTTGACCTTGTGGAGACCATACATAGTGTCACTATGATAGTGATTTTCATCAAGAACTATGGAGCTAACCCCTGCACATGCTATTGCTTCCAAAGCTTCAGCATCAGTTATACATACAGAGACCATAACACTTGCTGTTACTACCTCCATCCCTTAATATAGGTAGTTTTGGAGTTCGATATTTTTCCTTAAATATAGTACGTTTTGCATATAAGACAAACTCTGTAATTGGTGGGAGGGTTGGTGGAGGTGTGAGTTGAGTTAAAAATAAAGGGTATGGTAGTCTTTTACCACCTTGATTATTTTCTTGTTTGAAAGCTAAAAAGCCCTATATTTAGGGACGGAGGAGTATAAAACTTCTTTGATCATCTCTATTCTCTCGGCATACAACCCCGCCACAGCGCCTACCTAAATTTATCCTTTGCTCCTAGACAGTTGGGCTTTCCCGAGCCCACCAGGATATTAATCAATGGACGCACATGGAAGCCCAGCCCAGCTAGTCTGGGCCTTTTATTCCTTGCGTCGCGTGATCGTCTCGTAGCTAGGCCAGAATCTCAACTGCTTCCCAAACCTGAATTTCGGATAAGGATTTCAGTCTCCCCTAAAAAAAAAAAAAGGATAAGGATTTCAGTCCACAACGCGGATGAATACCTTTTTTTGCAGACATGAAAACAGGAGCAATTCTTTTTTTTAATCGCGGGGATTAAATCAACATGTTTAGCTCAACAAAATGGGATCGAGTATAAGCAGATTCGTACTAATTTCCTCTAAGAGGAAGAATATTAAATAAGAAAAGAAAAGAAAAATTATTTTTGTCAGGGTCAGTGCCGGCAAATCAACGAAGCCGTCTCCATTGTTGAAAACCAGGCGAAGCATGCATACGACCTTAGCTTGTCAAAATTGAATAAGGTTTCGTGTAGCGTTCCATTTCTTGCTAACTTTAAAATGCTCCTCTCGCAGCAGAGCAGGTAGGAGGTGCAGTGATAAACACAACAACAAAATAATGAAGTGCAAGCAAGAACCACCTGTGCTGTGCACGTTGTGAATCTGTGATCGATCGATGGAAAAGGCATTGTACTGGCAGCTCGAGTGTGCGACGATGGAGTCTCTCCACACGAACACGCAGAGCATTAACTGATGGCAGCCCCAGCTTTACATAAACAGAGGCGTCAAGACAAGGGAGCAGTCACATCACATCCTAGTATATGTATGAACAGTGTCGTCCCAAGTTGCTGCAGTTCTGTCCATGGCCGGCGGTCTCTGCAGCTTGTTCTGGGGGTTATCATCGACCAGGCATTTTCTACTACACGTATGGTCTTTGTTGGCTTGTGTAAGATCCCAGAAAGTAGCGTACCCGGCGGTGAAGTCCAAGCACGCACGCGCACGCCAGGCCGGTCGACATCATCGCTGAGCATGACAGATCACCACGGAATGCAATAATGCTGTACGTTCTTGCACATCAGGAGGAGCTGGTCCTTGTCAGAATCAAGTATGGCGTCCTTCCTTCCAAAAGGATAAATCGAAGTCAAAACGTGACGACATATATGCAGTCCAATACTACACGAGTGAAGCTAGTATCATGTCTGCTTCTTGTCTGAACATATACTAGTACAATACTCCTATATCCAAGCTATATATAATAAGTTTGGGAGGATGCACATCAAAATTGTACTACTGTTATTTTCCGCCCAACAATTTGTACTGCATACTACGTTGCTACTAGGTGAAGGTTTTCAAAAGCAGCCGATGATCACGATGTGGCGAGCCGCTCGGAGATGGTTGGAGTAGAGCAGCGGGGCACGCATTTCAAATCCTGTCGCCGTCCTTCCCGAGATGACCAAGAGAAGCCATCCTCCCATCACAGTGAGAAAAGGAAAAATAAGCAGGATCTTTCTTCAGTTTCCCAACAAAGATTCGGGGCGTGCGTGCATCGCCTCCATCTCTCATTCTCTGAATGAACATGACGCCAATGCAGCTTGGCCCATGTCCATTTATGGATCTAGTTGCAAATCATTTGTGGTCACCAAATCAGTTCACCGTCTTCTTGGAAAGTGTGAAATGTGTTTTCTGGTCACCAAATGTGTTCTGGAACAGGGTGTCAAAATTCGGTGGAATTCAACTCTTAACTGATTCGCAACGGCCGCGATATCCTTTTGAAAAATGTGATATACTATGTTTTCTGGAACAGGCTGCGAACAAAATCGGTTCAATTCAAACTCTTAACTGATTCGCAATAGCCTCAAAGATAAGTATGATTTTGTAGTGAAAAGAGTCTTGGGCTAGCGGTTAAGGCATCCGAGTGACACCTTTGAGGTCCTGGGTTCGACTCCCGTGGGAGCGAATTTTCTAAGATTTAACGGCTTTGTGCTTTCAGCGGTAGGCGACGTGGCCGTCGACAGCGAGACGCCAGTGGTGACTTCGTCAATCTCGAGGATTTGCCGGCTCAGTCTTTGAAAATGCTCATAAAGGTAGGGTTTACGTATATGCGTTTATAGAGGTGGGTGTGCGTGCGTTTGTGGGTGTCTGCGTTGTACTGTATAATAAAAAAAAAGTATGATTTTGTAACAAAGAAGTAGAGTAAGCAAAGAGACCGTGTTTATGACGAGTAATCCCTCTGAACCACCACCACCGGTCGCGACACCTGAAGGAAGGAAGATCCAATCAAAACCAACACGGATACGGCAAGAGATATAAAAGTCTGTAAACAATGCAAAAGGGAGCCCCTGCCATTAATAGATTCACCCTTTCTAGCTTCCAACAGATTCCGTGTCCCTCTAGTAGAGTATCCAGCTCTCTTTCTTTCTCTGTTTGTTAGGATATTCAGTAGGAGTATAAAACCGGAACGAAATTTGTTTGAAACCAAACCGTAATATGGTAACCATATCAACCGATTGGCTAACCTATTAGAGCCTCCCGTGGTAGAGTAAGCCGCTCCCTCTCGCTGGCGTCTTGAATTCTTCTCCTTTCTTTCCTTGTTTATTCCGTTGTTGGCGAGAGGAGAGCAGAGGAGTAAAGCAATGGCCCCGACGACGAGGCCGTTGGTCGTGCTGCTGTGCGTCGTCTTCCTCCTCGCCATGGCCGCCGCGCCCTCCCACGGCGCCGGCACGCCGGACGGCTCCGAGGAGTGGGGCTACGTCGAAGTCCGGCCAAGTAATTAAGCTCTCATTGCCCTTTTATTAGATTCCATATATGCCATGCTCCTCTCTCGAGAGATTCATTCATGTCTTCAGTATCTTCTTCCTCACTTTGAACTGAATGATGATGTGCAGAGGCGCACATGTTCTGGTGGCTGTACCGCAGCCCGCAGCGCGTGGAGAACGGCAGCACGCCATGGCCGACCGTGCTCTGGCTGCAGGGCGGACCGGTGAGTTCCATCCATCCATCCATCCATCGATCTTACTTACACTGGAGTAGCATGCAGTGAAGAAGCAATTGCATCTACAAATACTGAAGTGCTGTGCACATGAGCAGGGCGCGTCTGGGGTTGGGTACGGCAACTTCATGGAGATCGGGCCGCTTGACGACGAGCTCAAGCCTCGGCCCACCACCTGGCTCTCCAAGGCCGACCTCCTCTTCGTCGACAACCCCGTGGGCACCGGCTTCAGCTTCGTCGAGGGCGGCGACACCACGCTCATGGCGCGCACGGACGCCGAGGCGGCGCGCGACCTCACGGCGCTGCTCTGCGCCCTCTACCGCGGCAACGCCCGCCTCCGGACGAGCCCGCTCTACATCGTGGCCGAGTCCTACGGCGGCAAGTTCGCCGTGACCACCGCGCTCGCCGCGCTCAAGGCCATCCAGCAGGGAAGACTCCAGGCCAACCTCGCCGGCGTCGCACTCGGCGATTCATGGATCTCACCCATCGACTTCGTGGTCACTACTCTTCTCGTCTTCTTCTTCTTCTAGTCAACCAATGCGTGATTGTCAGACTTCTACTGTCCTGCTGCGTACATTTCATTAGGTTCTGGATATACTACTGTTGATTCTGCCGTGCCTGCAAAAGTGGAGTGATTAGTAGCATGAATGCGTGATTAGAAGCACCTTTTAGTACAGTAACTAACTCATTAATCAATGACCGCTGCATGCAGATGTCGTGGGGGCCATTGCTGTACCAAGTCTCCCGGATTGACGAGGACGGCCTGCGCCAATGCAACGCGTAATGCATCGCCACCACGTACAGTTTTCTTTTTCCTGAAAACTTCTGATGGATGAGCAATCCTGATGAAGAATTGAACACAATGCAGTGTGGCGGATAGGATCAAGGAGCAGCTGCACAACAAGCAGTACGCGGAGGCCGAGGCGTCGTGGTCGGACCTCGAGTCAGTCGTCCTATCCAACTCCAACAGCATCGTAATAACAAGCACCTCCTCTTGTTCTCCTCCTCCTCTGCTTTCAGCACCATTGACATAATAACATGCTCTTCTTCCATGTGCAGGACTTTTACAACTTCCTCAGGGACGACTCGTCGGCGACGGCCACGGCGACGACGGCGGCGCTGCAGCGCGGGAGGTCGCTGGCGTCCTTCAGGACCAAGCACGGCTACTCCGGCTACCTGAGCTCCAAGGCAGTCAGGCAGGGCGGCGTCTCCGATCTCATGAACACCGTCATCAAGGACAAGCTCGGCATCATCCCCAAAAACCTCACGTATGTATATCGTACAGGGACTTCAGTGCATTCAGATATTCTGCATATTCATCTCGTCTTACCATCATGTAATATTCTGCTGTCTTATACTATCAGCTGGGGCGAACAGTCGGACCATGTGTTTGAAGCTATGGCAGGAGACTTCATGAAGCCCAGAATACACGAGGTAATCATAATCAACTACTAGCTCTATCTGCTTGCACTAAAACTGAAGAAATCAGTAGTACTCCTGGTACTCGACATTTTGCTGAACTTCAAATGGTACTGATGCAGGTTGATCAGCTCCTGGAACTTGGTGTCAACGTCACCATCTACAATGGACAGGTAGTCCACTGAAACTGACAGATCCTTCTT
Organism: Eragrostis curvula; assembly: GCA_007726485.1. Lineage (NCBI taxonomy): Eukaryota > Viridiplantae > Streptophyta > Magnoliopsida > Poales > Poaceae > Eragrostis > Eragrostis curvula. Next base: position 546,445 of record RWGY01000051.1, on the reverse strand, counting down.
TCTCGTGAAAATGCTGATGATGTGCCTGATGACCAGTTTGCTGGTCGCAGTACCCGTACTCGATCCATGTCTGCATGTTGTTGGACACATAGATAACCTAAGCTAAGCTCCTGCTTGCAGCCAAAGACCCATCTGACACATGAATGCCACATTGTTCTGCTCAAGTTTTAACACATTTGCATCTCTGTCAGGATGAGCAAATCTTGCCTTTCCCTTTGTCCGTCCTGGTGTCTCTTCCCACACCAGTAGTAGTAGTATCACCACACAAGGTCCCAAATCGAGGGGCACGTGTTGTGTGATCGCAAAGGATATTTTTGCACATGAGACACAACACAAAGCTCACTCTCGTACCTTGCCTTCTTGGCTAGGTAGGACAGGACGAGACTTTCAGTATAGTGCGGGGGTACAGTACATGAATGTAGCACGGGCGGGTTGGATAACCATATGATCCAGTCCGTGACCTGAGTGATGGTGTCACCACCACCCTTTGATTTCTAGTACTAGCTCATGTTACTCTATCCTTAGGCTCTGCATCACGGGCATATTGGAAACTTATACTGTAGCTTCTTCATCGTTGTCTCGACGCCTGTTCTATCCTTTCTTTTCTTCTCATTGTGTCGTGCAAAGCCTAGCTTGATCCAGACATGTGACACTGTCCGGTTTCTCTTTAGTTCTGAACATTGCTCTGCTACATGTGTAAGTTGCAGATCAGTACCAAGCCAAATGCCATCTCAAACTGCAGATGACATGTTTATAATCTGGAAACGTCAATGGTTAACTTTTACTACTTGTTTGGCAGGTTGACCTGATCTGCGCGACCAAAGGAACAATGGACTGGGTCCAGAAACTCAAGTAAGACTCCTCCTGCACTTCCTCTGATGAGCATCATCTGTGAGCACTACTGACGCCTTTTCTGTTTGTCAGGTGGGATGGCCTGAACAACTTTACGAGCTCGCCAAGAACGCCCATCTACTGCAACGAGGAGGGGCAAACGGGCACCCAGGCCTTCGTCAAGTCCTACAAGAACCTCAAATTCTACTGGATTTTGGGAGCAGGGCACATGGTAAGTTGCCTCGTACTACTACTACCACCCATTCCCAGTAAGACATTGCATATCTGCAAACTGCTGTGAGCTGTATGTGTGTTAAGTCGAGAAGGTGACGCATCATCCACCTTGAGAACGGGCAAATTGTCCTGATGTCTCGCCACGCTGGAAAGAGTGTGCGTGTGCATTCATGTAGGAGTACTACATAGTTGGTGAAACACTAGTTTTTCCATGAATCAGCAGCAGCACATGCGCAAGGAAATGCTGCCTGCGACTGCGAGAGGCCACAGCAGGCAGGCACACATGCACCAACAGTGATAGGTAGATATGGGCAGTCAGCACAGGCCGATGAACTGACGTAGTAGTGGCTTGGCTTCTTCATGTGTATTATGGGAATGCATTTGCTTATCTCAATCTTTCAACAAAAATCTAATGCACAGCTTTTCTCTGCTGAAAACAGGTACCCATAGACAACCCTTGCCCCGCACTGAAGATGCTAGCTGATATTACACGATCTCCTGCCCAGTAGAAGATGATGATGCTACAGGCTGACACAGATTAAAGATTCTTTTCCCTTTACAAATTCAGTTTTCCTTGACACAGAAATATTGGTGACGATAGCATTTGTAAACAGAGACAAAGATAGTATTCAATACAAAAAAAGCGAATTCTTTGTTACAATTATAGTTGTAAAACAAGTATTCTGGAGCTTTTAGAAAAGTTGGATCTTTGGCTTTTGGCTTGTCCAAGTCAAAAGACACAAAAACCTGAGACAAAGATGCCTCAAGTAGCAAGGTTTCCATTTTCTAAAAAAAAGTAGCAAGGCTTCCAGCATCAACAATAGAACTTACTGCGTGACAGCTCGTCTCAACTACACATGATCTGACCTGACCTCGAGCTTGCTTCCAGATACTACTGAGTACTATCTTAAAGGTGTGTTACCATTTAATTTTTAGGCCATATAAGAAGTTTACTCTTTCCGAAATAAGGTTAGAAATAACTTGGGTTCATTAATTTGGTTATACGTGTGAATGAAAAGGCACCGGAAAATGAAACTTAAGAGTTGAATGAAAGACGTAAGAATGTGATAAGAAGAAGCGTTTGGATAGTAGTATATAGGTCCATAATGTGACAGTTTAAAAAGTTTGATTTTTGCGTTTGGCAAAATGAAAACTCTATCTATGTGCATGTAACACACAGTGGCCCATCATGTGCTGGGCTGGAGGCAACTCTCGGCCCATCGGTTCTCAAAAAGAGCCGTTCCCGCTTCGAACCGGACTCTGTTTTTGATTGAATGAAAGAAGAAGGGAAATGGTTAGCTTCGCTTCGCTTCTCCGGTGATGGTGGTGGATGTCGCGTCACTCGCACCTGTTTCACCCTCCTCCTATAAATAAAGCAAGACAAGAGAGGCAGAAGAAGCATCCTTTCCGCGCTCGATCGCTCACTTCACTCGATCTCACGCTCACTTCCCTCTCTCCAGTCGATCACCTCCTCTGCTTCCAGTCCATGGCGCCGTGGCCGGAGCAGGCAACTCGACGGCTCGTGCAACTGGTCATAGATATGGTCCAGGTTTTCCGATCTGCCAACACCGAGCAAAAGAGGGAAGCGGCATGAGGGAGGCGGCATGGACCCGCCTGGCCGAGCGCCTTGAGGAATCCGGCATCAACGGGTGCCTCGGCCACTCCGGTCAGGGGCTTAAGCCCCCCCCCCCCCCCCCCCCCCCCCCCCACCACCACCACCACCACCACACCACACACACACCCTCCCCCCGCGTTGGATCCACCCCGGCCCTCGCCCCACTCTCACCTCTGCTTCCACCATGTTGTGGCCGCGCCTAGCCATGTGCCGCCTCATCTTTGATTGAATGCTAGAGCGCTAACCGAGCTCTGTTTTTGACTGAATGAAAGAAGAAAGATTCGTTTCTCCGACGGAAGGTAATGATTGATGCCGCGTCATGGTATCTAAATATTTTAGCATCAATGCCTCCTATAAAGCATCAATGTGTCCTGTTTGGATCCTCTAGCCAGCTAAAATTAGCCAACTAAACATTTAGCCAGCTAATGTTTAGGAGATATCTGTTTGAATCCTTAACTAAACTCGAGGTGAACACGGAAAGCAGAGATCTGAAACTGAAATCTTGTAACAGCCCGGGTTCCGAAATACGGCTTAACCCCACTCGCACGTCGGGTGAGGCACACCTACTTAGTAACTCGCTTACGCTTTCGTCCTCGCTTCGCGTAAAAGGATTAATCCGGAGTTATTAAACATCGGACACTCTGCTATTTAAATCGACTCAACTCAACCACAATCACCAGTATGGTACTAAATCCCGCGTAGCTACAGTAGCACGTAGCTACAGTAACCGGCGGCTACAGTACTGGGCTGGGTTTTCACAATCTCCCCCCTTTAAGGGCTCGACGTCCCCGTCAAGCGATCACCCTTTCGGGACAAGCACCTACCAAGACCGCCCCTTCTTAGCCACGGCCATATGCCCAGAACTGGCACACATGCCCGTGTGTCCTCACTAGGCCCACACGTGCCCTGGCACACACGCGCCCGTGAAACCGCGAAGGTCGGCTCTGATACCATCTGTAACAGCCCGGGTCCCGAAATACGGCTTAACCCCACTCACACGTCGGGTGAGGCACACCTACTTAGTAACTCGCTTACGCTTTCGTCCTCGCTTCGCGTAAAAGGATTAATCCGGAGTTACTAAGCACCGGAAACTCTACTATTTAAATCGACTCAACTCAACCACAATCACCAGTATGGTACTAAATCCCGTGTAGCTACAGTAGTACGTAGCTACAGTAACCGGCGGCTACAATACTGGGCTAGGTTTTCACAAATCTGATGCTGAAATCTTGGGCTGACGACTTCTTTGAGACTTATTAATTAAGTAGTTGAGAGATATATAATTTTTTACTTCTATGCACACCAAAGCCATGGGTTGATGAGCTTTTAGTTATTTTTCTAAACAAGCTAGCTTTCTAGCATTTTTCAAAAACTTATTTCTCAGAACCCAGTTTGTTTCGGTTTTCGGCTTCTCCAGCTGAAAAGCTAGCAAAAACTGAAACAAGGTGCCGAAAGTAGCAAGGCTGCAGCTTACAATCAACAATCAAATGCGTGGGAGCGCCGTCTCAACTAGGCTAATGAGTTGACCTGACCTGGCCTACTTCCTGGGGTGCATATCCAGTGAAAACTGGACAAAAATTGGAAACTTAAAAACTCCACTAAAAAACATAATTATAGGTTCTCAAAAATTTTGAAAACATTATCATGCATCGGTGATGCAATATTATGGTTGCACCCAAACTTTCAACACCAAATTCCATAAGACTTGCAAGATACAAAAATGAGAAAGTTGGTCTTTAGATGCACTAAAGGACAAAATAAACTGTTCCTGTCTTCTAGTGCATCCCGATGTCACATTTCTCATTTTTGTATCTTGCAAACGATTTCGAGTTTGGCTTTGAAATATTGGGCACAACCATAATATTGCATCCCCTATCAAGGATAATGTTTTTAGAATTTTTGAAACTTATAACTGTGTTTTTTAGTGGAGTTTTCAAGTTTTGTCCAGTTTTCACCGGATATGCACCCTACTTCCTGATACTACTCTGTAGGTGTGCCATAATTTATCTATATTTTCCCCGGTCATATAAAATATTTATTTTTTCTGAAAGAAGATGGAGATAACTGAGGTTCATTTGGTACGAATGAATGAAAAGGCACCGGGAGAGGGGGAAAAAACATATACGAATGCCAGCATAAAACTTGAGCTGAACGACATAAGAATGTGATAGAAACAAGCGTTCGGATAGGTCCATTCTGTGTTGGGTTTGTCAAATGAAAATTGAAAAGTTGATTCCTGTGCTATGTGCATGGATCTGGCCATCCTTTTTTTTTAGAGAGAGAGAGGAATGGATCTGGCCATTCCATCTGGGCCTTAACACAGTGGTCCATCATGTGCTGGGCTGGAGGCAAACTCTCGGCCCGTTGGTTTTCAAACAAGAGCAGTTCCCGCCTAACCGAGCAGAGCAGAGCAGAACAGAGCCGAGCAGGCCGGCGGTGGTGCACGTGCTCGCGCCGCCGCCGCTGGTGCCATGTCCACCACGACGGATAACTACTGGCAAGGGGATGACAGGCAGGAGGCAGCAGAGCAGGCCAGGGCTGCCCCCTTTATACAGACTGAGCCGGCGACTGCGACACGTACGCCTGAGAGGGAGAGAGAGCAAGTTGGCGTCAAAAGCCCACATCGATGGATGGATGAACCACCACCAGGGTCTCCGTTTCTCCGATCGAGGTGGAAATTAAAGGTAGCCTAGCTAACTTGAGGGTGAAGCTTTGCTATTATTGCCTGAACACACTTGCATCATCGATCAGAATTTCACCGTCGCAGTGCAGTGGTTTCACCGTGTACGTGAACACGGACCTCGCGGTGGAAAGCACATTGTGGATGGCGTCGAGAGAGAGAGAGAGGCAAATTAAAGCAAGGTGCGCGCTTCTTCCAACCATGCATTTTAAGCAGCAGCGCACTCGCATCCAGCTTGCTAGTAGCTCAGGATGATGATGATCGTGACGATTGATTCACAAGTAGCTTTCGCCGTGTGCGGAATGTATTGATCGGCACCAACAAACTTTCCTTCCGTGCCTGGCCGATTGATTCTCAACTAGCTAGCTAGCTATAAATTCTCTTGCAGAGACAGACAAGCTAGAGGCACCAACAACCTTTCGATCTCTCACTTCACTCTCTCTCAAATGGCGCCGTGGCCGGAGGAAGCCACGCGGCGCCTGGTTCAGGTAGTCACCCAGATGGTTCCCCTGTTCAGGGCCGCGGACAGCCACGAGAAGGAGGCCAGAGCCTGGGCTCAAGTCGCCGAGCGACTTGAGCACTCCGGCGTGGACGGCTGCCTCGGCCGCTCAGCCGAAGACTGCAGAAAGAAGATGGGGAAAGTCGATCGGTCGTACAGCCGAAGCGGCGGCGGCGGCCCGTACGCGGCGGAGATAAGATAATGGCGCTGGCGCAGGCGCTCGCGGCTGCTCCGCTATTCACCCTGCAGCCGCCAATCGCCGCGTACGACGACAGCAGCGATGAAGACGAGGTGATCGGCGGCGCCGTGGAGGGTGGAGATCAGGTCGTCGGCGACCAGCTGGTGGCCGGCGTGGACGCCGAGGACATGGACGCAGCTCAGATTCTCCTCCCGCTCAAGTCTGGGCGCCAGTGATCGATCGAGTGATTATTAATTATTAGCCATGTACTATGTAGTAAAACTTATAATGACTTGATATATATACTCCCTCCGTTTTTAAATTGTTGTCGCCATTAATTTTTTTTATTAACGTTTGACCATTCGTCTTATTCAAAATATTTGTTCGAATATGCAAAATTATACGTTATGTTCAAAATTACATTGGAGATGAAACAAATCATAACAAAATATATGATATTTTTCAAACTTTTTTGAATAAGACGAATGGTCAAACATAGCGAAAAAAGTCAATGGCGACAATAATTTAAAAACGGAGGGAGTAGTATGCTTCGATCTGCCAGTTTAATTCATAGCCACTGATGCTTCCATCATTTTCCCGTAACCACCGTTCCATTGCCAACTACCATTAACGGCCCGGAAACCATTCAGCAACTAGACCTTTCAGGCGCTCGCTCCATCGCTTCTTGACGTGTTGCTGTTTGCTACCTCATGTCTAAAAGCATCAGATGATCCCAGCTGTGCCACAACCAACGTAAACTAAAAGCGAGGACCACCATGCAACATTTTGCACAACCGGCTGTATGACTGATTTCGGTAGCCTCCCTTTTGTAATGGAAGCACCATTACAATTTACTACTATGCATATATGTGCACATTTCAAACAATCGTTACGCTGCAAAAGAAAACCTGATGTCGTCCTGCCATCCACAGAACGAACGGTCAAACTGAGCTTATCAATAGATCATCCTCTTTCAAGCCCATCAACCTTCTCTCTTGACGAGCACGGGCCGCTTCTTGATTCGCGACCGGGCCGTAACGTGCCTTTCAATGAGGCAATGACAGCTTCTTCTGGAATTGGGCTTCTTCATGCAGGCAATTTCTTACTGGACTTGCACGAGTACTTGGGCCACGCTAAAGCGAAAATAAATAGAAGTCAAAATTTCCTAGCTATCTGGAGGGTCAAGGTGCCATCCAAAATCCGAGTCTTTTTATGGAGATTGGCAAAGCACTCGAGTCCGACGAAGGATGTACTACACCATAGAAACATGGCTACGCACAGCACATAGCATCTGCGGCATGGAAGACTCTTGGAGACACTCACTGATGGACTGTAATATGTCCAGGTGCGTGTGGGCGTTGGAGGAAGAGGAGCTTGTGGAGCATCTCTGTCAAATACAAGAATTGGATGCACGGGGCTGGCTGGCAGCTATATTTGAGTCGCTACCTCATGAGAAGGTGACGAGAGTGGTGGTAACTTTGTGGACAATCTGGTATGCGAGAAGGAAAGCAATACACGAACAATCCTTCCAGAGTCCATTATCCACTCACGGTTTCATTGAAAAGTTTATTGCTGAACTGGACATGGGTACACCGGCACCAAAGGAGAAGAGAGGGGGCGGACTGCAGCAAGCGAAGCAGCGTTGGATCCCTCCACCTGCGGGACAAATGAAGGTCAATGTAAATGTTGCTCTGTCCAAGATATCAACACCGGTGCGGCCGCAGCTGTAGCCAGGGATGAGAATGGTCTGTTCCTTGGAGCGTTAGCAGTAGTTTTCTCTGGCATGACGGGCGTGGAACAGTTGGAGGCGCTCGCGTGTCGGGAGGCCTTAGCGCTTGCTGCTGACCTTGATCTGCGGAACTTCAGGGTAGCTAGTGATTGCCTGAATGTTGTCAAAAATATCCAAGGGGCTGCTATGGGATCATATGGCCAAATCATCAAAGAGATCAAGGCAAGGATGAGAAATTTTACCTCGGTTGATTTTGTTCACGAGGGTAGAGAGTCGAATGTCGATGCTCATATTTTAGCTCGTCATTGTATCTATGAGTCAGTAGGTCGCCATGTTTGGTTTATGAGTCCGCCTGATGGCATCTGTAACTCCGTACAATCAATAAACGGCTGGAGTTGTTGTAAAAAAAACTATTATCGTGGTACTTCTAAAAAAAACCTATTGTCGTGGTACTTCTAAAAAAAATGTCGTGGTACTCTCAAAAAAAAAGAAAAGAAAAGAAAAAATATTGTCGTGGTAATTATGCGGGATGAGACTGGCCGGTTCATGGGTGCACCCCGATGTGGTTTTAGAAGGCATCGCCGACCCCGAAACTACGAAAGCAGCAGCTTGCAAGGAAGGTCTAGCTCTGGCATTGACCTTGTCCTCCAGAAATTCAGAATTGCTTGCGAGAATGCAAGTGTTATTGGAAGTATCCGAGGAGCTGGTATGTGTTCGTATGGATATATCGTCCAGGAGCTCAAAGCGAGATCCATTTTGTCCATGAAGGGAGAGCGTCGAATCGAGATTATCCGTTGACGCGCATAATCTAGCTAGAAGTTGTGTTTATGCTGCTCTAGGCAGACATGTTTGGTTCCTATCACTGCCTAACGGTGTTTGTATCACCTATAATGATGAAGTATAATAAAGGGTAGTCATTATGCTAAAAAAAAAACTATTGTCGCATGTTTGGTTCCTATCCTTGATATAGCAGTGTGTATTCTAACCTTGATATACATATGCAACATGCTAGCATGGAAACATTTTGATGTGGAGCTAACCATTTGAGGATTTTTTTAAACATTAAATTGTGGTCCCGTTTGGCTTCTCTTATGTTGCAGAGGTGCATGTTCTTGGCTCGGTATACAAAACCAATAATCTAACACAGAAGCATTTTAATGTGCGATAGTATCCATTCAAAGATTCCAGGTGATTAGATTGTAATTAAGTTTGCTTCTCCCATGCTACAGAGGTATTTATTCTTAGCTTGGTATACATAAGCAACATGGTAGTATGGAAACATTTTAATGTGAAGCTATGTGTTTGATGAATCTTGAACATTAAATTGTCATCCCATTTGGCTTCTCTTACTCTATAGAAGCGTGTATTCTCGGCTTGGTATGCAACCAACAAACTAACACAGAAGGACTTTAGTGCGATATATAGTATCTGTCAGCGTTGAGAAATCTGGCCGACGAGTAAATTTAGACTACGCGCTTGGTTGATTGGAGAGAATGAGGAAGACACAAGGGATTAGACTGGTTCGGGCGATCGAAGCCCTACGTCCAGTGAGTTGGTTCGGTTCGTGTTGCTCGTAGTAGGGGTTACAAGCTTGGCGAGAGAGGGAGAAACTCCCAAGTCTCAAAGTGTTCGTGGAGCTCGTCCTTGCGTGCGTCGCAAGGCCGAAGTGAGTGAGTGTGTTCGAATGAGAATGAGAATGCGGTCCCCCAGCCGCGAGTCAAGCTCTCCCTTTTATCTGTCAAGGGGAAATGACTGCTTACAAGGATGGGGGAAAAAAGAAAAAGAAAGTAAGAGAATTGATAAGTAGCTCGACGTAGGTAGGTGACTCGGCAGTGATGGGTGCGTCCGTCCTCGACGCCTTCTCCCCCGGGCGTGGGCGGCGACGGCTGCTGCAGTTCAACATCGGCGGGGGTGTCCGTGTCCTGTTTGCGTACTGTTCGACCCTGTTCAGCTACGGCTCGCACTGTTACCGCATGGAGAAGCGGCTTGACCGCTGTCAAACGTCCCTGTGGGACGTGCGGGGCTTGCGGTTCACGTCTTTCGGTAACGTTAAAGCACGCCCACTTGTTATCCGATTTAATGCGCTCCACCGGCCAAGCCCCGACCCTGGTTGTCCGACCCCTTCGTGCGGAGGCGGGAGTCGGGCGCCTGGAGTCGGCTGAGGCGGAGCCTTTCCTCGACTCCCGGGGGTCGGGAGGCCGGTCGAGGGATCGGGCCGTTCTTCGCCCGTGTGGCCTTTCCGGTCGTGAGCCGTGCCATGCGTTATGGGCCAGGTTTGACCGCGGCTTCTGCGGAGACGACCACGGTCTTTGGCCCAGTCCTTGGTCATTTATGTATAATCGCGAGGTTATATGGGTAATCGCGGGTACCTGATTTTAGGTACCCGACAGTATCCGCTCAAGTATTCCTATTCATTAGATGGTACATATTCTAAGGTGTATATTCTTTTATGTAACTTCTCTTGTTCTTAATGAAATACGTGCTCCGCACGTTCTGAAAAAAAAATAGTATCCGCTCAAAGATTCCTATTCATTAGATATTGGTACATATTCAAAGGTGTATATAGAGGTGTATATTCTAAGGTTGGTGTACATAAGGAACATGCTGGCATTATGAGACCTTTTTAATGTGAAGCTATCTGAAAGAGGATTCCTAAACATTAACTCATGGCCATGTATGGCTTCTCTTAGACTATAAATAGAAGTGGGTACTCCAATTTGGTATACAGAAGCGATCCTTGGTAAAGACAACATCATACTTTACCGATGGCTATGAAAGCAATCCTTCAATTCGTGGTCCTTGCTTTAGTTTTTGATATATTAACAAGCCATCAGGCTTTGGCTGAAGAAGATTGCCATGGCGATAAAGAATTGGTTAAGGTCCAATGCAGGAAAACCCTAGAAGTTTTGGGCCCCTATGTCGATCCTAAACCCTCATGCATTCGTGCTGTGGAACAATCTGACATCGCTTGCATTTGTCGTATCATCACCCCTGAAGAAGAGATATATATAAGCATAATCAGGTTTCTTCGTCTTGCATGCACTTGCCATAAGCCTGTCCCTTCACCCGGACAAAACTGTGGAAGTAAGAATCTAGAACTATTCATACACTTTTCACAAGAGTTTAGTACTGTACATATGTTGATAATTTATTATGATGTGATTTTGGTTTTCAGCTTATATTATTCCACAGCCATCGCCGGCGCCACCCTCAAGATCACATCCATGAGAGTTCTTCAAGGCAAACAATCCAAGGAAGGATCATGGAAATAAATAGAAATATGGGGTTACCTTCCTTTATGTGATGTCCTATCTATGGTATGTATTGAATGTATAATAATGGAAATAATGTCTTAATATAATGCGGTGTGTGTTCCTGTGGGGGTTGGGGGTTGGGGGGGGGGGGGGGGGGGGGACAACATGTGCACGGCGTAAGGAATAAATAAATGGGCTGTGAGTTGAGAGGAAACAAAAAATAATAAGTAGAAAACTCAGAAAAAGAAGAGGATGCACTTATATGCCCTCGCCAGGAAGATATGTGCAAAGCACATGTGAGGAATCAATGAGAACCTGCAAGTGAAAATCCAACCGTTCACATTGTACCATCCAACGATTTTGCGTGCGCCTTTCCAGCAACAAACAAGAGACCTGCATATGTGGAAGGAAAAGAAGCCCGAAATAATTGATTGGGAAAAAGAAAATGAGCCCCGGAACGGATTTGTGCGAAAATAAACTCCCGAAATTAGTAAATGCAGACGCCCAAACTGTATTCATAGCACAAAGATTCTTGCTTTAGTTCTTGGCTCGGGCACCTGAATACTTGATTTTCGAAAATACATACTGCCTAAGACCTATGACTAGTGTAAAAACCTACAACTTCTATTACATCGAGTATCATACATCATGTGCACTTCCATGTCAATTTAACAATATCAACTAATCCTTTGGAACGTATTCTAGTAGCATAACGATTCCTGCTTCCTTCTTACTTCAGTTTCAATTTGTCCAGCTCCTTTTCCCAATTCAGACCAAACATCTGGCGCCCAAAAGGTACTATTAGATTGTATCGGAAAACCTGCAATTTTGCAGCAAAATAGAACTTCAATTCAGTCCACTGATATTTCCGAATTGAAAATGCAGGCGGCAGCTGATGCGGAGTGGCACCTTATACCTTATCATTTATCCGAGCAATTATATATGTATCTTATTAGGCATGTAATCGTGAATTGGGTGTGTGCGTCTGTCCATTGTGCAGGCAGGCAGGGCATGGTGTGTGTTCGTGCTCGATCTGGCTATTTGCTTTGTGTTAGGTGATCGATTAGCAGAGGGGTTTCTCTTAATTAGCAGTGTACGTGCGTCGCTGCATCAGTAGTCACTACCGAGAGAATGATGATGATCGCAAGAGCAGATGTTTGGGCAAATCAGACCGCGAGCCTCGTTCGTGTTCATGCATCCTCCGTTCCAACAATCCACTACTAGTTCGTGCGTCACTCAAGATAAGCATGCCGCTCCCACTCTCCCAGCTTTGTTTTCGCTACGCAACTAGCATGTCCCGAATCGTTCCATTTCGAGTTGTCTCGCTAAGTTACTACCGTTAACGGTTAAAGGCCGGTAAAAAAAGGAAAATGCAACTAGATCCACCTTTCATGCTCGGCTCTTTAAATTCTCATTCCAATTGACGTGCGGCAATTGCTTGCTCAAGCTCGCCGCTGATTTAACGACAGCTGGGCTATCACGCGCAACAAAATTACTACTCCTATCAAGCATGCCACAGTGCAAAGCATCAGCAGCTTTTCGGAAAGCGAACCAAGGCAGAGTGTTCGTTCGGCACATCTTTGAAGCTACTTCGGGTGATTCCAAGTGCAGATCTTGGAAACCATTGTCGTGGTCATATGAAAATTCCAGAGAAATGTGTACATATGGTTGCGCACAGGTCCATGGAACCAATTCTCCCTACTCGGTGGCCACCCTCTCCCCCTCTCTTGTTCGACCTCTAGTGGTCGTCCATGGTGACCTGGAGCAGAGGAGCGCGAACAACTCCTGTATCAATCCGTTCCCTTGTTTGTTTCTTGGGTACCTTTGTTTCTTCCTTGGGCCAATCACCTGCTGGTGAGATTTTTATCACTGATAACTGGTCCCAAATATAGAAGTGCGTATTTTCGACTTGGTATGCAAAACCAACAAGCTAGCACATAAGCATTTTAATGTGTGATAGTATCCGAGAATTCCTGGTCATTAGTAGTTAGGCTTTGTTTCCCTACGCCATAGAGGTACCTCTCAAATCAGTTGTGCTCCCCATCTCCGGTCACCAGTTCACCACCATTCCAACTGCAGCCTCCCATTTTCGAGTATTCAGCCAAATCTGTTTGGTCTTGTACAGAGATGCTTGTGGCTTGTGTATTGCAGTTTGCAATTTGTCGCAGGGCCTCGGTTTGATTAATTTTGTTTACTCATTTCACAATCACCGCATGCGTTTTATGACTATTTTAGTAGCGACTCGTGAGAACTGAAAACTGTAGTAGTTATTACCATCTCATCTTAATCATCAGATCCACTTCAGCTCAATGACAGGATAGTAGTATCTCATCTTTTATTTCCTATTCTTTCTGTCAAAATAATAGATGCATTTTTTACTTATTTATTTGCACAGGATTGTGAGGAGGCAAAAGGCTGCAATTGAAAGAGGAGATTTGATTCACCCTTGTCTTCCATCAGGGGTCAAGACCAGAAATAGAAGTGCATTAGTATTGGATGATCTGCCACTGGCCTGAGAGAACAACTGATGAAGAAATGCTTCCCTTTGTGCCAATTTCTGTGAGGTTAGCACTGTCTAGCTTGATAAAGTCTTGTCTATCTCGTGCTAGCTCCTCCACCTGGCAAACAAGACTCTGGAGACGAAGGGATGATGAGTGTTCTCTGCACATGAACATACCTCTGCTAGTTTGTGTAGTTTAGAAATTGGTAGTTTGGGCCTTCTTGGCTTGTATTCTTAGATTTATGCCTGAGCAATTTGAGGAACTAGATGAAAGATGATGAATGTTTTGGCTGTACAAGTGTATTGTAATTGTTCCTTCAAATATATTGTTCATGAATGGCATGAGTGTTGTTTTTATATTGGCATTTACATATGTATATTTCTGAAGTGAAGCAAATTCTGGAAATTTTTATATCTGATTTCTGTAACATTTTTTTCCTGACCAACAACAATTTTTCTGACGGCCTTATTATTGGACCGTGGCATGTCTGAAAAATGCTACCTCTAAATGTGACAGAAAACAATTGTTTGTCGGCCACCCGTCAGAATATTCCGTCATAGATATTATCTCTGTGGGGGAACCGTCAGCAAATTTCCATTTTACAGTCCATCTATTGCTAAGGGTATTTTTCTGACGATATCCCGACAGAAAATACATTCGTGGCCTGGTTTGGTGAACTTAGAGATATAGAAGTGTGTATTCTCAACTTAGTATTTGGAACTAGCGTATAAGCATTTTAATGTGCTATAGTACCCATTCAAGGATTCGTTGCCATTAGAATATAGTCAGGTTTGGCTTCTCCTTGCTAGAGAGGTGTGTATTCTAAGCTTGGTATACGTGTGCAACATGCTAGCATTGATTTTTTTTTTTTTTTATGTGAAGCTTTATGTTGGAGGATTCTTGAACATTAAATTGCGGTCCGGCTTCTCTTATGCTACAGAGGTGCATATTCTTGGCTTGGTATACAAACTAACACAGAAGCATCTTTTATGTGCAATAGTATCCATTCAAGGATTCCAGGTCATTAGATTGTAATCAGGTTTAGCTTCTTCCATGCTATAGAGGTGTGTATCCTTAGCTTGGTATACATAAGCAGCATGGTAGTGGAGATTTTTTAATGTGAAGCTATATGTTTGAGGATTCCTGAACATTAAATTGCCATCCCAGTTGGATTCTCTTATATTATATAGAAGCGCGTATTATCGGCTTGTGGTATACAAACAATAAACTAACATAGAAGAATTTTAATGTGTGTTACATAGTATGCATTCAAGGATTCATGTTCATTAGATGATATAGTAGGGTTTGGCTTCATCTATCTGCTATAGAGGCGTGTATATCTAAGGTTGATATACATAAGGAACATGCTGGCATGGGGCCTTTTTAATGTGAAAGAGGATTCCCAAACAACATTAAATCATGGTCCGATATGGCTTATCTCTTATTATATAAATAGAAATGGGTACTCCAACTTGGTATACATAAGTGATACTTGGCCTTTGTAAGATAAACATCAACTTATAATGGCTATGAAAATCATCCTTCAATTCATGGTCCTTGCTTTAGTTTTTGATATATTAACAAGTCCTCAGGCTTGGGCTGAGGAAGATTGCAATGGGGATAAAGAATTGGTTAAGGTCAAATGCAAGGAAACCATAGGAGGTTTTGGCCAATATGTCGATCCTAGCCCCTCGTGTATTCGTGCTGTGCAACAATCTAATATGGCATGCATATGTCGTATCATCAAGCCTGAAGAGGAGATAGATGTAAGCATAGTCAGGTTTCTTCGTCTCGCACGCAGTTGCCACAAGCCTGTCCCAGGACCCGGACAAAAATGTGGAAGTAAGAATCTAGAACTATTCATACACTGTTCATAAGAGTTTAGTACTGTACATATGATGATAATTTATTATGATATGATATTGGTTTTCAGCTTATACTATTCCACAACCATCGCCGGCGCCACCCTCAAGATCGCATCTGTGAGAGTCCTTCAAGGCAAGCAACCCAAGGAAGGGTCATGGAAATAAATAGAAATTGCTTGCTTTATGTCATGCCCTATATATGGTATGCAATGAATGTTATAATAATGGAAATGATGTCTTAAATAATGCGATGTGTGCACAATCCTTTTTTTTAATTGGGGGGGGGGGGGGGGGGGATTGGGGGACAAGATGTACACAGCATTGTAACACCCCAAAATTTCAAAGCAAATAAAAAGGAATAAAAATCACTCCAAATTTAAAATTTTGTCCAACTCCTATCTTACCATGAATTTTCAAAACAAAATTCACTAAATAATTAAAAACCTAGCTAGAATATAAAAATTTTCAAATAATAAAACTAGTGCTCAATTGTTTGCTTACATTTAAAAATCACTAAAAGTTCGAACTTTTGAATTTACAACAAACAAAAATAAATGTATGTAAGCCCTCACCTTGAATTTTTTAAATTTTTGAATTTGAAAACCTGCATGAAAATCATCATACGCATTTTGGGAGTTTATTGATTTTATTTTGTGTGCTAACTTAGTTTTGCCTCCAGTTCAAATTTGAAATCCATTCAAATTTGATCAAACGCAAATCCCAGTAAAAAGAAAATCTATTTCTGTTTCCCTAAACCTCTCGGGCCGAATTCTCCTTTCCTCTCCAGCCAGCCCAGCCCAACATCGCCTCTCTTCTCTTTTTCCAGAAATTCATCATGGGCCGCCTTCTCTTCTTTCGGCCCAATTCCCTCAGCCCAGCCTGGCCCGCCTTCCTTCCTCTCTCCTTGTCTCACTGACGAGCGGGACCCGCCTATCATCCTCCTCTCTTCTTCAGTCAAGCAGCTGCTCACGGTCAAGCCGCCGCCCATGCCGCCGACGCCGCGCCTCCGTCACTCCCCTCTCGTCATGTCGCCTCCGTGACCCTGTAGCCATGCCGAGGCCACGTCAGAAGCATGGCCGCCCATCCCCTGCCGTCGTGTCGCGTCGCCAGCTGCACGGGCGACCGACGACCATGACCGAGGACCAAACCATGGCCTTGACTGCTCCTCCCGGCCTCCCTTGCTTCCTCCCGCCTTTAAGAGCTGATGCGCCGCGCTCTCCTCTTCCCTTCCCCACACGTAGCTCCTCGCCTCGACCACCACAAAGCTTCAATCGAAACTTTTCCCCAATCTTCCCCATTTCCGGCCACCGCAAAATACGCCGCCGGCGAGCCCCCTTCTTCCCTCTTCTCTGTCTGGCGCTCAGCTCCACGCCACTCTCCACCTTCCCGGCACACTCGACGGCCGAGCGCAGACACGCAGGCGCCACGCCTCGCCGCGCGCCGCCGACCGTCGCCGCACGAGCTTGACGTCGGGCCCCTTCCGCTCACGTCCCGCTCGCCCCGCGCGCGCCAACCTCGCCGCGTCGCTGCGCTCCTCCCCGACCCACGCGAGGACTACGCGCCACGCCCCCCTCAGCCTCCTTCCCTCGCGCCGTCAACGTCACGCGCCACCGCCCGACGACGCACAAGCACGACGCCGGCCACCTTCCCGGCCCTGTCCCGCTCTCCTCGTGCACGCGCTGACCCCGCCACGTCGTCGCGCACCTCAAGTCCCAGCAGAAGACGACGCCGCGCGCTCCCTCGGCCTCTTCCCCTCGCGCCGCCACTGAGCGCCGCCTCCGCGCACCGCGCCCATCCGCCACCGCGCGCGCCCCGGCCTCCTCTGTCGACGCGACCTCGCCGCCGAGCTCCGCGTCGACGTGACGCACCTTCCAGCCCCCTTGTCCGCCCCGCTCCGCCACCCGAGACACTCCCGCGACGAGCGTCTCGACCGCGCTCCGCCCCTCGTCGTCGCGAGCCCTCCTCGCTCCACCACAGCCTCACCCGACCGCCTAGCTGAGCCCTCCTCCCTCTCCGCTCTCTCCCAGTCCATCTCGTGTCAAATTTGGACCACCAGAGCGCCGGGAAGCCAACTCCGGCGACCCCTAGTCATGGCGCCGCCGCGCCGGCCGCCGCGTAACGCCCCCTTTCATCTCAGGCCGCCCGATCCGAGATCGAGGGCCAGGATTGCATACCCCTTTGGGGTTATGTAATCGGTCCACCGTGGACCGGTGGACCACGGCTCCCAACCGGTCCACAGATCCCGTGGACACGGTCCACGTCTTTTTCAATAGAAAAAATAAACCCAAAAATTCCAGAAAATCCCAGCCTCTGTATTTTTACAGATAAGCCCCTGAACTTTTTGTATAATTCTGTTTAGGTCCTGTCTTTTTACAGAAACAACCTTATACCTTCTGATAATTATCTTTTAGCCCCTGTCTTTTTGCACCGAAGCCCCTAATCTTTCTATAATTACATTGAAGTCCCTAAAACCTTTCTGTAATTATAGATATGCCCTCGGTTTGTTTCTATAATTGCAAGTAAGTCCCTAGAATCTTCAGATGTGCATTACTTTTCAACCATAGCTTCGTTTTGGGCGATTCTTGCGCTCACGCGTTCGTAACAACGCGTAGTACCCTTTGGTACTAATATTGGAGCTATAGCACATACCGATCAGATGTCAATGCCCTAAATCCCATATCGACAAATCTTATAACGTCGATCTCACATATCATATTTGCTCATTTACCATTTGATGTCAAATTCAACCAATCTTGTTGTATCACTCTATATCATAACCTAGTAACCTCTTTTTATCGCCACTCAACTCCATCCCTAACCTAGCTCAACTATCACTCAATCATCATAACCATAGCTCGGCCTTATCAATTTATCATTCCTGTTTATATGTGGTCGTTCATTTGAACTTATTGTATTTATTGTTCATTGCTATTTCAATTGCTAGTTGATCTTGTTTGATTGATCCTTATATTTTATTTGCAATCGTGCATTCATACCCTGCATGATCACGTACACGTACCACCGTCATGCACTTAGCTAATGACAAATAATTTAGTAGCTCAATCCTAAATAATTAATCAATTTAGTAAGTAATTAATAGCTAATCGCCTTTAGTTAATACCTTAACATAAGTAGGTAATTAAAATGACACACCTTGCACTTGTATATTTGTTGCATGAACCTTTATATAGGTTACGACCTATATAAAGCCGTAATGCCGCCAATGTACAACTAACACATACACACGCCCTCTTCTACCTACACATGCAAGCATGCACTTGTCATGTTTTAGTGTCTCTCATACATATCAAAAGCCCTAGTGCTCGATGCCTCACCCTTACTAACCTCTCTTAAATTAATTAGACCTTCCTAAAGTAAAACCTAATGCATCATGCATGATTTGTGTCTTTTGTTTTTCTTCATTATTCTATCGGTTCTTATTGGAGTTAATTGGATCTTATTTGGTTCTTCTCGATATTTATTTTCTTTTGCGGTAGTTTGTTTATAAGGTATATTTCTATACGCTAGCTTACGTGAGACTCAAGAAAGAGCCAGAAGAATTCAAAGAATACTCAGAAGACCCAAGCTTCAAGGACGAGCCGAAGAGTCCACGACGAAGGACGAGTCGGAAGGATACAAGCTTCTAGAAAAGGATCTGAAGACCCGGATTACGAGGACGTGAAGAAGACGACTTTAGTGAAGGCAAGCTCTACATCTCCTTGATCATGATTGAACCTACTGTTTTCGCAATGCACCTATAGAGCCTACTCTAGTATTATTCATTACTTGTTATTTTACTGCTTGTGTAGCTATGGTCCTACTTGCTTATTGATATTGATGTCTGTTACTTAGGCGTTAATATCTGAATCCTTGTTTACCCTTTGTTTACCTGTCACCTTGATAACCCTAGGATAGTTCCATAATTTCTATGATGGCACTTTTACCTTGCTACTAGAATGCTTAGGACCCCTGCAATGTATCTATATTGCTACACTTTACACACATATATGTTTTACAACTGTGTTAAATGAGTTTGGTGGTGTGTTTGATATATTGGGTTTGGGAGTAGCACAACTGTGTTAGGTGATGATGTTGATGGTGACGGTGATGATGGAATGGGTTGGATTGCGGGCAAGGCCACTAGTGGAGTGTTGTTGGTGTGATAGACCCCTAGTGTGGGATATGATGCTTGCCCGGCCATATAAGGACCGGTTCTGACGCCCGTTAACATAATGATTCTCGTACAACCACGGAACCCCTATGGGGAGGACCTACCCTATCTTCTTGGTACTCTTGCAAATGCCATCTGGAGGCTAGTCGAGGCAACGAAAGCTCAGGAAAAGGACATAGGAAATGTACCTATGATCCGGCTTGCGGAACCCGCTATAGGTTACGGGAGTGCCGCCCGTCCTGGTATGTGTTACAGGATCCTGTTATGTGTTACAGGAGCACGACGTACCCTGTGTACAGTGCCAGATGTGACCTTCATGTCACAAGTCCCTGAGTGAGATTTCGTGGTGGAATTGTGAGACTACTCGGAGGAGATGGACTAGGCGTTATGTACCCCCTTGCAAAGGGTGCATAGCCCGTGGGAAAAGATGTACAACCTCTGCAGAGTGTAAAATTCATCCGGATGGACGTTGTCACGGCATATGACACATTATTGTTGCGCACGTATGGATTAGCCACCTCTCTTATTCCTTAGCGTATGAGTGGGTTGTAGTCAGCCCGTGTTTTGGAAGTGATGGCAAGTTTGCCGGGTCGGTATGATCCTTGAGGTCAGAAGGCCCAACTAAAACTTGGGAACTGGCGGGAATGCCTATACTCCCCCAGGGCCAACCAACTAAAATATTGACAATCAATTCTCTGTTTTATCTATGAACCTTTGTCTTGCTTTAGTGAACCCTGCATAAAGTTTGCTTGCTGCAAATGAACCATAAAGCCTGTTCCTTGCTAAGACCAAACATGCATGTGTATTACCCTTGTGTAGTGTAGGGCTTGTTGAGTACCTTATGTACTCACGCGTTTGCGATTGTTGGTTTAGTGGGAGAAGACTTCGTAGAAGACGACGATGATTGGGTTTTCGGTTCTGCTTCTCAAGTGTGCTTGTGGCTTTGGGCTAAGGTTTCCGCTGTCTGGTTCACCGTTAGCTGGTTGGATGGACTTGGATATTTTCTTGTCGTCCCGCCACTAAGGGTCCTATCTCAGGTATTATACTTATTTACCTATTCGAAATATGCTTTTGATTATCATATCTGTGTTCTTGTGCGTATCAGCTACTGATCCAGGGACTGATACACGGTGCACAACATATTTCAAAAATGAGTTATGACATGAATAAGGAATATAAATGGTCTGTGAGTCGAGAAGAAACCAAAATAATAAGTAAGGAACTCAGAAAAGGAAGAGAATGCATTTATATGCCCTCCCCAGGATGACACACCCCGTGCCATCAATCTTACCTTAAGATATGTGCAAGCACATGTGAGGAATCAATGAGAACATGAAAGTGAAAATTCAACCGTACACAACGATGTCGTGTGTGCCTTCCCAGTAACAAACCAGAGACCTGCCCATGTGGAAGGAAAAGAAACCCGCAATAACTGATTGGGAAAAGAAAATGAGCCCCGGAACGGATTTGCCGAAATAAACTCCCGAAATTAGCAAATGCAGACATCCGAACTGTATTCATGTAGCACAATCATTCCTGCTTTGTTCTCATGTTCTTGCTTTATTTCTAGGCTTGGGCACCTGAAAACTTGATTTTCAAAAATTCTATCGTTCAGAAAACTTTATGCAGAAGGAAATGATAATTAGAACTGAACATCAGTTTAGCGGAACGACATCCAAGCATGACCGGAATATCCCAAACCAGACTGGTGTAATAGGAATACCTGTATAAAAGTTAGAACTGAAAGACTTAAGAATGTGATAGAAACAAGCAAGCTGTAAAATGAAAATTGAAAAGACTTAAGCTGTGCATGGATCTGGGCCAAGACAAGCCTGTAAAACGACGGCCCATTGGTTACTCGGCCCCATTGGTTCATCGAAAACTTTCTTGGCCCATTGGTTCTAAAAGAGAAGGAACACTTCCCGCGTCACCCCTGTTTCAGTCAGCATCCGTATAAAGCATGGCGCTGTGGAATTGCCTGCCACTCTGCCTCACTCCGCTCACCTCCTCTGCTCACTCTTCCAGCCCATGGCGCCGTGGCCGGAGCCGGCGACTCGCCGGCTCGTGCAACTGGTCACAGAGATGCTCCCTGTTTTCCGATCCGCCAACACAGTGCAAAAGAGTGGCCGAGCGTCTCGAGGAATCGGGCGTCGACGGCTGCCTCGGCCGCTCCGGCGAGGATTGCCGCAAGGAAATGACGAGAGTGGACCGGTCCTACAGCCGAAGCGGCGGCGGAGGTTATGGCGCTGGCGCAGGCTCTCGCGGCGGCGCCGCTCTTCGCGTTGCAGCCGCCGGTCGTCAGCGACGACGAGTATGCAGGCGTGGAGGTGATCGGCGGGGAGGGCAGCCAGGTGGCCGGCCTGGTGATCGGCAAGAAGGGCGAGGAGGCCGGTGGGCAGGTCGTCGCTGTGGAGGTGATCGGCCAGGGCGTCGTCGGCGAGGAGGCCGGCGTGGATGGTGGGCATGTCGTCGGCGTAGAGAGCGGCCAGGCCGTTCAGGTGGTCGGCAAGGAGGCGATCGGCCAGGGCGTCAGCGGCGGGGAGGTCGTCGGCGTGGGGAGCGGCCAAGTCGGCAGCGGCGACGAGGACGCCGAGGACATGGAGGTCGCTCGTATTCTACTGCTACTCAACGGCAACGCTGGCCACGACCTTTTTTAACCGTTGCTGTAGATAGAATTCATCCATGTAATTCTGCCAGATTGATTTCTCTCGAATACGTCGTATCTTTGTATGACCGGCAGTTGAATAAATGGATGCATCATCCACCAGTCAGTCTCCATGAGCTGCGTTTCCAGGCAGTCCAGTCCCACCAAAACTTCAGAGCGTGCAAGTAGCATAGGGTCAACTGTCCAGACGCGATGCCACTTTGATCCCTTCTTAATCCTGCTTTGCTTGATCCCTGCGATTGATGTAGACACGATCCCTGCCTGCTTCTGATTGTTTTGTCCCACGCCGACGACATGGAAACTTGATCACTTGAGTATACCTCGTCTCGTCACTGCCAGTTTCATACCACTACCGCTGGAACGTCAAAGATTTCCTGAAACGTTCCATTAATTGCGAATTGCATCACGGCAAATTTGCAATTTTCGGTTCTTTTCTCATTCTTGACGTCTGGGTCTTGGACTAGCCACGTAAGCTAAAACCAGGTTCGAAACTAATTAAGCTTGGTATACATGATGTTAGTGCAGCTCAACTCAGTGCATGTCTGGTGTCATACCGAATGAAAATAAGCAAGACATGCCCACAAATGTGAATCACGACAGTTGTACTAAGCCGTTTTAGAGCAACGCTCAACACGATTGATTCTGTATCACTTTTGAATCACTGTAAAAGGGAGAAAAAATAAAGCATTCATATGGGCACAGCAACAATCAAATCATGCAAATCAACAAAAGGCAGAATCAATATAGGTGTAGATGGTTGAGGTAAGATCCTGCATGCACAAAACAAGGTTGCAGGCATAAATTGTTTGACACTTTTTTGTAATATTTTGCCGAAAAACAAACACCGGGCTGCGTGCTGTGCAGAGGCCGGGAACTTGATCAGTTTCCATTATCTAAAAAAAGGCATAAATTGTCTTACATGCTATTTTTCCTCAGAATTTACACAACAGGCATAAATATAGGAAACTAATAACCTACATCAAGAAAAGTTTGGTCTTCAAATCCACATGCATGGACAAGAACAACGGATGAAAGCATTTTTATTTTCATCAGCAGATTATATGTGAAACAAAACTACTGCAGTTCTCCTGTGTATTCTCAAAAGAAAAATAAAAAAATTAATGTGATACTATCCATTCCAGGATGCCTAGCCATTAGATTGTAATTAGGTTTTGGCTTCTCTAATGTTGTCGAAGCATGTATTCTGGGCTTGGTATGCAGAACCGACAGGCTCACGCAGAAGCATTAATGTGCGATAGTATCCATTCAGGTATCCCTAGTCATTAGCAGCATCTTGTACATCAAGTATCATACTCTACTACATCGAGTATCATACATCATGTGCACTTACATGTCAATTTAACAATATCAACTAATCCTTTGGAACGTAGTCTAGTAGAATAATGATTCCTGCTTCCTTCTTACTTCAGTTTCAATTTGTCCAGCTCTTTTTCCCAATTTAGACCAAACATCTGACGCCCAAAAGGTACTATTAGATTGTATCTGAAAACCTGAAATTTTGCAGCAAAATAGAACTTCAAATCAGTCCATTGATATTTCCAAGAATGAAAGTGCAGGCAGCAGCTGATGCGGAGTAGCACCTTATACCTTATCATTTATATGCCGTATTTGTTCCTGGAGAACCCTGCAGTCATCATTCCAGTGAGAACCATCATCTTCTGAGCGGTTTGCCCAAGGCTTCCTTAATGCTGACCTCCAGCCCGCAATCATGCCACGGATTTCCTTGTTCAGTTCAACCCATTCAGGCGCGCAACCGTTCCTCGAAAGTATCCTGTAAAGGGTGTCTTCAGCGGGATCGGCGTGAGGATTTGATATGAGGTTCAAGGGTTTGCCCTTCCCTGGTAGATTCTCAAAGTGCCCTTCTTCCATCGAATGCCATATTCTTTGTTCCACAACATTTACTATGTCAGTTTCAGACCTGCAAAACGGCAAAACGGCAATAAATTAGGGACGCACTAAATCCTTTGACACAAATAGTAACACATGATTGTGGAATATATTAGTGAGATACAAGCCTGAACACTTATTCAGCCCCACAATTCAGAAAATTAGCATAATCACATCTGCCGAGTACTTACGAGCCAAAATAACCACTGTTCATACTCCACAAAATTGCTGAACTATGTTGATTGTGGATTTCTACATGTACCACATGAGTAACCACACAGAGCAAATGAGAGGTGGCTAATAGCAACTTGCTGGTTTCAGGTACATCACATCAACTGAACCCAAGGCACCTCTTGAGTGAAACTTTATTTGCAACTTCCAAAACAAGTATGCATCTGCAGGCTTGTCTTACTTCCGCCTATGGTTTTTTCTTTTTATTTTCTCTTTTTTTTTTTTGGGGGGGGGGGGGGGGGGGGGTCTACTTCAGCCTATGGTTGCTAGCTGACACCATCACTAATTAGTCGTGTATAAGGACCAGAGTGGCAAGAGATAATCAATATTGCGTAGTACTATCTAGAGGATTTCATAAATTAATGCAAAGTTGAACCAACACGTGATTTGATCATCATTGCCGTAGACACGGACAACAGCGCAGTAAAGTGTGTGGATTGCATAGAGGATGCTATGAGGATGGCTATCAGTCTTGCAAGAACATGTCGATAATTCTGACCTTCGAATTTCATATTTAGTTAACCTGTGTACCTGTAAACTTTTGCTTCCGAAACAAGGATGCACAAAGGGGGTCTAAGGAGAAACTCAAAAACTGATTGCCATCATCGTCGAACACCTTCCGATTGCCATCGCACTGGCCGCACACAATGAACCTGACCACCCCGCACGCCTCGTGGAGCACGAGCACCTGGATGGCACCATTGATATCGTGGCCGCGCTCGAAGAGGTGTGGGGGCACGGCCTTGTTTGGGTCCACGAGCTCCCACGCGTCGAGCGGCTTGGCATGCGGGGTGCCCGGCTTGGTTGAGGACGACAGAGGGGAGCTCGCTTCGGAGGATTATCCAAAAGGCTGTCGACGAACATACTCCACATCCCCAATTTCACGGGATAATGTTGAAGTATAAGTAAATTGTCCACTTCTCTTCTCTACTTTTTTTACATAAAAAGGCTCAAGAGGATCGTTTAACAATTTTTCGTTTTCGTCTTGCCATTGTTTTGTTTCGTGAAAAAAAGTCCGCCTGTTGGTGTAACCGAGTTGGTTACGTGAAAAAAAATTACCGGCAACGTAAAATAATACGAGGGCGTTACGATCTGGGTATCTCCTAGCCCTCCTGGAAGCTCTCACGGTCTCTTCACACGCGCACACGGGAAACCCGGACAGCGGTATGCCCTCTTCTCACGGTAAAAACTTGGCTCTTTAGAGATAAAAAAAAAATACCCTTGGTTCATTAGAGTTCGAGTCCAATTCGCCTCCACCTTGATGATGTTCGTCTGATACTCTGATATGACTGCCTCTGCCTGAGATCGCGCGCTCGTGCGCCCACCAGAAGTCTGCCGCAGCTGATTCCGATTGCTAACAGCCATAAACCCTAGCGAAACAGCCCGTTTCTCCCGTGCCACGAACTCTCGATCTCACGCACAGCCATCGTTCTCGCCACATACATCGAAACCTGAACTGTACGTTCGTCATCTTTGTATGTGATAGAAAAATTGTCTCGCATTGATGGACGGTACGCATTTGATTCTTCAGGTAACATACAGGTGTCTTCTTCCTTGCTTAATTGTTCTTGCAACTTACGCCCTCCTCCCTTTGTTCCAATCAGATTCCTCCCTCGCCGTCGGCGATCTGCAGCGACCGACCGTCTTGATGTTGCACGCGTGAATGCCGACATGCATGATGTTAATGCCATAGTTTTGCATGTTGCTCCTGATGTGAGTCCAAGCTGGATGACAATGATCTTAGGATCGCCGTGAGACAATCGCTGCATGCTTTGCTGGCACAGCTGGCAGCTGCCGGACCTCTTCAACACATGCTTCAGCAGGTCAGCTGTGCCTTGGCACGGGACGTTGCAGGCTGAAGGAATTCGGGGAGGCCAAAGTGATGTGCCAAGGACGTGCAAGAGAAGTAATGGACTTGTGGACCTCCTCAAGGTACTGCTTTGTTTGAATGTAAACCATAGCACTGCTTCACAATACTGAAATCCCTTTTGAAATCTCGTGTTAATCCCTGATGCAAACTGGATGTCAGTGAACTCTGGGACCTGCCATCCTTCATTTTTTTTTTTTTGTCGCACATACCATGATTTGATTAGGGGGGTTGGATTTTGTGGTGCTTTGAGGTCTGCCATCTGCCGGGCTTTGAAGTGAGTTCGAAGTGGCGGTCGGACCTGCGGTTGGTTGTGCGGAGGCTTTGACGTGAGACGAAGGTTGCAGGGAACGCAAAACCGAGTGGTTAATGCGATAGCAGGTCGCGGTCGTGGTTCTGGCGGGACAAATGAAGCCGAAGGATAGTTGGGCAGTCTTTTTAGGTTCTTTGACAGGTACGTTTGATTACTCCATTGTGTGTTTAAAATCTAGAGATTTTTCTTGCTTACCAAGATTATTGGTAAATTCTTCACTGTGAGAATTCAGTCTTGAGTAACACGTGAGTTGTGCAACCTGAACAAGCAAATCACGCAGGTAGGAAATATTCTTGCCACTTTGTTACTATGCTAAAATTGAGTTCATTGAGACCATCCGGTCTCGAAAAAAAAAAAACTCAAAACACCTTTCATGAAAATCTGTATATTCCTTGCATGTTGTTTGGTGATTTTTTAAAGCTTCCGTAGCAACGCACGGGCAAATAACTAGTTTATTCAAAAGCCAAAGATAAAAAAAGATGATCAATTCAGTTATACTCTAACACCCGACCTAGCACGGTTGCTTGCCCCCATGACCACCAACAAAATTTCCTACTCAAATGGTTGCGCACTGGTCCATGGAACCAATTCCCCCACTCGGTGGCCACCCTCTCCCCCTCTATTGTTCAAGCTATAGTGGTCGTCCATGATGACATGGAGCAGAGGAGCACGAACAACTCACTATCAATCCGTTCCCTTGTTTGTTTCTTGGGTACCCTTGTTTCTTCCTTGGGCCAATGATAGACAGATCCCACCTGCTGGTTAGATTTTTGTCACTGATAACCGTGTCCCAACTCTAGAAATGCGTATTTTCGACTTGGTATGCAAAACAACAAGCTAGCACATAAGCATTTTAATGTGTGATAGTATCCGAGAATTCCTGGTCATTAGATTGTAGTTAGGTTTTGTTTCCCTACGCCATAGAGGTGTTTATACTAAGTTTGGTATACATATTCAACATGTTAGCATGGAAGCATTAATTTGAAGTGTAGATATCTATTTGAGCATTTCCAGAGATATCTATTTGAGCATTCCTAGAAATTGAACCGTGGCTTGGTTTGGTGAACTTATGATAGAGTAGCTAGTGTGTATTCTCAATCTAGTATTTGGAACTAAGCGTATAAGCATTTTAATGTGCTATAGTATCCATTCAAGGATTCGTGGCCATTAGAATATAGTCAGGTTTGGCTTCTCCTTGATATAGATGTGTTTATTCTAAGCTTGCTATATCTATGCAACATGCTAGCATTGAATTCTTTTTATGCGAAGCTTTCTGTTCGAGGATTCCTGAACATTAAATTGTGGTCCGACTTCTCTTATGCTAGAGAGGTGCATATTCTTGGCTTGGTATACAAACCAACACAGAAGCATTTTAATGTGCAATAGTATCCATTCAAGGATTCCAGGTCATTAGATTGTAATCAGGTTTAGCTTCTTCCATGCTATAGAGGTGTGTATCCTTAGCTTGGTATACATAAGCAACATGGTAGTGGAGATTTTTTAATGCGAATCTATATGTTTGAGGATTCTTGAACATGAGATTTTTGTTATTTCACCCACAAAACCAGTAGGCTTCGGTAGAATGCCCGTTTGCCGTTGGGTTTCGTTAAAATGACCATGAAACCTTTGCACCAACCGGTCTTTTGCCCACGATCAAAATTTTGGTCGAAATCACCCTCTCTTTTCTTCTTCCTCGGGCCAGCAGCTTCTCTCATTTTCTCCAAATCCCACCGCTACCTCCATTGCCGGCAAGCTCGAAGCTTTAGCTCTGGGACGTCGAGATCATTTAGGTGCTCGCGCCGGGGCCCGAGTGCGCCGAGTCCGCGCCGGCAGGCCTACCAGCCTCGCCGGAACTCTCCAGGCTGCCGCTGCCGCACCTCCGGCCGTCAAAATTATGCATCGCGATGCCAGAGCAGGAGGCCCCGTCAGCTCCCGTGCTCTACAAGCTCGTGGTTAGAGGACAAATTACCCCCTTGCTTTGATTCAATCAGTCTCAAGCATGTACTTAGGATTGGCTGGCCGCGATGCTGTTCTAACGGGAGGCATTGACTTTTGGCAGCATGTTTCTGTGCTTATTGAATTGCTCTAGTGGCTAATTAGGCATTTAGTTATGCTGGTTCTAGGATCGGCAAACTGAATGCACTTTTGGATTGGGGCAGTTCTCCTTGGTGGCGGCTTGGGCTAGCTCAAGTTTAGGCCGGTAATGGAGGTGGCAGTGGGGATTGGGGGGAAAGATGAGAGGAGATTGTGGTCTGCCTGAGGAAGAAGAAGGGAGAGGGTAGTTTCATCCAAAAATTGATTCGTGGGCATAAAGACCGGTTCGTGCAACGGTTTCATGGGTATTTTAACGAAGCCCAATGACAAATGGACATTCCGTCGAAGCCCACCGGTTTCGTGGGTGAAATAACAAAAATCTCCTTGAACATTAAATTGCCATCCCACTTGACTTCTCTTATATTCTATAGAAGAGGTATTCTCGGTGGTATACAAACAATAAACTAACATATATAGAAGAATTTTAATGTGTGCATAGTATCCATTCAAGGATTCATGTTCATTAGATGATATAGTAGGGTTTGGCTTCATCTATATGCTATGGAGGTGTGTGTATCTAAGGTTGATATAGATAAGGAACATGCTGCATGGGACCTTTTTAATGTGAAGCTATCTGAAAGAGGATTCCCAAACAACATTAAATCATGGTCATGTATGGCTTCTTTTAGGCTATATATAGAAGTGGGTACTCCAACTTGGTATGCAGAAGCGATATATACTTGGCCTTGGTAAGATAAACATCATACTTATACTGATGGCTATGAAAACCATCCTTCAATTCATGGTCCTTGCTCTAGTTTTTGATATATTAACAAGTCCTCAAGCTTGGGCTGAGGTAGATTGCTATGGCGATAAAGAATTAGTTAAGGTCAAATGCAAGAAAACCCTAGAAGTTTTGGGCCCCTACGTCGATCCTAATCCCTCATGCATTCGTGTTGTGGAACAATCTGACATGGCTTGCATATGTGGCATCATCAAGCCTGAAGAGGAGATATATATAAGCATAATCAGGTTTCTTCGTCTTGCACGTACTTGCCGTAAGCCTGTCCCAGCACCCGGACAAAAATGTGGAAGTAAGAATCTAGAACTATTCATACACTGTTCATAAGAGTTTAGTATTGTACATATGCTGATAATTTATTATGATGTGATATTGGTTTTAAGCTTATACTATTCCACATCCATCGCCGGTGCCACCCTCAAGAATACATCCGTGAGAGTCCTTCAAGGCAAGCAACCCAAGGAAGGATCATGGAAATAAATAGAAATATGGGCTTACCTTGCTTTATGTCATGCCCTATACACATGGTATGCACCGAATGTTATAATAATGGAAATGATGTCTTAAATAATGCAATGTGTGTTCATTTAAGGTACAACCCCTTTTTTTTTGGGCGGGGGGGGGGGGGGGGGGGGGGGGGGGGTTGTTGTACACTGCATAGGGAATATAAATGGGCTGTGAGTCAAAACAATACTAAGTAAGGAACTCAGAAAAAGAAGAGGATGCACTTATATGCCCTCGATCGCCAGGAAGACACACCCCGTACCATTAATCTTACCGTTAGATATGTACAAGGCACATGTGAGGAATCAGTGAGAACCTGCAAGTGAAAATCCAACCGTTCACATTGTACCATCCAACGATTCCAAAATAATTGATTGGGAAAAAGAAAATGAGCCCCATAACAGATTTGCCGAAGCGAAATAAACTCCCGAAATTAGCACAATGATTCCTGCTTTGTTCTTATGTTCTTGCTTTAGTTTTTGGCTCACCTGAAAATTTGATTTAAAAAAAAATACATAATGCCTAAGAACTATGACTAGTGTAGAAACCTACAACTTCTGGTACATCGAGTATCATACATCATGTGCACTTCCATGTCAACTAATCCTTTGGAACGTATTCTAGTAGCGTAACGATTCCTGCTTCCTTCTTACTTCAGCTTCAATTTGTCCAGCTCCTTTTCCCAATTCAGACCAAACATCTGGCGCCCAAAAGGTACTATTAGATTGTATCGGAAAACCTGCAATTTTGCAGTAAAAATAGAACTTCAAATCAGTCCACTGATATTTCCAAGATTGAAATGCAGGCGGCAGCTGATGCGGAGTACCACCATATACCTTATCATTTATATGCCGAATTTGTTCCTGGAGAACCCTGCAGTCATCATTCCAGTTAGAACCGTCATCTTCTGAGCGGTTTGCCCAAGCCTTCCTTAATGCTGACCTCCAGCCCGCAATCATGCCACGGATTTCCTTGTTCAGTTCAACCCATTCAGGTGCGCAACCGTTTCTCGAAAGTATCCTGTAAAGGGTGTCTTCAGCGGGATCGGCGTGAGGATTTGATATGAGGTTCAAGGGTTTGCCCTTTCCTGGTAAATTCTCAAAGTGCCCTTCTTCCATCGAATGCCATATTCTTTGTTCCACAACATTTACTATGTCAGTTTCAGACCTGCAAAATGGCAAAACGGCAATAAATTAGGGACACACTAAATCCCTTGACACAAATAGTAATACATGATTGTGGAATATATTAGTGAGATACAAGCCTGAAACACTTATTCAGCCCCACAATTCAGAAAATTAGCATAATCACATCTGCCGAGTACTTACGAGCCAAAATGACCACGGTTCATACTCCACAAAATTACTGAACTAAGATGATTGTGGATTTCTACATGTACCACATGAGTAACCACACAGAGCAAATGAGAGGTGGCTAATAGCAACTTGCTGGGTTCAGGTACATCACATCAACTGAACCCAAGGCATCTCTTGAGTGAAACTTTATTTGCAACTTCCAAAACAAGTATGCATCTGCAGGCTTGTCTTACTTCAGCCTATGGTTGCTAGCTGACACCATCACTAATAAGTCATGTATAAGGACCAGAGTGGCAAGAGATAATCAATATTGCGTAGTACTATCTAGAGAATTTCATAAATTAATGCAAAGTTGAACCAACACGTGATTTGATCATCGTTGCCGAAAACACGGACAACAGCGCAGTAAAGTGTATGGATTGCATAGAGGATGCTATGAGGGAGGCTATCAGTCTTGCAAGAACACGTCGATAGTTCTGACCTTCGAATTTCATATTTAGTTAACTCGTGTACCTGTAAACTTTAGCTTCCGAAACAAGTATGCACAAAGGGGGTCTAAGGAGAAACTGAAAAAACCTGATTGACCATTTGCATCTGCAGGCTCGTCTTACTTCTGCCTATTCTTGTTAGCTGACACCATTGCTGATTCATCAGTGTAAGGACCAGAGTGGTTTAATTACTAGTCGCAAGAGATACTCAATATTGCTTCGTACTATCTAGAGGATAGATAGGATTCAATAATTAACTCAAAGTTGAGCCAACCAGAGCGATTTGACCATCATTACCGTGGGCACAGACAACAGCGCAGTAAAATGTACAGATTGCATATAGGATGGATGCTATGAGTAAACAGGGGTCTTGTGCCAAAATTTGGATGACTGATCAGTTTTGCAAGAACACGTCAACAATTCTGACCTTCTAATTCATATTTGATTAACCCACATACAAATATTATGAGGTGAGACCACCGCCAAGTTACATGTCTGGAATGATGCCAAAAGGAAATTATTTACTTGTTTCACTTCCTATATCAGTGATTCCCTTCTAAATGGGTTCCAAAGATACTTCATTCAATGATGAGCGTGTAAAAATTGTCTAAGTGTGCTCATGGTGATTTTTCATCCTTGTCTAGATCCTGTTGTAGGACCATGACATCTGGTGAAAAAAATTGTGCCGTATATCAATAACTGTGGATCCTGATGCTTGCAGCAGGATAAATCAAGTAGTGCAAGTTTAACTATCACTGCCACCGCAAGAGAAACAACTAATTAAGCAAAAAAAAAAAGGTACAATTTTTTCACTGGGAATTTACTGGGTATTGGCACGGTAAGGAGGAGGGATCAGGGGTGGAGATGGTACCTGACCGCGTTTCCACGGCCGCGTAGCTCGGGAGGGAGCTTGCGCTCGTTGACGGCGTCGATGACCGCGGCCAGGCGGTGCTGCCCGGTCGGCGCCTTCTTCGTCTTGTCCGGCGATGTCGAGGATGGGGCCGAGGCAGTGGCTGCCGCGTCGGCGCTCCAGGTAGCCGACCAGAACGCACGGGCCCAGCGGGTGGGCGTGATTAGGCGGCGACCCGCGGCGAACGCCACCGCCATTGGAGCGGGAGCTTGGAGACCCGGCGGCGATCGAGGAGGGGAAGTGGGGCCCGCCTGAGAGGCTGCGCCGTTTACACGTCGCGACACGGCGGCGGTCCGAGTCGGTTGCCCGCCATGCCGACACGAATGGGCCCTTATACGGGCTGGGCTCTTTTATTTTGGAGTGGGGAGTCGGGTAGTGGGCCGTTAGGACATTTGGGCTGAGCCTTGACTTTTCCATCGCCGCAAGGACCATGCACATGCATGGCTGGGTTCTCATGCTCAAAAAAAAAAAAATGAGTCTCAAAAAAAAAAATGCATGGCTGGGTTCTCCTAAATAAAAAATAAAAAAAATGCATGGCTGGGTGCATGTGGTTGAACGGAACGATTCCACTTTGCACAGTGGGGGTTTCGCTTCGTAAGGCGACCCGCCAATTTCTCCCGGCCTCTCTCCCTTCCTCCACAAATTAACGGGAGTACTACAAATACGGCGCCCATAAACTGACCATTGTTTCTCGCTATATAGCAAACATATGCATAAGACCTCGCGTGTACATTAACTTATTGATCAAGAGCTACCTGTCTCGGAGAGGAAGCACATATCATCATCGAGCTGCAGGGAGGTCAATCAGCTGGTCGACAGATCAGTCGATAGATACGTACAATTTATATCGATCGAGATGGCTGACTCGGCTGACATGGAGCGGATCTTCAAGCGGTTCGACACCAACGGCGACGGCAAGATCTCGCTGGCCGAGCTCACCGACGCGCTGCGGACGCTGGGGTCCACCTCCGCCGACGAGGTCCAGCGCATGATGGCCGAGATCGACACCGACGGCGACGGCTTCATCGACTTCGATGAGTTCATCTCCTTCTGCAACGCTAACCCAGGCCTCATGAAGGACGTCGCAAAGGTCTTCTGATCCCCATGCATGACCACATCCATCGATCGGCCCCATTTCGATCATTTATCCTACCTAAATTACTCTATCGTTGATTCAGATTCAGCTTCTTCTCTATCATCGATCCATTAATGTTCGGCTTTGGCTGGCCGATCTTAATTTGGTTTTGACTTGTTGTTTATCTCGATATATATAATTCAGTGTCTCATTTCCTTGTATTTAGAAGCATATCAATCAATGTATATGCGCTCTTTTTCTTTTTCGCTTTTTTGGATGATAAGCTACCTGGGAAACTTGCTGGCAAAGTTTATACTTATGTAACTGATAATTGATTGGAAATCCTTTCGATATGATTGTTAATTTTCATGTACTACCGGTTAACACGGTGTGTCATCTGCATACATATTTCATAAACCTTTTTAATTCTTTGTATAGGATTCAGTGTGTATTCCCTTGTTTGAAATATTTCCTTTCGTTTTTTTAGAGGTAGTTCTCTCTTTTTGTAAGATTTTTTTTTTCCGAAACACAGTACAAACCCAAAACGCTCACATACATGTACATGCACTCACCCATATATATAAACACATGCATGTACAACCAAAATCTATGAACGTACCCCTAGAAGAGACTGACCATCTTATCTTGAGATTCACAAAGAGATGTATCTTTTGAGTGGAAGGGAAATTGTTCCTGTTGGTCGCACACGATTTTATGATGGGCTGGTGAAGATTTCGACCCTATGGAGCCTATACAACCATTGATCAATGTAGCCCATGTAGCCCGGTAAAATGAACATGTTGTTCAGCCAAATGTGATTGTAAAAAATGGTTCAGAGAGAGAGAGAGAGAGAGAGAGAGAGAGAGAGAGAGAGAGAGAGAGAGAGAGAGAGAGAGAGAGATCGCAGGAACGCAGGAATTTCCCCGACCCCCGCGTCGCTCTCCTTGGGCGACCCGGGGGACCCTAAACCCTAGCCGCCGCCACCCCCAAATCCCTCGACTCCGCCGCGCCGCCGCCGGAGCCAGCCGCCGGGAAACCCGTGGGACTAGCCAGGATGGCGGCGGCAGGGCTCTCTCCCTCTTCTCGAGGGCATAGCAGCCGGATCCATAGGAGAGGCGTCGCGATTAGGGTCGAAAGGACG
Organism: Eragrostis curvula; assembly: GCA_007726485.1. Taxonomy (NCBI): domain Eukaryota; kingdom Viridiplantae; phylum Streptophyta; class Magnoliopsida; order Poales; family Poaceae; genus Eragrostis; species Eragrostis curvula. Next base: position 511,634 of record RWGY01000051.1, on the reverse strand, counting down.
CGACGGCGTGCTTGCCGGGCGGCGGTCGTGGCGTCCTGCGGCTCGATCTGTTCGGCGTGGTCATCCCGGTGCGGCCGCAACTCCCTGCAAGGCCGGGGCGGCGCGACGGGGTCGACCCGATGCGGCCGTGGCTCGTTGCTGGCCCGACGCTGCGATGGGGGCTGGTGACGGGTGGCTGCTGGAGGCGGGGCCGCTGCCGACCGTGTGACGACCACGGTGGTGGCCGCGGCGCCGCCGACGTCGTCGGCAGGACAGCGCCTTGGTGTGGTCGTCGGCGCACGTTGCAGGCTGTGCAGCTGTTGTTCCTGGCGTCGTTGGGTGGTGATCCCAGGTGTGCAGCAGCGGTTGGTCGCAGGCAGTGTGCAGCACTGGTTGGTCGCAGGTGTGCAGCAGTGGTGAAACACGGCGGAGGGCCATTGGCGGCCGAGGGCAGCAAGGACGGGCATGAGGCGAGAGCCTCAACCGGGAAGGAATGTTGGATGGGAAGGCTCCGGCTGAAAGGCATGCCCGGCTTTACCGGTGCCGGCGATGACTACACTTCCGGGTGTCGTTCTCCCTCTTGAGGGCGTCGCCATGGAGCTCCTCCTATCCAATGTCGTTCTTCGGGTGAAAACTTGGTTCAATTCTGGATGGACCACGGCGGGGCTTGAGCTCCGCACCCTCGCTGGAGGCGTCGTCTTGAAGGACTATATCTTCCGATTGGGCTTCTCCTGTGTGCTCTCGAATTGCTGTTTGGTTGTGCGCAGTGGCATCCGTCATGGTGAGTTGGAGCTGCACTTGGTCAGGGTTCATTGGAGATGCACGGTGGCATCGGTTGTGGTGAGTCGGAGCTGCACTTGGTCGGGGTTCATTGGAGGTGCGATGTCAGAGCTGCAACTGCACTTGGCTGGGCTAGTTGGAGGCGCGACGTAGCTTGGCAACTTTGATGCCTTTTTTGATCAGAATTCAGCAAGCATTTTGAGGGTGTAGAGCTGATTGAGTAGCTTGTTGTCTAGGTCGTTGGTCGTTGGTTGTAGGTGGCGTCCCTTAACTGTGAGCAGTTGCCTAGTGTGGTTTGTTGTTGGTCGTGTTTTGTGTTGCCTCTTGGCGTCTGTGCCAAGCTGGCCGTGGGGTGATTCTTTCGCAAGAAAGGATCACCCGGTTGTACTCTCTTCTTCCACTTAATGAAATACATGCAAAGCATGTTCTAGAAAAAAAAATGGTTCCAAATAACTGAATGTTTAAAGCAACAATCATGATTTACGCATAGTGGAGTAGATCCAGATGAAAATGTGTGCCTGCCCTAAAACGAGGTTAGGAAAATAATCAATTTCACATATAGATACAACAATCTCGAGCTTGCTTGATGCTGTGGTACAGTGAAATTCAGCAAGATATCCTTTGCAGAATTGCTGCATCAGCTCAAGAGTGCAATGAGTGAATTGAGTGGTGAGGACTAGACCGGTGCGGTGGTGCGGTGCATGCCTCCCACCGGGGAGTCGGCATCATCTCCACCTTTGAATCTACCATGCAAAGGTGTAGTGGTGTCGATTCGATTCAAGCCGGCCTGCACAAGCTCTGCTCAGCGTGCAAAGATGACTCTAGGTAAAGCGAAGCCAAAGCATGCGCCTCCGATCCTCTTCCATGGATCCGATCCATCTGCGCCATCATTACATCGTTCCTCTCTTTCGGAAAGGACTGAGGCAACGAGGAATCTTCCTTCTCCAAATTAAAGCAATCTCATATTGTTCAACACATGAGAGTCCATCAGACATGATCGACGGATACAGGGGACTGCTCATTCTGCTTGACCCATCGATCACCAAAGAGAGAGGCCAGCAGTAGCAGCAGGGTATCAAACTATAGGCTTTCTGCTCTTTGGTCAGCGATCCCCATCCCATCAGTTACCTAAGCAGAGATTCAGATGCGATCTAGTGCCTACCTATTCCTAAGCTAGCCTGTTAACCTCAGCCACATGACACGGAATTTGCACGCACGGCACTGCAACATACGCTGTGCCATTGCTTGCTTCGTACCTTTTGAAAAAGAAGAAATGCACTTGTACGAGAATGAGAATATTCCCTTGCTACATCCCACCTTTGTGAAACTCCCTGCTGGCTCTCCTGTCACAGACAACTCTCGACTATCTTGATCATGATTGATGACATTGTAGAATGAAGGACGATATGGTAGTATCATGTACACCACTTTGGCCGGGTGCAACGAGTTTCTCCATCAGCTAATCGAGATGTTGACGTTTCGCAACAAATACCATATTCCCGACATCAAAGAAGATATGAGTGGAACAAAAATCTTGTGATCCTATTGCAATTAGTTATATTCGGGTACTCCCTCCGTCTAGAAATATAAATATTAAATATTTCTGAGTTTGGTCAAAGCAAAACTTTCTCAATTTTGATCAACAATATATGTAAAAATAAATTATTTCCATTTATGAACTGCATATTATGATACTAGATTGTTACATGATGACTCTTGCAGCACTTGAATTTGACCAAACCCAACAATACTTGCATTTGTAAACAGAGGAAGTGTATGCAGCTAGCAAATGTTAATTCAGATGTCTTTTTTTTTTGAGGTATGTTAATTCAGATGTCTAATGCAGTGTCAAATAGTACTATTGTATATGATCTTGAAAAAGTTGAACCACCGGCATGTCGGCAATGATGCCTTGAGAATACTGGGGAAGGTAAAATGATGGCCGGGATCGGAGGTCGATGGATGACGATGATGGTGCCGAGGCAGAGGAAGCAGTGAACAACTAGGGCATGCAGGTAATCAAGACGTACATGCAAATTAAAGTTTGACCGACACACAGTAGAGTTGTCGTGGACGTTTGGCGCGTTCGTCTTGCCCGAATCCCGAGCAGCAACAAGCAGTACTTGGCCGCCGGACTATGCGCATGGAAGTGTACGTGTGTTGCCCCTATAGTATCCAGCTGGCCGACTCGAGCACGACTTGGCGCATGCAAAAGCGACAGTTCTGCAACTCAAAAGAGAAGCCTCGATCTGCATCCTTGCTTTCTTTAGATCGTGTTTTTGCTGGCTACTGGCTACTAGGATGAATAATGTGCACTAGTCTAGTAGAGACGGCCTTCATATCGCGCTCCGGCTTAAAAACAGCGCCGGTACTTGCTGCCTCTTCTTTCTCGGCCGGCTACCTTTACCATGCTGCTGGATCCGTCGACATTAATAGGATCTCTCTCTTCTCCTGGATTGATAGATGTCGCTGTGTGTGGCCGTGCAGCTTTGCAGTCCAAACATATGGATCCAAACTGTCCGAGTTTGAGGGGACGCCATGCCTTGGTCCTCTCTTACTTGGACTCTGCTGCATGATGGCATGTCGCAACAGTGAAACCTCTGTTCCCAGCATACTTCCATTCGCAACGTTGCTCAGCTGCTCAAGGCTTTCAGTCTCCTTCATCAGTGTACTGCTCAAGTCTTCAGTAATAATGTGTCTGAAACCGCATAATGGCGATCGATCTTCAGCAATCTGGCTTGACTTTTGAGCCCCAAATCAAAAGGTTCCTGTTTCATACTAGTGGAGTAAAGCATGACATTAAGGTTAGGATGTACTAGTTAATGATTGACACAAATGGGGTCGTGGGGCCAGGGATGTCTTCTTAGGCCTAAAATAATCCCTACATAAAGCTGTGGCTGAATGGTGTAATGGCAGACATGTGAATCTTTACATCATAGCAGATGAAAAGTTCAGATACCTACTTAATGAACAACGAGTACAGTTAATGAGCCCACCGCCGGGAATTTGTATCATGCTGGACATCTCTTGTTTATACTCCAGTAAACAATATATTGAGACCAAATTAAGTGCTGTGATGTGACACTTCAGCTGATTAGTCAGCTAACAAATGACTGACAAAAATATATATAGTGAGTTCCTTTTTCTTGTCAGCATGGGGAATACTTAACAGGCTAGCCAGGTAGTAGCTGAATTGTGTATCCGAAGTAAATGGCAAGGGTCATTCACCAAGCGTGCAGCAAAGCCTGCAATCAAACGGCTGTTAGCGAATGCAATGGGCAAGCACACGAGAAGAGGGGAACAAAAAAAAGAGACGATGGATGTGACGCCGCCAGTGGCAATCTCGTTGGTGCACGCCTCGACCGATGCATGGTCTTGCTAGTGCTAGCTGCCACATCCATCCATGCCTTGTCGGCCTCAACCTGCTCATCAGGAATCCAAATTAGATCACATCCTGTTGGTAGGTCTATCACCAAAGCATCAACTCTTCCATCATATATTGTTGAGTTAGTTACGTGTTTGGAATTAATCTTGAACTCTAGCGTCTAAAGAATAGTAGCATAGTAACTTTAGGGTTCTCATTTCTCTCATAAAGGTGAACACTACAGCAATTCAAGCCGTCGTGGTGTTGAACATGCAGAAGAGATCGATCACATGCATGCAAAGCGTCATTAAGCAAGACGGATCTATCACACGGCAAAGCAGTACGTTCCAGGTGTTGGTTCAGGACCACTATTGATCGGAGCGATCAAACCAGTTCAAGTTATGCAATCAATTGCTGGCATAAGTAACAATTAAGCATCCATCGCTGGATCGATCGAGCATTACTAGTTTATAAGCTTGTACAACTCGATCAATCGGTTAAAGGCAGAGCTATGGCCAAGCCATCGATTTAACAAGCTACCGACCTATGAGGGGACCATTTCACAATCAGGTTAATTAAATCTTAGCTTGTGTTTTAATCCAGGCAAGTGCATGCAAGATGTTTCAGTACAGTGTTCATCAGCTAATAATAATAATCTGCCGATATATATGAGGTAATGTTGATGTAGGCATCCAAAGTTGGGGATTTGGCCCGGTTTTGTTGTAAGATTGCAAAAGCTAGGTAGGAGTATATATATGAGGTAATGTTTCAGTAGTGCACACTAATACTACAATGCAATAAAAGATTCAGTAAATTATTTTCTTATAGCTAGGTAGGAGTATATATATATATGATGACTAACTAATGACCATATAAATAATAAAACGGGTCATGGATGGAGATGCTTGACCCACCCCGCCGCGCACTCGTGCGAGGGCTTCCCGTTCATTCCGTCCATCGGAGCAAGGAAAAGAATATACTTGAAGAGAGAAAAATAAAAGGAAAAGATGTATGGTGTGTCGCGGCTGCGGCAAGCAGCATGTCCCAAAAAAGCAGGAAAGCTAGCTATCCATCGATCTCACGCAGCACCTGGGCAGCCAGCAGGTCCAACCCATCGATGGAATATACGGCCGTGCAACAAGATGCACACTAAAGCTGTATCATTAGATGTGGAATTTGCAGTGGCATGCAGGGCAGATGATAAACAAAAGACATGATTTGGAGATGTTCTGAAAAGACACTGTGGCCAGCCTACTTTGACATGCATGCTCTCTCTACTCTATTATGCGGTCCTTTGCAACTTTTCCCCACGCTTTTGCATTCTGTTCTTTTATTTGTTTCAGCACCTGTAATTTTTCTCCACTGCTCAAGCAGCAGATCCATGTGGATGCAGCGGTGGTTGCACATTTGGATTACTATATGAATTACATATTCAGCCTGTTCGACTCGCTGCGAAGCAACCGTTTTACTGTAGCAGCTGCAAAGGAGCGAGGCGAACATGCTGATTTTTCTCCTTGTTTTCAGCACATATGAAATTAATAAGTAGAAAAAGTTTGTGGTTGGCACGTTCATGGACATGGATTAGCTCTGCCTTTGATCCTTCCAAAACACTAATTTCTTAACAGGATATAAACTCATGCATATATACAGACATCAATGGAACAATCTTTGTTTGACGAATGTGTATATTTTAACAAACTAGCAAGATACTGCATGCAACCAGATTAATAGCAATGTCAGGTCCTACCTGCGTGCGGCAGTGACGTACCAGTTATGCAAGCATTCAGAAGATAGTTATTAGATATACAAAACAAAGCAGACTAGAAATAATTCATGTGTCGCTTTTGGTCTAATTATTTTCCGTTCGGCGACTGCTTTTCATTCTCGATCGCTTTCTTTCTATCAATCTGCAGTTGTACACAGGACCGGCCGGTGTTAGTGGAGTGGCGCCAAACGGTCCATCCATGGATGGAGGTGCCATCACAGAAACCAGTCCACTCGATCGCAAAGGGAAATAAAGCTAGCTAGCTGCTGTCTCTTCGCCTCTTGCAATCAAAAGCGACGCCACACTACTGAAACCACGCAATCGATCACCAATCAACACATTCTAGCTAATATGTCCCTTCACATATACACACCCATGCCTGCTAGGCCAGCGTACAAATGGAACACTATAGATTGTCTGCTTGCATCCGAGCGTCGATATGTTCATTTGGTAACCAACCATCTGCATGCTCGACCGTAGTTATTGACTACTCTTATGTTTGCTAGGGTTATAAGTTTTTTTACCGTCTTAACAAAAGATACCTGACAACCCGACCCCACAAAAGAAGCTAGGTAAAAATATCATTGTTACCATCATATACATGCATTTATATATATCAGCTAATTAATACCCCATAGAATAATGACACCTGTGTTAGATTAATCATGAAAACCACACACACGAAAAACTATTAATTACTTGAAATTTTGAAATATTTTTTTAGCAGTCACATGACTAAGAAAATCATTGAGAAAAAATGTCTTTACTAGAAGTTTATGATAAAACATACATGGTCATCAATGTCACTCATACGCACACTGTCCATGGTATAGGTACGTAGCCATTTTAATTTAGAATATGGGATTAATTAGTAGAGCATGAGAAATTCCTTGGTATTCTTAGGGCCTGTTTGGAACGGCTCTAAAACTGGTTCTGGCTCAAAAATGTTGGACAAAGCAACTTCAGGTCTTGCTGCTCCGCAGAAGAGGAGTCGTACGTGAAAACTATTATTTTTAGCTTTTTGCTCCAAGTTCAATTTGTAAAATGACTTGTTTTGATTTTGGGTCTGAATCATCACCTTTGATTTGGACAGTTTGTTGATAGCCAGAGCTGGGTTTGGGAACAACTCGAGTACATGGGCGGTAACTTTGCAAGGTGGACATGCATAGGTCCTCCTAGGTAGTAATAAAACTTGTCTGGCAAAAGAAGTGGACGTACGACAAGGAGAAAAAAACAGTGACAGTTGGAGTGCCACGTCCGCCTCTGTTCTCTATCAGTCGCTGGTCGGTGGGGACCGATTGTTGCTTCTATCACTCACTCTCTCGCTGCTCTCGGGGCCTCAGCTGCAATCTAAGCTTTCTGATCGATCCATGCCCTTATATAAAGACACCCTCGCTCACACTCCTAGCTCACTCACTGACTCTTGTTGCTTCATTCGTTTTCCTAGCCATACAGCGGCGATCGACCGCGCCTCTCTTCGTCTCGATCGCCGGCGAGAAGAGGCGAAAGGAAGCAATGGCGGATCCGATGGAGGGTCGGCGTGTTTGCGGCATGCCGGAGAAGGCGCAGCTTCACGTGGCGATGCTGGCGCTGCAGTTCGGCTACGCCGGGTTCCATGTGGTTTCGCGGCTGGCGCTGAACATGGGCATCAGCAAGCTGGTGTTCCCCGTGTACCGCAACATCATCGCGCTCTGCCTCCTCGTGCCATTCGCCTACTTCCTCGAGAAGTACGTCCTCATGTTTCTTCGTTGATGATCGACACACTGCTGTAACAGTAGTATTCCTCAACTGCATATAGCTAGATCCATGTTCAGTGTATAATGAAATGAATCCGTGTGTGGTGCAACTGCAGGAAGGACCGGCCGCAGCTGACCCTCAACTTCGTCGTCCAGTTCTTCCTCCTCGCGCTCTGCGGGTACATACTCGCTAGCTACTCGATGCATGCATGCACGGCTAATCAGCTTAATTATGATGAAGACACCTGCTAATTGAATTTATGATCGATAATTGCTCATTAGGATCACGGCGAACCAGGGTTTCTACCTGCTGGGTCTGGACAACACGTCGCCGACATTCGCGTCGGCCATCCAGAACTCGGTGCCGGCCATCACCTTCGCCATGGCAGCCGCGCTCCGGATCGAGAAGGTCCGCCTCGACCGCCGCGACGGCGTGGCCAAGGTGGTGGGCACGCTGGCGTGCGTGGCCGGGGCGTCGGTCATCACGCTCTACAAGGGCCCCACCATCTTCGGCCCCTCCGGCAGCGATGACAAGGCGGAGGTCATGGCCGTCACGGCCGGAGGAGAGGGCGAGAAGAACTGGACGCTGGGGTGCGTGTACCTGATCGGTCACTGCCTTTCGTGGTCGGGATGGCTGGTGCTGCAGGCGCCCGTCCTCAAAAAGTACCCGGCTCGCCTCTCGGTCACCTCCTACACCTGCTTCTTCGGCGTCATCCAGTTCCTCATCATCGCCGCCTTCATGGAGAGGGACGCCGACGCTTGGAAATTCCACTCCGGATCCGAGCTCTTCACCATCCTATACGCAGTCAGTATCTCTCATTCTCTCTCTTAACTACTCGACCTGCTTATTAACATGCATCATGCATCCTACCTACCTCTTATAAAGTGGTGCAACATCAGATAGATAGGCTAGCTGTACAAATGATGGCTTTTGAGTATTAATTGTTAGAACGAAAAGGTTTTGCTGGTTGGCTGAGGTTTCCTTGTGGACGCAACCATCATGCATGTCATTCCTTCACAGTGGTGGGAGGGCATGATGTGAGAGAAGCCTAATAACATATATACTATTAGAGTACATCGATCTTGAGATGAACTAGCAGCTTCTGTAACTACTAGCCCGTGGATGAATCAAATTGCTTGATGACTAACATCATCCATGTGTATGAACCAACATCTTGACAGGGTTTCATCGCTTCGGGCGTGGCGTTCGCGGTGCAGATCTGGTGCATCGACCGTGGGGGCCCGGTGTTCGTGGCTGTGTACCAGCCCGTCCAGACACTCGTGGTGGCCATCGTGGCGTCCCTCACCCTCGGCGAGAAGTTCTACCTGGGCGGCATCATCGGCGCCGTGCTCATCATCACCGGCCTCTACTTCGTCCTCTGGGGAAAGGCCGAGGAGAAGGCGCTCCTCGCCAAGGAACTCATGGCCGCCACCGCCGAGGCCGGCGGCGTCATTAGCAGGAGCGCCGGTGCCAAGGCGTCGTCCGTCACGCAGCCGCTCCTGCTGCCGTCATCCACCTCGTCCACGGAGAACAACGTTTGATCGATGATTCTCGCCGTTGCACCCATCCATTGATCGATGATCCGGCCAGTATTGTTAACGGATCGATCGACTACTAGTCTTTTTCTTGATTTCAGTATTAATTGATAATGTGCAACTGTTGGTGTGGTGAGCGAGCAGATGTAATAGCTAGTAGTAGCAGGATTGTTTATTTGGAACATGCGTACGTCGATCTATATTTGTAGATGCGTGGTGTGTAATATTTGTGTGTTGATGGAGGATATGCTTGTTGATTAATTAATTATTAGCAGTAGACCACCCTTGTGATTTTGGTGGTGGGGCACCAGGCTGAACCGGATCTTGGCGATGATGTTGACGGTGCCTACGTTCCCAGCGAAGTTGATGAAGAGCGAGATGTAATCCACATCGCGGGAGTCTAGCCCCTTTCCGTTGGGGTAGTAGTTGATGCGCCACGGCTGACCTGCAGCCTCGAACTCGCAGGACGTGGCGCAATTCCTACGCCCGACCAGCTTCGTCGTCTGCGAGTAGCTGTCGATCTTGAGAATGTGGCACCCGCTGCTCACCGGCGACGTGGAGATGGATGACGCCGACACGCCGTCCCACGACATCGTCACCTGATCGATAATAGGCTACCGATCGAATAGGCGTGTTTGTTTGTATATATATGTCTCCTCTCTTATCTTCTTTCCGAGCAGCTAGGTTTAGTTAGGATACCCATTCAGTTCAGGTTTTTGTAATTCGAATATTTCATTTACTAGGTATAGAGATAAACTCTTTCACAACCTATCTATACTCATGCTCCATACTCTACATTCGGTTTTAAATACCCAAATGCAGCTGTGCATATATTACTCCCTCCGTCCCAAAATAATTGACATTCTAGCCTTCTTTAGTTTCCTAAAATAATTGGCATTCTCACTTCTCAATGCATCTTTCTCTTTTTTTCAGTACATCTCTATCTCGATATCTCTCCTTCTCGTTTTTAGTACACCCACTCTTTTCACTTTTCCTTAATCCTCGTGCCCACTTCTAAAGTGTCAAATATAGTGAGACGGAGGGAGTACTACGTAGTATAGGGATTGAAGAAAACAAAGTGTACATATATCTAATAGAAATTTGCAAACTAAATAAGAAATGTAAGAGCATCTCCAAAAGATTTCTATAAAATTGGCTATATAAACTTATTTTTAAAAGCAACCAAAAATGATAAAAGGGTAATTTTTCTTTCCTCCTCCAACAATCCCTCTCTAAAAGTAGATTAAAATATTTTTAGTTGGGTCACATCAGCATCTAGGGCCACAAAAAACATTAATTCTATTGAAAAAGAAAAAATGAGGGTCCCAATTCTCCCCTTGTTTGTAGCAACAAATGAGGGGAATTATGGACTATAAAAAAATATGGGGTTGTTTTAGGGCCCTTTTGGAGGAAGTTTTTTTTTTCTGCTTAAATCAATCTATCACGGCTAGCAGCTGGCGACCGATCGAATAAGCGTGTTTGTTTCTGTGTTTCTCCTCTCTTTTATCTTCTTTCCGAGTAGCTAGCTAGTTTAGTTAGGATCCACCACCCATTCGGTTCAGATTTTTGTTTTCTCAAGGAACATCATCTGTCACAACCTACTCATGCTTCATTCTCACGTGCACGCAACGACTAATTACATTGGAAGACATTCGGCCGGTTTTACTTACATACCCAAGCAAATGTGCAGATGTGCATATACTACTACATGGCATAGGGATACAAGAAAACAAAGTGTATATCTTATCTAAAATAGTAGAAAGTTGGGAACTCGATTAAAAAAAAATGTCTAGGCGTGTAATTTCAACTAGCTGACGAAGTCTTCCGATACCCAAGCAGATCTCTGTGCTTGGCATTCAGCTTCGAGAAGCGCCCTCTGAGCCTCCCACTGTGCATCAAGAACCACCCTTTGAGCTTCGAGACCTGCCTTCTCCTCCTGCCATTGAGCTTCCATGCATGTCTTTTCAGTTTCCCATTCAGCTTCGACAGCTGCCTTCTCGGCTTGCAATTCAGCTTCAGTTTCTCGCATCCGAGGAAGCGACGAAAACGTTCGTTTATTTCCTACCCCCACAGGTTGTGTTAGGAGTCGTGTGGCAGACATCCGCCGGGAGCAGATCAGGTTGAGCCTCTGCAGCAACACGCGGGCGGCCATCAGAGATCAACGAGCGAGTTTTTTTTTTTTTTTTGACAAAAACAACCAGTCTTGTTGATCGCAATGCAAACAACGTTATATGGCCGGACGGGCGTAGACCGATGCAAAGACCTACCTAGTCGGTTGGGAGTCGGAGAGTAGTCAGTTGGCACTAATAATCGTAGTCGGTCTGATTCTTCAGTCAGCTTGTTGTGGCCTCCGAAACCGAGCATGTAAAGAATTGCGAAGCAGCCTTCGTTCGGAGGGAGCCTCTGCCGGCATCTCTCTACCCAAGCAAGCAAAGGTGATTCTCTAATGTTTCTTCAAAAAAGGTGATTCTCTAATCTGAATCATCATGGGCACTCTCGAAACCGCATCGTATGGGCCCGAATCTTGCGAGCGTGCCTAATTAATGCAATGGGCTCACCAGTCGAGGCTGAGTAACTACTATTATTTGCATAATGTACTGGTATACTTGATTGTTGTATTCGATCATTTGGACGTCGTTTTCCCTAGCTCTCAACACGACACCATCTTGATGAACAAAATTGCAAAGAAAAAAAAAAAGAACGGAAGGTATTGCGACTTTATTATAGTAAACTACTACTAGTATGTCCCATTCATGATGGGACGTCGATCTGGTGCCTGACGATGGAATTCCCGGCCCTTCAGATTTGGCCGCAGCCCAAGAGCCGGAACCATGCTGCCTTAACACCGCGGCGGCGCTTCGGTGACCTTTTGTTGTCGTCGTCTTTGAGCGAATAAGGCGACGGCGAGGTTGGGTCGTCCAATTCCACGGCGGGAGCTGGAAGAATTGGTGGATGTAGGCGCTTGCAGAGTTGGTCGTGGCAGGTGCATGGCAGCGCCAGCCTCTCCAGGTCTTCGTCCTTCACCTTGGGATCCGCCACCGCCAATGTCTTGACGACGTCGATGTCGCAGCGGACGGCGAAGCAGTCGTCCACCAGGTACTCGGACGACTTCTTCTCCAGGTCCTCCCTCTTCACGAAGCATGAGATGCCCCAGTCGTAATAATTCGCCCCAGATCCCCGGTACTGCGCAGTGAAGCTCCGAATCACGCCTTCCTTTGTAGGGCACGAGGCTGAACCGGATCTTGGCTGTAATGGTGGCGGTGCCTACGTTCCCAAGGAGCTTGACGCAGAGCGAGATGTGATCCTCCGAATCACGCCCCTCTCCGTTGGGGTAGTAGTTGATGTGCCACCGCAGCCTCGAACGCGCAGGACGTGATGCAGCTGCCGTTGCGGTGCAGCAGCTTCGCCTGCGTGTAGCCGTCGATCTTCAGAATGTGGCACCCGCTGCTTGCCGGCAACATGGAGATGGAAGACGCGGACACGCCGCCGTCCCAAGACATGCATGATGCTGAGCCGTGACCGGCCGGCGGCGGCGCCCGGCCGTGTGCAAGTAATTAGCTAGGATGATATACGATCAGTTCAGAATGGACGTATTCCTTAATTTTTAGTCTTCTTATCTTCAGGAGTAGTTGGTTAGGATCTACTACTAGCTAGCTACCAACTCGATCAGTTTTGTTAATTTTGTTTTATTCTCTTGGGGATTTGAATGTTGTTCCGTCCAGGTTGGAGTACTCCATTATAGCTACGTGCCTCTCTCTCCATTGCTCAAATAGTTTATCAGCCATGCGTGTAGTCTTGTTTTTCAACTTCTCCAAATGGATACTACATCTTTTAACAACAAATTAAAATAGTATATCTTAACAAACTTTAAGATGTCGGCGCCTACATCCATGTCAATTCCGTCCTCGGCGGCCAAGTTCTCTGACTATGCCCGCACTAAACTCGTCCTCGTCTGCTCGTGTCTCCTCGTAGTGTTTAAACAACAACTATAATAACAAATATTACGTACGTTTCTTTATCAAATATCCATGCTTATTCATTAGGAACATTCCGAATGGGAAAAACCTAGCCGCCGCCCCCGCGTCGTCCCTCGGGCGACTCGGGCGGCGATACAGCGCCGCCGCACCTAAGCCCCCGATCTCTTCCCATCCCCTGCCGCCGCCGGAGCTCGCAAGCCGGCACAACCCGGCGAACAGCAATGATGGTGGCGGCGGGGCCATCGTTTCAATATCCCCTTGTTTTCGTGGTGGATGCAAGGATGGTTGATGGCAGCCGATCTCATCGGATTCTTTTGGCCGCTCATCGTCGCCGTGGGACCTTGGCTGCCTACGGCTACGGCTACGACATCGGCGGCGTGGATCGTTGCAGTCGCATGGTGGCGGCAGTGGCACGGAATCCTTCGTCGTCCACCGCTGATTCATGTCCCCTGAGGCGTGGTCTGATCCTTTCTCCGTTGAGCAGTTGCCGTCGACTTGATGTTCTCCAGTCCAAGCCGGAGTCGCGGAAATCGTTTCCGTTCGACGAGATCCATCTACAAAACTGCAGCCGCTCAATGTTGCAGATATGATGAGGATATCTCAGCGCCATCAAGTCCCGAGGACCAGCCATGCGGCCGTGTGTTACTCGCGGCTCAAGAAGGAATTTGGACATCTTTGATTCACGCACACAAGGAAGGTAACCAGGAGATTGATTTCTGGTTTGTTCTTGTAGTTGTGCATTGGTCTCGTGGTGTTACACCTGCGAGTCTGCAACTCAGGCCGCCTTTCATGTGCGGCAATTGTTGGTAGCTTATGCAATGCATATCTTGATCTTCTAGTTGGAGGGATGGCTGCTATGCGGCGTCTGTTTTGCCAAGTATGGAGATCCGGTCTATGGTTTTGAAGTGCCAGGGTGAAAGCTCTTTGCTAGGCTAATTGCTAGTGTCGACGACTAATAGTCCTTGTTGAAGGCGTCGTTGTGGTGCTCCATTGCTATCAGATCGAAGGACTCTGGGTGAAAACCTAGTACGGCGGCGGCATCTTCGATGTCGTGACCTTCATGAAGGCGTCGTTTCGGCGTCATTTGCATGTGTGGCTGGGTCCGACAAATTGGTTGTCCCGATCACCATTCTTGTGTTTACTTGGGTGTCTCCGGCAGTTATCAATGTCTTCCTTCTTCGGTTGCTGTTTGGGTGGTCTTGCTTCAATCAAACGATGTTGTTCGTCATTAGATTGGCACTTGCTCCGGTCTGTTATACCTCAGATGGTGGAAGAACAAACATATGGAGGTGATCGTACTAAAAAAAAAGCACCAGAAGGCAATAAGTTGTGGACATGAGACTTTTTCTTTCTTCTTTTTTATGTTTCATCAGTGTAGCTTTTGTGTACTTCTGATGATGGCCGGCTATTGTCGGTGGTTGTATTTGGTTGTAACTTTCTTAGAAGTCAAGGCCATTACGGCTGTAGCTTCTCTGAAAGCCAAGAATGGGATTAATACAATCTTCCCATTATCTAAAAAAGGAACATTCCGAATTCTCTTCATTTATCACTACTTATCACACATACATATGGTTTTGATCTTCTAGTTGGAGGGATGGCTGCTATGCGGCGTCTGTTTTGCCAAGTATGGAGATCCGGTCTATGGTTTTGAAGTGCCAGAGTGAAAGCTCTTTGCTAGGCTAATTGCTAGTGTCGACGACTAATAGTCCTTGTTGAAGGCGTCATTGTGGTGCTCCATTGCTATCAGATCGAAGGACTCCGGGTGAAAACCTAGTACGGCGGCGGCATCTTCGATGTCGTGACCTTCATGAAGGCGTCGTTTCGGAGTCATTTGCATGTGTGGCTGGGTCCGACAAATTGGTTGTCCCGATCACCATTCTTGTGTTTACTTCGGTGTCTCCGGCAGTTATCAATGTCTTCCTTCTTCGGTTGCTGTTTGGGTGGTCTTGCTTCAATCAAACGATGTTGTTCGTCATTGGATTGGCACTTGCTCCGGTCTGTTATACCTCAGATGGTGGAAGAACAAACATATGGAGGTGATCGTACTAAAAAAAAAGCACCAGAAGGCAATAAGTTGTGGACATGAGACTTTTTCTTTCTTCTTTTTTATGTTTCATCAGTGTAACTTTTGTGTACTTCTGATGATGGCCGGCTATTGTCGGTGGTTGTATTTGGTTGTAACTTTCTTCGAAGTCAAGACCATTACGGCTCTAGCTTGCAGTTTGCTTTGAGACACACGCAAGTGAAGGAGGCAAAGGCCAGCAATGACCATCAACATACCTTTCCAGGATGCATTCATTTTTGCATTTGTGTTTTTGTTTCTTTGTCCACGGGGGAAAACAAGATACCTGATCAAATGCAGGGAACGAACATTCGGCCTCGACACCTACAAACCATGCATATTTCAAGAGAAAATCAGACCTAATTTTATTTTACAATGGCAAAGACGTGTGCATGTGTCAGAGCGAAAGAGAGTACCTCGTGATGCAATGGCTAGCAATACAAGAACTATGAAACACATAACCTGCTTCTTGGTTGCCATATGAGCATCTCCAACAATTTCTTAAAAGAACTTCCTAAACAATAATTAAGACGTCGTTAAGAGAAAAACACCTTCCAACAGTTCCCTAAAACAACTTCCTAAACTTACCAACTCCCGATAGAAGGCTCCCAGGTCGCTACATTTGGAGACCTCGTAGGCACTCCCGAAACGCTGAAATCCTCCATCCCCACACCAAAATCGCTCGATCCTGCCTCCTTTTCGCGCCATGGTGGGTTTAGTTTCACGTCGTGGACTTGAGTCGCCGCAGAGAGCTGCCGCGGAGGGAGAAGAGAGGACGATCCGCCGCCGCCGCCGCCGCGGGGGATCAGGCGCCTCTGCCGTTCGTCCCAGGCTAGGGATTGGTGTCACCGCCACACGTCATAATCCACCTCGATGCAGTACGCGACGCCGGCGCCGCGCGCGCAATCCGCTTCCCCTCCCCTCACCGGCATTTCGTTTTGGGCGAGCGGAACAACTAATTACTCTGTTGTGTTATGTATCTTGGCAATTTGATGGGCCAATCGATGATGTCGATTCAGATTGAATGAATCAACGATGCCCTTCCTGCTGGTGCAAGCTCGTGCATGTGGCTGGTTAGCAGATTGACGGGCTTATTCCACGAGTCACGACGAAGAAGGCTCAGGAGAGGATTTGTCGAGATGCGGAGCAGCGGAGGAGAACTGGGGTCGACGCGGGCAACGAAGGACGCGGCGGCGCGGCTGCTTGCGCGACGTGCGAGCGTTGGCTTCCATGGCCGTGGCCACCCGCGGGCTGCGCTGCGGCGTGCGTGGTTTCGCTGCGTCCATGGCGGCCACGCGCGTGCACCTGGAGCAGAGCTGCCTCTTTGCATCGTCCGTTCGCATTGGTTCCTGCACCGGCACGAAGTCCTGGTTGGCAACGATAGACCGACGGTGGCGTTGTACGGGGAGAAGGCGTGCACGTCGCAGGTCTGGATGGCAAGATTCGTCTCTTTGGGAAACAAAAATTGAGAATGGTTGGAGGAGGTATGTTTTTTTTAGGCCCAATAGTTCTTTACAAACTTCCTAAATGAGTATTTAAGGACTGATTTTTTACAGAACTATTGGAGATGCTCTTAGTCTAATAGAGATGAGGGTACACACTAACACTCTGTTGTCGTTGGTCAGGACAAACAAGGGCATGTCCTTTATATCATGGTGAGTGCAGTACTCTTTCTTGACTAATTTATATAACAAGCATATATACATGTGCTAGCCAAAAGATGTAAAAACATCTGGATATATAGTGAAACCATCATACATTGCTGCTATACCTTTATATGCTATTTTAGCAATATAGAAAATAATTTTGTAAGCATTGAACATTCATAATTGAGATATACTACTATATCTTATAGATGGAACCTACATATAAATTATAAGCCAATTTTTTTATATTTTATTGTAAATGATACTATATATATCCACATTCTTAGGCATTTACTTCCTCTGTCACAATTTATAAGGCAATTCCCCCCCCCCCCCCCCCCCCCCCCCAACACCCCCCAAAAAAATAAGATTTTATATGGCGCACGCCTGTATCTATACCAAGATGTTGACACATATTGTTGCTCTATCTTTACATGACATCTTAGTAATATCAGAAATATTTTTTATAAGTAGTCCGCACTCATAATTGAGATATGCTATATCTTATATGTGGCTGGCACCTAGACATAAATTATAATAAAGGTTTTGACATTTATTATAAATTTTGTGACTGGGCTTAATGATGCAATGGGCTCTTTCCAGTCAAGGCTGAGTAACTCTTGCATGCACGCACGCCACGTACGTGTCTAAAAGACTCAAAATGATGTTTATGATGAAGTTGATAACATGTTCTAAGTGGACAACTAAAACACTTTAATTAAGCCAACAATTTTTGTATGATAGTGAAATATTTGTTAAAACAATACAAGACTCATGATAAATATTACTTATTCCTTGGTTCTTATCTTTTGATAAGACACAAGACAAAAGAGCAAATACATATGCCTCACTTTTTTCACATTAGCATTGTAAAGGATGACCATCCAGCATCAGGAGACCTTTGTTGCTATTCTCCATCACGAACTTATCCCAAGTGAGCGACGAATGCTCTAACCTAGTCTTAGGCTCCAAAATTCATCATATACCGTTCTTGTTCACATGGACATCTTGCATACATGCAAGATACATCAACTCAGTGAAAAATAGCAGCAACTGAAAGAAATGCAATAAACACAATAAATAATGAAATAAAACAAATCACTGCTATAAACAATGAATAAAAAACAATATATTAATGCAGTACAGCCACTATGCATATAGGATAAAATTGCACAGAAAACATATATAATTCACTAATGATCGGATCCATTCATTTTAACAAAGAAAAACTATGGGATCTGCCTTTCTTTCTTCTTTTTTCCCAGTAGAATGACAATTCAAAAGAATATAAATAGATTCAATTCCATCATGTAAGTTATGGATCCATGTTAATTTAGAGGCTAAAGATAAAATTTGACGAAAAAAAATTAAATGGCTATCGTTCAAGTACTCCAGCGTGCTTGTTGTCCTTCCAACTCCATTAATCTACCGTTCACAATTCACTTGGTGCTTTTCCATAAGCATGAGCCTGGGCTAGAGAGATGCATGAGAGGCGATGCCCATGGACTGTAGAAAGAGATCTTGGAAATGCCTCCAATCTGTTGATGCTCTGCCATGGATTCCAAAGACGGGGAACAAACACGGTGCTGGCCCTGTCCGAGGCTGCGAGAAAAACAATCATGGGCGACGCAGCGGTGGAAATCCGCGGCCTAAAAGGAAGGATTTTTTTTTTTTTGACATCAAAAAGGAACTAAAAGGAAGGATTAGAAACGCAACCGATCGGGGCCCCGACGAGGCGTGGCGGCAGAGAAAGGAGAGGAGGAGCGCGGCCGCAGTCACCGCGGTTGGTTTCCTCCACCGCTTCTTGCTCGTCAGCCGCCGCGGGAGGATCAGGGGAAGCTCCAGCACGCGCACGACGATTCAGAAAGCGCTGGTCATCCTCTTCTTGGCGCTCACCGGCGACCCACGACATGCTGTGACCCGTGACCTGCCTGTAGGCGGCGGCGCCCGGCCGTGTACAAGTAGCTAGGATGATATACGATCATCAATTCAGAAGAGAATCGACGTGTTTTATAGTATGTGTGTACGGTCTTCTTATCTTAATTCAGGAGTAGTTGGTTACGATCTACCCGATTCAGTTTTGTTTAGTTTTATTCTCTTGGGGATTTGAACGTTATTCCAGGTTGGAACGACCCAACTGCTGCCTTGCCTCGTCCCAACTCGATCAGCGATCTGTTTCAAGTTGTGGCCTTATCCGATCGATCTGTGCCCCTGATAGCCATGCCATCGGCGCCCACATCCATCCATGTCAATTCCGTCCCTGGCGGCCAAGTTCTCCGACTATATATGCCCCGCACTAAACTCGTCCTCCGTTCCGTTTGCAGGTGTGAAGCGCCTTTGCTCGTGTCTCCTCGATCTCCTCGTAGTTTTTAATCAACCGCTATAAATACAATGTTTCTTTATCAAATAACCATGCTTTATTCATTACAAACATTCTGATTTCTCTTTATTTATCACTACTTGTCACACATACATATGAAGTTGTCACTTGCAGTTTGGTTTGAGACACACGCAAGTAAGTGTGAAAGGAGGAAAAAGCCAGCAAAAACCGTCAACATATTTTTCCAGGATGCATTCATTTTTGCATTCGTGTTTCTTTATCCATGGGGGGAAACAAGATATCTGATGATCTGCAGGGAACAAGCATTCGGCCTCGACACCTAAGAACCATATTTCGAGAGAAAATCAGACCTAATTTTATTCGATCTACAATGGCAAAGACGTGTGCATGTGTGAGAGAGAAAGAGAGTACCTCGTGATGCAAGGGCGAGCAATACGATAACTATGGAACACATCACCTGCTTCATGATTGCCATATGATTAATCTGAGGATGCACACTAAGACTATGTTGTCGTTGGTCGGGACAAATAAGGGCATGCCTTTATATCATGGTGAATGCAATACTCTTTCTTGACTTATATTTATATAACAAGCATATATACATGTGCTAGCCAAAAGATGTAAAAACATCTGCATATAGATATAGTGAAACCATTATACATTGCTGCTATATCTTTATATGCTATTTTAGCAACATCGAAAAAAAATTTCTAAGCAGTGAATAGTCATAATTGAGATATAGTACTATATCTTATAGATATAGTACTATATTTTCGTTGTCGGGTACCCAAATTTTCGTTGTCATTTCGGGTAGCAATTCTAGATAACCGAAAATTGAGAAGACCGAAAAAACCGGACCGAAACATCGGGTAAGACCGAACGCCCACCCCTACCTGTATCTATATATACCAAGATTATTCATCACTAATGCTACGCATAGCATGTGTACCTCCAGCCCAAAGAAGTTTTTTTTTTTTTAAGCAACCAGCCCAAAGATGTTGACACATATTGTTGCTCTGTCTTTACATGACATCTTAGTAATATCAGAAATATTTTTTATAAGCAGTCAGCACTCATAATTGAGATATGCTATATCTTATATGTCGCACCTAGAAATAAATTATAATAAAGGTTTTGATAAGTATTATAAATGATACCAGGATGAAAAACCCTTTGTGCCCCGTAAGAAGAGAAGCCGCAGAGGACGACTGGCCTGCGTGCGGTGGGAAGCGCTTGCTTTGTCTCTTCTTTTTTTTTTAGCCAAGGTGGGAAGTGCTTGGTGGCCGCGGGAGAAATTCGGAATGGGCTTATACATAGACGGGCTCTCATGTAGAACCACTTATATATTTTTTTTTGAGGGAGAAATAAACAGAGGCGCCATCCTCCAAACAGGAAATGAATGATGAAATGCAAATAGCCAGCCTGTTCGTTTCGCTGCAGCTGCGGCTGCAGAAAAATAACTGCGAACACTGTAGCTGCTGCTGAAGAAATAACTGCGAACACTGTAGCTGCTGCAAAGCAACTGCTGCAAAACAGCGAGACGAACACGCATAATCCATGGGCTTGGCCGATCTGGATCTCCATGGGCCCATTTGCAAGTGGAACCGTGTGTGACAGTGACACGCATCTGAATCCACAAAAGCCATGTATAGATGAGCGGTTAGGGTAGTAGGAAGTGTGAACCGGGAATACGATGAGGCGGCTGACCTAGGAAACTAGGGCATCGGCGACTCCGTTGGCGACCTCGCCGGCGAAGGAATCTACGACTCCGGACTGCTCTGGTGTGATCCTCCTGGTTTGCTCTCCACTCGGGCTGATCAAGGGGCCGATCTGATCGGCTGCCCGACCTTGGTGGGTGAACAATCTAAGGCTTTAGGACCGGGCGACTGGAGGGCCAATGGCGGCGCAGCAATCGAGTTTGAAGGCAAGGAACAGAGAGTTTGATGTGTATGATCTACTGACTGTCGAGGGGAAAGCTAATCAAGTGGCGGGCTTCGTATCGAAGTGCCGCCGGGAGCAATGAGTTGCATGAGTTGGAACTGTCGTGGTTTGGGCAACGCCGCGACAGTTAAGGAGCTTCGCGACCTAGCGAAGAAATTTGCCCCTACGGTGCTCTGTGTGCTTGAAACTCAAGTAAACAAAGCACGTGTTGAAGGTTTGAAGAATACACTCGGTTATGATAATTCCTTTGCCGTCAGTAGTCTTGGCCGCAGTGGTGGACTTGGCATATTTTGGAATAATTCAACCAGAGTGGAAATTTTACCGTACTCTTAGTACCATATTGATGCTGTTATAACAGAGAACGGGTGCGAACCTTGGCGTTTGACATGTGTTTATGGGGAAGCTCAACTTGCTGAGCGCCATAAAACATGGGATATGTTAAAATTCATCAAAGCCTCCTCGCCTCTCCCATGGGTATGCGTAGGAGATTTCAATGAAGTATTGCACAGATCGGAACATTCAGGTGTGCAAGAGAGAAGTCATGCTCAGATAGCAGGTTTCAGAGAAACAGTGGATGTGTGTGGTTTGTATGACCTCGGATTCAAGGGACGAGAATGGACTTTCGAGAAAAAAGTTGCTGGTGGCTCTTTCTGTCGCATCCGGCTTGATCGAGCCTTAGCCACTGCAGACTGGTGTGCCAACTTTCCCATGGCAACAGTAACTCACCTCACGGCTGCAGCATCAGATCATGACCCGATTTTACTAAGGTGGACGCAGAACACAAGTCGCAGGGGAAGACGGAGACGAAACAAATTGTTTCGCTACGAAATGATGTGGGAGTCTCATGATGATTTCTTCTCGATGCTCGCACAGAAGTGGCAAGACACGGGTACAGCGCATACCCTCAAGGAGCTACACGATAAGCTGACCTCGGTTGCGAATAGTCTGAGCAAGTGGGGAGTCCACACATTTGGACATGTGAGACAAGAACTGACAGCGCTGCATGCAGAGCTGGACAAGCTACGATCTGATCCTCAACGAGTTGGTCCAACACACGCAGAGATTAAGATTACAGAGAGAATTGTTGAGCTCAACCATCGTGAGGAGATAATGTGAAAGCAGAGATCCCGAATTATGTGGCTGACCGAAGGGGATAGAAACACTCGCTTTTTCCATCTCAGAGCGAGCCAGAGGAGGAAAAAGAATAGAATTACTAAGTTGCGGAAGCCAGATGGCCAGATCACAGAAAATGAAGAGGAGATGGGCGTTCTAGCATCAGCTTTCTAAAAGGAACTCTATACAACCGAGGGCACGCAGGATATGGCGAGTGTCCTTAGCACGGTTCCAAGTAAGGTGACGGTATCAATGAACGAAAAGCTAATGGCTCCTTTTGAAAAAGAGGAGGTGAAGACGGCGTTGTTCCAAATGTTTCCGACGAAGGCGCCAGGGCCTGACGGGTTGCCAGCACATTTTTTTCAACGCAATTGGGCGCTATGCGGCGACGAGGTGACGCAGGTTGTGCTGCGGTTGCTCCGAGGTGAGGATGACCCATCTATAATTAATAATACTTGCATAGTGTTGATCCTGAAGGTGGACAAGCCAGAGGAGCTGGGTCAGTTTCGACCTATTAGCCTGTGTAACGTCATTTACAAAATTGCATCAAAGGTAATGGCAAACAGACTGAGGGCGGTGCTGCCAGAAATTATTTCAGAAGAGCAATCTGCCTTTGTTCCAGGGCGTATGATAACAGACAACATAATTACAGCTTATGAGTGTATGCATTTTATGAAGAAGAAGCGAGCGCTAGATAGCAGATTTTGTGCACTGAAGCTGGATATGCGAAAAGCTTATGATCGTGTTGAATGGGACTATCTCAAAGCTATTATGATACAGCTGGGTTTCCACAGGATGTGGGTCGATATGATCATGAGATTGGTATCTACGGTCTCATTTTCTATCCTGTTTAATGGTGATCGGTTGGAGAGCTTTGTTCCATCTCGGGGCATCCGACAGGGTGACCCAATCTCACCCTATTTGTTCTTGTTAGCAGCAGAGGGCCTCTCGTGCCTTTTAAAGTCTAGAACTCAGTCATCTACTCTCAATGGCATAAAGGTGGCACCGTCGGCTCCGATGGTTAGCCACCTTCTCTTTGCAGATGACAGCCTGCTGTTTTTCAAGGCGAATAGGGGGAGTGCTGTTGAGGTGAAGGAAGTGTTATCTATGTATTGTCGGGCGTCGGGCCAACAAGTTAATATGGATAAATCTTCTATACACTTTTCTAAGGGTGTCAATGGCTCAGTTCGAGAAGAAATAATGGACTGTTTGGAGGTAAGAAACGAGGCACTCAGTGAGAAATATTTAGGTATGCCTACAGATGTTGGAAACTCTGCGAATGGGGCCTTCAAATATCTAAAAGACCGTGTATAGACTAAGGTCCAGGGATGGCTCGAGCAAGCGCTGTCGTCGGGAGGCAAGGAGGTGCTTATCAAGGCAGTTGCGCAGGCAATTCCAACATACTCTATGTCCTGCTTCAGATTGCCGAGAGGTTTGTGTAAACACATTGATGGTCTACTCCGTAACTTTTGGTGGGGAAGTAAGGAGGGAAAGAGAAGGACGTGCTGGGTCGCATGGGATGATATGACGAAACCGAAGTTCATGAGCGGTTTGGGGTTCAGAGATATTGAACTTTTTAACCTTGCTTTACTTGCACGCCAGGCATGGCGCTTACTGCAGGAACCAATGTCGCTGAGCGCACGGATTCTTAAAGCCGTGTATTTTCCTGACGTTGGCTTACTAGAGGCTGAAACAGGCTCGAACCCGTCGAAGGTGTGGAGGGCGATCATGGATGGCAAAGATGTATTGATACAAGGCCTTATCCGTAGAATCGGAACGGGGGAAGATACCGATATTTGGTCCATGAGCTGGCTGCCGAGAGATGGGCTCATGCGGCCAGTATGCTGTTTGAGCGATCACCCACCACAGAAGGTTAGCGAGCTAATTGATATATCAGGTGCGTGGGACATGCATCGGCTGCAAGCTTTTTTTATACCAATGGACCTGGAAATTATTGTAAACATACCGTTGAGCACAAGAAGGCAGAGAGACTTTTGGGCATGGCATTACGAGAAGAGTGGTGTCTTTACTGTGCGCTCGGCGTACCGGATGCTTGTGAGCAATCGGGAGAAGCGGACCAACTGGATAGAACATAATCCTGGTCGATCAGAGGTGTCAGCTGATCATAAAGAATGGACTGAGATTTGGAAGGTGGGAGTGCCATCAAAGATTCGGGTGTTTCTCTGGCGCCTTGCGCGACAGTCCATCCCGACGGGCGACGTTCGCCATCATCGTAACATGGCAACGGACAGTAAGTGTTCAATTTGTGGAGCCCTTGATTCATGGAGGCATTCTTTAATCGAGTGCAACATGGCACGATGTGTTTGGGCTCTCCAGCCAGATGTGCTGTTGGATTTCTTAAGTATAGCACAACATGCAGATGCACGAGGTTTTCTCCATGAAGTTTTTCAGTCATTGAAGCATGATGAGGCAGTCCGGCTAAGCGTTACTCTCTGGGCCATATGGTACGCTAGGCGGAAGGCGATTCATGAGGAAATTTTTCAGAGTCCATTATCTACCCATCTGTTTGTGGAGAGATTTCTGGCCGATCTCGAGATGACCAAGCCACAACCGAAGGAGAAACCAGTTGTCGAGGCACGAACAGTAAGTTGGATCCCTCCTCCAACTGGTTTGCTGAAGATTAACGTCGATGCGGCATTGGCAAAGAATTCGAGCACTGCAACTATGGCGGCGGTTGCTAGAGATGAGACCGGGATTTTCCAAGGCGCGTCAGCCATTGTCATCGAAGGAGTTTCAGACCCGGAGACAGCAGAGGCATTAGCATGCAGGGAAGGACTTGCACTGGCTGCCGATCTCGGGATACAAAAGTTTCGACTTGCCACAGACTGCCAAAATGTGGTAAGGAGTTTACGTGGAGAGGGCATGGGGCACTATGGTCATGTCGTCCAGGAGCTGAAATCAAGATTGGCGAGTTTCATGATCGCTGAGGTGGTGCATGAAAGTCGAGTATCAAACTTTGATGCCCATAGATTAGCTAAAAGTTGTGTTCATGAGTCGTTAGGAAGACACGTGTGGTTCTTAGCTCCACCTGATGGAGTTTGTAATGCTGCTTTCCCAGGTTAATCAATAAAGCGGCATGCTTTGTCTCAAAAAAAAATGTATAGATGAGCTGAGCTGGAGTACTAAAGCATGCAAGTCAGGAGCAGCATGCCGCATACCCATATCAAAATTACAGAAAAGGGAAAAAAATGCAGGCTAACAAAGACCAGTCCAGCTGTAATCCTCGTCTGAAAAAAATACAACTGACACTGAAATAGGCCTCTAGCAAAAGGGGGGGGGGGGGCAAACACATCTACACTGCAGTACTAAAAATCTCAATGCCAGACACCAGTGAGTCAGTGACGACCAAATAATTTCAGAGACAAAGAGAACTCGTATATTTGCTTCACCATTTCATTATTTTATAGTACAATGGATCAGAATATCTGCTTCAGCAAGACCGGGGTTCCTTGCCGCATAGCTAGTGCCACATGGAATCAGTTGGCTATGCACACACCCCCACAAACCTGGACCATTCCTCTCTCAAGGAAAAAACTGCTGCCCCCAGCTGTTAATAATCAATAAATAAGGGGTGATCCAGAGTTCAGACCCCCGCAATGCAGAGAAACAGACTACGGTAGGAAAGTTCAGATACACACGGTACACATGGAGGAGGAATGAGAAACTAGATTCTTTACCTTCGAGGCTTTATCCAAATGGTGGTGTTTGATTGAATGCAGTAAGTTTAACATGACAACAGGACAAAATGTTCAACATAAGAACAAAAGAAAAAACATACTGAGTATCTCACCGAGATCTGCGATAATGTGCATTGGGCAACAAAATACTACCAAGATCGCAAAACAATACTTTGACATGTTCCATAGAGCCTTAGAAAGCAATCACGATTTCTGGTGACACACTTATCATGGTGCCATGCTGAGCTTAGGAAAGTACTAAAAGAAACGACACAGAAGTTGTATATGTTTGCTTGAAAACTTCAAAGAGCACATTAATTGATGGGTATATTATTCCATGCTTATTTACCTGAAGGAGTAAAGCTAATAAACAGGCACAAAAAGTGGACATTTTGAGCAATAAATTCTTCTCTTCTTCAAGGTGTGAGAAAATGTTGGCTATCACATTCACACAGATCACAAAATGAATAACTTTGAAGCTACTCCAAAAACTATGCCACACACACCACATTCCAGCCAAGATTGTTCACAGCCAAAAAGAAAAAGAGAAACATATGTAACACATCCCCTTACAGTGATTCAGTGCTGTCATCACTTTCTTCACACAAAGGTGCAGATTGGATTATAACCCGAGCTCCAGAAGGAAGCCTGCAGTTTTAAAAAGTTCTGTTTTGTCAATATTCAGAAACCAAACCAATAGATAAACAGAGGATAATAGTGAGAGGAAACTTAACTTTCTTCGATCTTGATAACGTCCTTTTCCTCGTGGAACGACTCCATTCTCGAGGAAGAGAGTTTACCCACTGATGGATCAGTAATCCTATTGCTTGCACTTTTTGATGAGCCCAGCGGCGAGGATCTCGTGCTATATTCTTGTCGACTAGAACTGTTCCTGACATCAGAGGTTGGCGACAGTATAGTTCCACTTCTCGATTGCTTACATGATATCATTCTGATAGTCTGTGGGAGACATCTGAAACTGCCTGACTCAACAGAGCTTTCTGTATCACTTTTGCAGTGTGATACTCTATAAACTCTGGAAAATATTAAACGAGGTGCCGGTTAATGAATGGAAATGCTTGAGCAAAATAATAATAAAAAGATTCAATAAGGTGGTAGCCTGCCAATTTCTAGCTTGGACACAATCCAGTGACTCAATGCAGTTACGGCCAAGCGTTCAGTTTGACATCTAAAGGTAATTGATAAAGAAACTATCACCATCTTTTTCAATCACGTTACCATTGGAATCTTTCATCTTCAGCTTAGATACAGTACATAATATAGAAGAAAGAAAGGCAGGTGAATTTGAATTGGGCTCATGACAGTAAGCACCTATAATTAGGCTGACACCTAAGTAGCCAACATCTAGTGCGAGTAACCAAAATGATCCCAGCTATGAAATAATAAAACTACAGTAACTACTACTTGGAAGATAACAGAACAATGCTACACTATCCTGAATTCGAGATATAATCATTCACCATTTGTATTGGCACCAGAGTCCAAGATCGGAATTCAGAATAATCTGTGGTAGTATTATATACCTATCCTCGTCATAAGACGATGAGCGTTTAAGTGTTCCCGTTCCTCTCGCAGACTCGTCCTGCTTCTTGGCCTCGACCAAACTCCCACTGAAATATTCAGACTCTGAAGATCTAGTTCCAATTGTTCTTGCATTATAGGGTACTTTGTCGAGGTGCCGCAATGCCATAGGAGTAGAGAACACTGGAGAAGGGAACTCAACTTGTGTAAAGCGAGGCCTGTACGATGGAATGAATCCAAAGCCGCGGTGTTCTTTTACAGAAATAGACCCACAAGTGATCAGCTGCATTAGCAAATTGGCTGGTTTGAACTTCACACCCGGTTGGCCAAACATATGTTCCTCCTCCAATGTCCTAAAGCTACTTCTCCTGCTGGCTTCTGCTCTTATCAGGGACTCCAGGGTCTCAACTCTGACACTTGGAGAAGCATCGGATGAACACATCGCTGGAGATTCTTGAATAATTTCAGGTACCTTGGGTGATACTTGTGAGCTCCTTTGATGAAACTCTTGAATCTCAGCATTGGCTGCAGCATCCTCTGTGGAAACCCCACCCGTGCGAGTATGCTTTTCGGGAACATCTCTCTCACTATCATCTGTCTGTGTGGCCGCGTCCTGCGCTCCGATTGGCTTGCAGACTCGGTACTCTAAAGGTCCAGGGGAGCTTGCCTCTGATAATGGTGCATTTCTCCCAGTAGGCTCAGGGGACTGGTTTCCAGATGAGCCTGAATGTGGAGTCTGGCAAAGCTCATCCTCTCGGCTTGTCGAAGCAGATGATGACTGCAGTACGGCCGGTTGTGTCTGTTGTTGTGGCTGCCGAGGAGTAGGAGGCAGGGGTGAAACCTCTTTGATAACTGCAGACGGAGACGACGACGACGAGCACCCTTCTTGTGAACCCCGCGACTGAGGAGACTCTTCTTTCGGTTGCTTGAGACTCTCAACCTTTGGATTGCCAACGCCATTCTGCTGCCGATCTGAAACAAGGCAAGGAGGCGCACAGGCTGAATACAACAAGATCTGATGAACACCACATGAAACCGCTATGAGGTAATTCATGGAATACCTGGCGTCGGCGAGCGGTCCAGAAGCTCGGAGCCTTTGAGGATGTACTCGTTGCCCTGCGCGGGGAGCACGAGATCATCCTCGGACAAGTCGTGCCACACGAATCCGTTCTTGTAGCTCCTGCGGACATAGCACGGATCAAACCAAAAATGTGAGATTTTGAAGCTTTACAAAGTTGGATGAATTGATCTTAAGTTTCAGTAAGTGTAAGCACCTTTTGCAGGACCAAGAGTACATGGCGGCCATGCCCTTCCCCCGCAGCACGTTGAGACGGTTAATCACATCTGCAGCAGCGCCATTAACGTATCAGCTCGTTCGTACGCACAGCGGTTGAGTTGAATTGAACCGCGAAAGGCGGCGCCTTTATTGAGGAATGAAGGGGGACTGACCTCGCAGGTAGAGACCTTCCTCCGGGGAGGCCAGCGGCACCTCGATGAAGTGGGGATGCTCCAGATGGCGGTTGCGGCAGAGGTAGTACACCACCGCCACCCTATTCGCCGGTGCCAGCGCCGGGGACGAGGGCGGGGGCGGCGACCGCGCCGGCTGGCGGTGGTGGCTCTTGCCCGGCGGCTCGACCCAGACCTTGTTGCGGCCGGGGCTCGAGCCGGTGCCGGCGCCAGTGCCGCGCCGCCGTGTCGGCCTCGCCTCCATGCCTCCCCCGCCCCTTGTCCCGGCTGGAGGAGCCAGTCCCGGAGCAATGGTGAGCGGCGGCGGCGGCGGACCCGGATCAGATCACAGAATCTTGAGGAAGCATGGCGGGAGGAGGAACCTGAATGGAATGGGGAAGGATGAAATCGAGCTGGAGGTGGGGCGTGATAGGTTTGGAGGGGAGGAGGACCAGGGCAGGGCGGGGAGACGAGCTGCGATGGCGAGCTACAATAATGGAACGGCTTGTAAGGTGCACGACTGGACTGGACTGGAGTGGAGAGTGGACACGAGCCGCCACTGTTGCTGACGAGGTATGGGGCTCCTCCTCCTCCTCGTGTCCTCTCCTGGCTGCTGTGCTGCCACCAACTTTGGCTCGCTGCCCCTCCTCTCTATCTAACAAACCATCCAGGAAGAGAACGAAAGCCGGTGGTGCGCGGGCGTGAAGAGTGTGAGACACTGAACGTGAGTGAGGAGGAAGACGATCTCTCTCAACTACTAGTGCAGAGTTGGGGACGGGCGCTTTGCTTTGCTTTCTTTCGATGGCGCTTTTTGGATGCTAATGCTTGGGTCGCAGCGGCTCGTTTCTGCTTTCTGTCTGCTCTCCCGTCTTCAGGTTCATCAGGTTCCGGCAAATCATTTCCCTTTTGCCTTTCAATTCCATCTCCACAAGTGAATGATGAATACGAGCGAGGGCTAGCTAAAACGGCAGCAGTAAGCTAGTAGTAACCTTTTCTTTTGGTGTGGGGCTAACACTAAAATGTGGTCACTGATTCCCAGCCGTGGGCACCGCCCTGTCGAGTGGGATGGATGATGCGTCAGATTTTGAGTTCTGTTTCATGTGCCCATTCATGTGCAGGCCAAACTCTACTCAGGTGCAAAGGTTGGTTAACTTGCCGAGATAGAGCTGTAAAAAGGTTGTGCATGTGGCCAAACAAGAATGAAAGATTCTCTACATTAACCTAGGTACATTGGTTTCTCCAAGCAAAAGGGGGACAGGCCGCACTGCTATGTATACTGTAGTAACATCACGGTAACACCATTCGGTATGCATTTTTCCTGTCATATACAGCTCCACGAAAGGATGCGTCCAACCATAATACCGTGCATCGACTGCATTTCTCCAGCATCTCATGTGTACCTTCTTCGTCAAAGAGAAAACTAAAATTAGCAAGCACAAACATGTCGTTGATGCCGCTACCACATGGGGGGCAGAGCAAGGCAAAGATGGACAGTGGAATAATATATTTTCAATGTGGAAGACGACCTGTTCTCTTTTCCTTTGCTTTGTGCATAATGTACATACAGACAGCCTCATTAGGTTGAGTTGAGGAGACTGCATCAGCTGACATCCTCAGCTTTCAGCTTTGCATTCGAAGGAACACTGCTTTTTCTAACATGTGCTTAGGAAGCGCCCTTTATTTTAAACTCTGATGGAACAAGCTCTAAGCTTCGCTCCTTATTCCTCAGGTTTGGAAGCAAGCTATGCAGGAAGCCTCCTCTGAACCCAACCCATGTGGAGGGGAAGACATGCGGACAAACTGGGACAATTAAGAGACAGATCTGGGGGAAAAGTCGTGATGGCACGGCACGAAAGCAATCATGCACCTAATGACACGGCTCATAGACGCTCTGCTCCACTCTTCTGTTGTGTTCTGCACGAATGGACGAACAAGATCGTTGTCGTTCATGTCCCTAGCTGCTCACTGCTGATTACATTTACTCATGCTGTGATCAGTCAAATCAAAATTTGGAAGCATTCATGTGTTGACAATGACTGATCACAGCATTCATGCGATTGCTTGATTGCTATACAAACAGAAATGCGTTTTTTTTAGACGGGGGGGGGGGGGGGGGGGGGGGGGGGGGTTTCAGCACGCACATTTCGTTTTGCTAATTACTACGAACTTAATTATCAGCTGATGATTGGTAGTAGTATTATTTTTTTGGTAGTTGGTCTTGTTTGAAGAATCCTGTGGAAATTTATAATTGGGGATGACTCGGATCACTCGATGGAGCTACCGGATACCAATCGCGATCACATGGGAATGAAGAGACAACCCATTATCGTCAATTATTTTGACATTATATCCTTTTGTTCTGAAACGGCATCATTATTTGCACCGGTTCGTTGGGTTCAGCTTGGAACCAAGAACATGCATGGAAATGTGAGCATAGGTCAACTTTGGTTGTGCTTGGTAACAATAAACAAATAAAAAGAATAATATCGGTATGTCAACTTCGGACGGTGCACTCACTTAAAAAACATTGAAAGTAACATGACACGCAGTCGCCAACACTCGGTTCAAAATCCAGAAAGGTTTCATTTTTGAGCGTCAATTCAGAAAGTTTTGAGACGATCTCATTATGCTACGAAGAGTTTTTCTTTTAAGGCCCAGTGAAGAGCTTTCTTTTAGCAAAAGGATTCAGACAGGAGGAGGCCCAAAATCTGTAAATGTCAAGCAGCAGGATTATAGGTGGGCCTCAGCGGGCTGGCATGTTTCATATTGTTGAATCACTCCAAGCTCGCTCTGAAATTAGCTTTGTTATTATTTTTTCAGCAACGAAACTAGTAAACAATAAGAAAACAAAAGGTCGAGTTGCAAATAGGCTAGCTCGAAAGAAGCTGTCCCTTTCTATCTGTACTTTTCAATGTTGCAGTGAAGGATCTTGACCTTGTATGACTAGCTGAGCATGGCACACGTGTCACCACCGCAACAGAAGAAAATGAAAGCCTTTCCCAATTGCAAGCAAAATCTTCAGAAAAAAGATAGCTAATGTACAAAAGAATATGCTATCAAGTGTACTAAGTATCTACAACGGTCCAGAAAATCAAATTCATCAAACTGAAGGCAAAAATTTGCAAATTTCAATTCAGGATCCTTCTGGAGCAGGTGGAGTCGAGCCAGACAAAAACGGACAGCTTGAGCGAGCACAATGGTGTGCTCGTGCTCCCATGGTGTGTGTGACGCAAGGTGAGCCACACGCGGCACATCGGGCCGCTTGCATTCCGATGGATGATGGGCTGCGATCGATCGATAAAGGCGAGCCCACCTTATCGCCAGCAGCCAGTCACCACCCCAGCCAACAACCCTCCCAAAGTCCCAAGAGCAGCGCATGCAAGCCGTGGTCGCCGCCGCCATGGCCGCGCAGACCTTCCTCATCGCCGCCACCGCGCCACCGGCCGCCCTCTTCGTCAGCCCCTCGTCCTCTGCCCGCCCTTTCCACTCGCTCCGCTTCGCCGCTGGTCCAGGTGGCGCCGCCGCCGCCAGGGCGCTCGTCGTCGCCGACGCCACCAAGAAGGCCGTCGCTGTCCTCAAGGGCACATCCGAGGTCGAGGGCGTCGTCACTCTCACCCAGGAGGAGGACGGTGCGTTCCGCTTTCCCCTTCCTTACTCTGATTACTCATGTGACCTTCCAGAAGCTTCGCGGATTGGTTTGGCAGCCAAAACAGGGACCTTTGGCCTGGCCCCTTTTTTAATTGCTGCATTTCCCTCAGAATTGTTGCAATTGCTCAAGTTGATATGATGAATTTGCTAAAAAATATTTGTTCCTACCACTGCTAAATGGAGAAGTAGCCCTGCAGTAGTCGCCAGCAATATAACATCTTAATGCTTCAAACTTACCATAGGCCAAACTTTGGAAAACTCAACTTGACACCTGCTTTTATTCCTAACACTGTCTTGATGCAAGTCAGCAAGTGTATTATGGACATCAATAAAGTCATCTGCTCATTTCGACATTTACTAGCTCAATTATATATGGCGCTTCAAGAGAACTAAATCAAGCTTATTTATGTGATGACAAAAGATTAAATTTATGTCTAGTGCAACTAAATCAGAGAATTAGTCACCAGCAATATAACAACATCGTCATGCCTCAAACTTTGGATAACTCAATTAGACGCCTGCTTTTATTTCTAGCACTGTCTTGATACAAATGAATTTTGGACTTCATCTGACCTTTACTTTTACTAGCTTAACTATACATATGATGCGTTCACTAATTCAACTACACATGAAGTGTCAAATAATTCCCATCAGGCGTACCAAGCAGAGAGCTAAGCTAATTGGTTGCTCCCTGTTTAGACCTTTACTTACCCAGTTCTTGACTGAATTCTGATCAGATTTGAAGATTCTCCTTTAGTGTACACTCATTAATGCATATAAATAATATATAAATTCGGGCAGGTAACTAGTTGGTTGTATCTTACTCCTCTATTTGCTCTTGTATAACAGGTCCTACCACGGTGAACGTCCGTGTCACGGGCCTTGCTCCCGGCCTTCACGGTTTCCACCTCGTGAGTGTTTGCTTTCAGCACCTCTGCAAATTTCGATTTATAACTTTAAAGAGTGACACACAATTGTTTGTCTTTGCAGCATGAGTTTGGCGACACCACAAATGGGTGCATATCAACTGGTTTGTTTCCATCTACTTTAGTTATGTCTGAAAATTTCACAGCTTCATGATCCTGTTTTATAAAGCTTTCATTTATGCTATAAACACTATGAAGCTCCTTTCTAAATGCATTTTTCAACTTGTGTTGCATTCTATGAGGACTGGAACTTGGAGCAACAAAAATGATATTCCAGTCATCTATCTAGTCAACTACCAATTTCCTCTTATGGCCGTAATTACAAAGTAAAAATTGTCTTGTAGGACCACATTTTAATCCAAACAACTTGACACACGGTGCACCGGAGGATGAAGTGCGCCATGCGGGTGACCTGGGAAACATTGTTGCCAATGCTGAAGGTATATCCTGTAACAATTAGTGATACATGTGTCGTTCCTCCATGTTTTTTAGTTGTGACATCATTTTGGAATTTCCTCTTCCTGGATGTTAACTTCCTTTATTTGTGTGTTCCATTGGTGCCGTATTGGTGATATAGGTGTAGCTGAGGCAACCATTGTTGACAAACAGGTAAATACTATTGATCATATTTTGCATTACATAAATTCAGCATAGCAGTTCTATATTCTATCATTCAGAGCTAATCTTTGATTATTATTTTTCCTACACAGATTCCTTTGAGTGGCCCAAATTCAGTTGTTGGGAGAGCATTTGTTGTGCATGAGCTTGAAGATGATCTGGGAAAGGGTATGTGCCTAGTCCTACTTGTGTTCCAATCTTCTTTACTCCAGTTAAGAAACGGGGCTGATTTTTTTTCTATTGATTCATTTCAGGTGGGCACGAGCTTAGCCTCTCTACTGGA
Organism: Eragrostis curvula; assembly: GCA_007726485.1. Taxonomy (NCBI): domain Eukaryota; kingdom Viridiplantae; phylum Streptophyta; class Magnoliopsida; order Poales; family Poaceae; genus Eragrostis; species Eragrostis curvula. The sequence goes on along the minus strand of RWGY01000051.1, from coordinate 477,233 downwards.
AATGCTGGTGGAAGATTGGCATGTGGTATGTTCTTTGTGCCATATTGTGATTCTATGCAATTGGATATTTAATAGTACTGCCACATGATAAAAGACTTGCATGACTTAAGTATGCATGTGCACTCAATTTTGATTTCAGCTCTTCAACTGCATATAATTCTAGGCAGTGCAATGCTGAATACTTGGCAAGTGCGATGTTTCTGGTGCATTTGACTAATCGCTGTGATATATTGTTGCACAGGTGTTGTTGGCCTGACACCATTGTAAGTCGCTCGACTGGTTGGAAGTGTCACTGTCACATGCATGCAAGCCGGCGATCTCTCTTCACTTGTTCTTGGGATAGCACCTTCCTTTTTGTATTACATGGATGTGCACCATGGTCTGGGTGCTTAATGTATTGCCTTTGTTGCTCGGTTGTATCAGAAAATAATAGTGTTTAGTTGAGGAAATAAAAGTGGCGTCTCATGTCCTTGTGGATCCATGAAGTATGAACATCAACTGTTGACAGCCATTCTGTATGTACTGGAGTTTGCTATAAACCGTTTGAAAGATCTATGTTGTTGCATTATTGGAGGTCTCTGCGTATGTCAACTGGGTTCTTTTTTGTTACTATTTGGTTGTGTTGTTTGCTGAGCATAATACCGTGAACTATAGGTTGATGGTTTGTATGTCAACTACTAGAGGTTTGGGATACTCCAGGCTGGTTTAGCCGTTGCTCTGCTTCTTGTTGAACTGTAAGAAGATGTTGAAAGCTGTACGGTGTGTCTCTCGGGATAGTCATGGTCATGGATCCTCACTTAACTGGTTGTTGCAAACGGCTGTTTTGCCGTTGATCTGACTCTCGTCAAACTGGGAAAGCTGTACGGTCGGGTCTCTCTCGGGATAGTCATGGTCATGGATCCTCGCTCCAGCTGGTTGTTGCAAACCGTAAGTACTAAAAATGCCATGGCTCAGAAATAGCAAGCAGCAATGGACGGACGATCTAAAAATGGCTGGTTCCGTACGTACTTAAGCACGTCGCGAGCTGAATGAATGTTTTGAGATAATAATAAAAATACTAATAATAAGTGAAGAATTAGTAGGCGTTAATTGATCGCATCATTCATGTCTGGTTCGTGGACGGCGTCCCTGGTGCTGTCGCTGGTGGTGGCGGTCGCCGATGTCGCGGCGGCGGCGGCCGGCGGCGCCAAGCCCCTGACGCCGGGCGGGCGTGAGGTGCACCACAACCACGGCAAGTTCACGGCCGGCCCGTGGAAGCCCGCGCACGCGACGTTCTACGGCGGGCGCGACGGGTCCGGCACGACGGCGGGAGCGTGCGGGTACAAGGACACGGCGGCGGAGGGGTACGGCGTGCAGACGGTGGCGGTGAGCGCGGCGCTGTTCGGCGACGGCGCGGCGTGCGGCGGCTGCTACGAGCTGCGCTGCGTCGACAGCCCCGGCGGGTGCAAGCAGAAGGCCGGCGAGGCGCTGGTGGTGACGGCGACGAACCTTTGCCCGCCCAACTACGATCAGTCCGGCGAGAGCGGCGGGTGGTGCAACCCGCCGCGGGAGCACTTCGACCTGAGCATGCCGGCGTACCTGCAGATCGCCGAGGAGAAGGCCGGCATCGTGCCCGTCTCCTACCGCCGCGTGCCGTGCGCAAGGCAGGGCGGCATCCGCTACGCCATCACCGGCAACAAGTACTTCAACATGGTCATGGTCACCAACGTTGGCGGCTCCGGCGACGTGGCGGCGGTGACGGTGAAGGGGGACAAGCGCGTCAAGTGGACGCCGCTCAAGCGCAACTGGGGGCAGGTGTGGCAGACGGGGGAGGACCTCACCGGCGAGTCGCTCACCTTCAGGGTCATGACCGGCGACCACCGCAAGGCAACCTCATGGCACGTCCTCCCAAAGGATTGGCAGTTCGGTGTCACGTACCAGGCATCCAAGAACTTTTAGAAGATCTTCTGATGTTCTGATGCACACTCCACCACCCGTGTAACATAGTAACATTCTTTGCCTTGTGATTTGCCCCCTCCCTCCACGGGTACGTGCTGGATTATATATCTTGAAGATCAATCGACGTGTATAAACAAAAAATTAACAATCTAAACAGCTTATATATAATGTATTTGATTGATATGAGGAAGAGTACATGCAACTTGTTAAAAGGGGGGAAAAAACAGTGGTTCAGAAAGAGAGGTTGTGTATTTCTTCAGGTGGAAAATTAAAGGCCAGTTCTCTAGAGGTGTCTACGTCTTCCAGGGCGGTTCCAAAAATCCAACGCAGCTTGGAACAACAAACAGAGACGTCGTTTCTGCAACGAAAATGACTCACTAGTCCCCCATTTTTCGTTTTTCTTTTTTTTTTCTTTGTTCTGTTCTTTGAAGATGTATGTGTGGTCGGCCTTGCCGCTAAGCACGCGCTATAAATAGCCCTGCTGATCCTCCAAACACATCCGACAATCTCTCTCGGCCACTCTCCTCCTATCCACACTCTGCTCCAGCTCCAGCAATCAGCCTACTCATGGAGATCTCCTCTGCTCGCGCGCCGGCGGGATCGCGACTCTTGGCGACCCCTCTCGGTGCACACGCCGCTTGCCGCCGCTCCGGGCAGCTCCTGCGCCCGCGCCGCCACACCGTCCGATGCTCCGTCGACGCCACAAGGTGAGCATGCATCAAGCTCTGCTGCTATATATCCATGAGCTATAGCATGTAGCCCCAGAAAAGGAGCCTGCCTGCTGAAAATTACAATATGCATGTGTTTGCCGTGTGATTATAAATAGCAGGCAGGCGCAGGGGATCCCGTCGGCGGTCGCGGCGGAGGCGGAGGCGGCGGAGGCACGGAAAAGAGCCTTCGGGGTGTTCTGCACAACCTACGATCTCAAGGCGGTGAGTCACCTCGGCTGGACCACCTACACCATGTCTTCATCTGTTTGTTGAAATGCTCCATCCATCGCCTGGTTTCTGCCACTCTAGTTGGGCACCTGCTCAAAGCCTCAAAGAATTCCCTTTCAAGCCTACTAGCATCGTTGTTGTTGCACTCTGCAGAATGTGATCTTGTGATACGTTTTCTTGCGCTTGGTGGTGAGGTGCCAGTGTCATGAGCACTGCACTTCACCAACTGTTGCCCTGTAACTTTGTCATCAATTCATGTCGTACATAGTGATACAACAAACCGATTTTTACATTTAACGGTCCTCAAAATCATCGTTTAATTACTAATAATCTATCGTCCCTTCCGGTGAACGGAACACAGGATGAGAAGACGAAGTCATGGAAGAAGATGGTGAATATTGCTGTGTCAGGTGCGGCCGGAATGATATCAAATCATCTGCTTTTCCAGGTGATTAACCTCTTCATAATTCACTGCGTTGTGTATAGCCGTCAGGTGTGACTCTTGTCAACTAGCCTATTCTTCTTAGTACAGAACATGATGCTTCTACCAATGAATAATGGTCTCAAGATATTCATTTATAGCATATATAATATACTGTTCTGAACAAGGAGTGTTCGTCAAGTCAATTCTATTGGTGCCACTTGGAGTTACGTGATATTTGACATGTGATCCTAACTATGTTATGCTGTTTATCACTGTAATTTGAGGAAAAATGTATGAACTGAAATGGAATTTCTGCTATTCCTTTTATACTAGTACTGGCGTGTGATTGTCCTAGTGTCCTTTACTGTAGACATATGATTGTTATATGCAAATAGTCATATCGGTTTATCTTGTCTTCACATTTTAGCCTGGCAAATCTTGAGAAAAAAAAATTACTGTCGACCATTCATTTTGACACAAACTTTCAGATTGCCGCTGGGGAGGTTTTTGGACTAGACCAACCAATAGCACTCAGGCTACTTGGCTCGGAAAGATCATTTCAAGCACTAGAAGGTAGACCCATTTTTATCCGCCTTGCGATTTGAGAACTAGAATCAATCTACATTTGCTGCATAGTATAAATTCTAAACTGCCCTTACAACTTTCACTGATGTACTCTCAGATATTAATGGATTGCTGTGACACCGAATGTATCTCCCTTGTTCTAATGTGCTCTTGAAATGACAACTGCAGGCGTAGCTATGGAACTTGAGGATTCACTGTATCCATTGCTAAGGGAAGTCAGCATTGGTATAGATCCTTATGAGGTCTTTGAGGATGCGGATTGGGCCCTTCTTATTGGTGCTAAGCCTCGAGGCCCTGGAATGGAGCGAGCCGCGTTACTAGATATCAACGGTCAAATATTTGCTGAACAGGTTTATTTGCAACCTGTTCCTGATATTTTTTGTCAAGTACTAAGTCATGAAACAATAAGAATTATTGTTCCTCATTTTCTTAGCGAAGTACCTGCTAAAAACACAGAGCAGCAACCTAATATGAAGTTGGGTACTTACACAAATGATTCTGGATGATTTGTTTTCTTATTTCACTTCAATTTGTTCTTTCTTTCTTGTGACCTGAAATTTTGAATTATGTCAGGGGAAAGCACTTAATGCTGTGGCATCCAAGAATGTTAAAGTCATAGTTGTTGGGAATCCCTGTAACACTAAGTATGGATACTTTCTTGTTTACCAGGTATTATAAGTTTGTCATATTGTCATTTCTGACTTGAGGTCTGTCCTGCATCTGCATGCAGTGCACTGATATGCATAAAGAATGCACCAAACATTCCAGCTAAAAATTTTCACGCATTAACGAGGTTGGATGAAAATAGAGCCAAGTGTCAGGTGCTCATTCTGGAATCTTCTTATTTCTTGTTCTTTTATTACTTTGTTATCAACAGGAAAAAAAAACAGATTAACCGATCACACACAATCCCTTTTTGTAGCTAGCACTAAAAGCAGGTGTTTTTTATGATAGAGTATCAAACATGACTATTTGGGGGAACCATTCAACCACTCAGGTAAAGATAGGACTGAAAATGGCTTGGACTACTTTGAAGATACACACTTTTGCTGATCTCGAGACTAATTTTCCCTGAGTAGGTTCCTGATTTCTTGAATGCCAAAATCGATGGGAGACCAGTGAAAGAAGTCATTAAGGATACGAAGTGGTTAGAAGAAGAATTCACTTTAACAGTTCAAAAGGTATATATATGCCTCACTGTGTTTGTAGTATATTCACTGTCATCTTTCATTCGAGAAAACTACAAATGCTATATCATAATTCGACTCATTCCTATGTTTAAACAGCGTGGGGGTGTGCTCATCGAAAAATGGGGCAGATCGTCAGCTGCATCGACGGCTGTTTCGATAGTCGATGCTATGAAGTCCCTTGTAACTCCAACCCCGGAAGGCGATTGGTTCTCCTCAGGGGTAAGTATTTTTACTTTTTAGATTGTCCATTGTTTTGTTTTTGGTGTGGCTCTGAAGCAAATAGATGATATATAACGTAGGTTTATACGACCGGAAATCCTTATGGCATAGCAGAGGACATCGTGTTCAGCATGCCATGTAGGTCCAAGGTATGATCTAGAGCCTAAATCTCCACATTCTTCTATTCTTAAGGCACCGCTGTAATGACCATGAATTTCTTGTACAGGGGGATGGTGACTACGAACTAGCTACTGATGTGGAAATAGATGATTTCCTCTGGGAACGGATTAAAAAGGTAAGGGCATATGAATTGCTTTCAGTGATGATAGAGAGTGCTAGCAACCTAAAGGTTTTGATTGAACTGAGTGACGCTGTAATTCTTTCAGACCGAAGCTGAATTACTCGCAGAGAAGAAATGTGTTGCTCATCTTACAGGAGATGTGAGTCACTAAGATATACAGTTTAACGTGGTAAAAGATTTTTTTTCCCGGAAATGACTGATTTTGCGTTTACTCGTCAATGCAGGGTATTGCGTTCTGTGATCTTGTCAATGAAGACACAATGCTTCCAGGGGAGATGTAGTTTAGTAATTACACTTGCTATGTCTTGTGTATGTTGTTGTAGTCAGTATCCGGAAGGCAACAGATATTAGAGAGGAGCAGCTGCTTGCAGGTCGCAGCAGTCATCTATATGTATGCTCAATAATTATTATGCCACAGTAATTTGACTATGCTGCAAGCATTGTACACTAATAAAGTACCGTATACGACGCGTGGCTTTGGCAACAGATATTAGAGAGGAGCAGCTGCTTGCAGGTCGCAGCAGTCATCTATATGTATGCTCAATAATTATTATGCCACAGTAATTTGACTATGCTGCAAGCATTGTACACTAATAAAGTACCGTATACGACGCGTGGCTTTGCAGCTAACAAGCAAGAACATCTCAATCTTAACTCGTGGCAGGGAAAAGCAGAAGCAAAACAAACAGCGGCCATGTAGTGTTGCCACAAATTTCATAACTGCAATCAGAATTTCAGAACTTCGAGCCAAAAACATTTGCAAGCTCTATCCGTCGTGCACTACGCTGAACATTCACTTTCGAAAGCTGAAATGCCAGCACACTACTGCAAAAGCATCCTGATTCGATCCATTGCAGATTTTGACAATATATACAGGATTTTGAACTCGCATGGTCCAACCAACCAGAAACATGACAAATAGAATCATCATGCACTGATGATAAGCAATTCGCATACTATTACTAATAGCACTGGAGGAATTCATACATACATTAGCTCTCGAGCTGCAAAACGGTACTGCTAGTGCTATTGTAACAACCTCAGCTGTAACGCACAGAGGCCATGTCAAGCAATGCAATACACTTAACTTCAGGAGGCCCCCAGTTTGGTCTGCCGCAAATACACAAAGGATTAACCTAATGTCATAATTAATATTACTCCAGAACCAGGCTACTTGCCATAGATGCACAAGCCAACCTCATAGCTCACTAAGAGCATTATTGCCGAAAAGAAGAATAGGCAGAAGCCACCACGCAGTACTGCGGTAATCGTATTGCAGCCACAGTGCATGCGGCTCTCAGGCTCGAAACCTGTGAAGAGCAGCTCCATGCCTTGATCCTTTTGCACGTCCCAATTGTCTGGGCGAGAAGCAACAGCTAAACTTCCTATACTAATCACTTCAGCAGAAACATGGAAGGTGTTGGGGCCTGCTCCAGAAATAGGAGCAAAAGTTTTGCTGAAGTTAGAAGGGAATTCTTCCGCCGCAAAAGCAGGGGGGGCAGAGATCGAATCCAACAGCTTTACAAATCTCTTTCCCGTGGTCCTACTCTTGGCCTGGCCATCTGTGGAAAAGACATACTTGTCAGCTGTGTTCAACTACAAATACAAGCAATGACCAGGAATTTGCATGTTAGCTGATATAAACCTGCCCTGATTTAAGCAAGACTGAGCCACATATGCTTGATAAGGACACAAAATGGTCTGATATTTCAATCTTGCTAAATAAGGGCGAGTAAATACAACTAAGATAGAAATTTCTGGTGCAAGAGGTGCAACAAGGCTCGATCCCACAATGGATGAACACCAATAAGCAAATAAGTATCGACCTATTGTACTTTTCCATAGTGTGATTACCTGGTAAAACAACACAATTTAACTGACTACCAGCTTCAGGTAACCTAGCAGATGGGGCACCAACTACAAAATTAGGTTCTAAAACCTTTTGAGCGGGACTATATGTATAGATGGTATTGTTGACCTGTAAAAGTACAAAATTGTGGGTGATCACGAGTAAATACATCGTTTGTCTGCAAAAAGTGCAGCAAGTTCATCTCTTATTTCAAATAATGACATACCTCTTGGGTAAGGACTGGACCATTAAAAGCATGGGAATTGCTCCCAGCTGGCTGCTGTATGGAGCCAAAAATATCATTAATAAATAAGTTATCATCCATTGCATCGTAGTATGGGATACCATCATCCACCATGTCAATGCCAGATACATTGGTAGCTGGGGAGCCATGAATTCCATTAAACTGTCTAAAGCCTTCATCACATACTGTGGAGTCAAAGGGTGCATCATAGAACATCAAAGAATCATCCTCTGCCACAACTGAATTTGTAATAGAAGAATGCGGTGGATCAATAACAGTTGAGCCCAAATGGGAATCTTCTTGAATTGACTGCAACAACCGTTCCAACTCCTCTGACTGGAAAGTCTGGTCATCAGGGAGTGGAGGAATCTCATTGTTAGCTCCATTTACAGCCTCAAACGAGTCAGGTGTTTTCCAGGCCCAATCATCCGAGGGCCAGATAGTGGAATCATCACCCAAAGGGTACTCTAGATCCTTCAGCTCTAGAAACCCATCACTGGGACTAGAAGTGTTAAAAAGGTTTCCAGAACTGGCATTAGATAACATATTTCCATTAAACATTAAGCTATTCTGCTCTCCAGGCTCAAGATACTGAAGAAAATTAGAGCCAAGGTTTGGGTCACTCAAAATATCCCCAGAACTTCCATCAACATCTTCAGACTGGTTGCTATTATTTGAAGTATCAGAAACCGGCAAACCAATTGTACCATTTCCATTCTGATCGCCCAAACCCTGAAAGGAAAAGAACAAAGGAATCAGAAGGATAAACATTATGCAGTTTTCATACAAAATTGAGCTGAGGGATATAAAAAAGAAATACATACTCCGAACTACTTACGCCAAAAAGTACACAAGCCCTGTATGGATGGATAATAAGCTCCTTTTTTAGATTTAAACAAATGATTCATTGCAAAAACACCATTATGCTCAAGAACTATAGTTATGAATTTTGTTTGATCATATGTGACATGGTGCGAAGTTCACACCATGCAATTAAAAATAGGAAGACAACATCAAATTCCAACCTTTTAAAGCTCATAGACATGAATACTATGACATCATGACTCTTGTGGTCGTGATCTCATATAACTTGCTACCTAACCCTGAGACAAATAATAAGATGTCAAAAAGCTACAAGTCAGCATTGTTGCTAGGCAACATGGGGATAGAATTTCATCAAAGAAGTTACGAGTGAAAGGCTAAAGAAGGAAATCCAGCAATCCTGTTAACAATAAAATATGTCACTAATAAATATATAAAATCAATTCAGGAAAGTGATGTGTGACAAGAGCCATGTTCGGTAGAGAAGACGACTGTGGAGCCCTTCTTTGATGAGCATAACAAGGATCTTACTGTGAACTATGTGCCATCAACTGACATCCTAGGGGAGTGTTACGTCAGTCCAAGTAAATTTTGCAAAATGCTAACAGCAGGACCGGTGTTTTCCATTATTCTTTAAGGTGCACAATTGCTAAAAGAATGATCGATGACACAGAAACTAAACAAATCATTAAACAAGTGAAATCCAACACATCCATAGCGAGTGTATGTTGCCTATTATGCAGCATATCTCCGAACAAGGTATCAGGATGCTAACATATCCACTCAAACAACTCGCAAAGAAAATCCACTCAAACAGAAATGACTAACGGACAACAAAATACAGAACACATCCATGTCATTCTAATAACCCACCCAGCTCGATATGAACATACGATTTCAAGGGCTTCCGTAGAAGATTTATCAGAATAATTTATATAGACGGGAGGGCCAATCTAATAAAAGGTATGCACAAAAATATACATCGTTTCTCAGGTTTCATTCAATTTAACAAAAGCATTATACCTTTAGAATTTTTTGTTATCTTAAGCTCTAAACATGTGGCTGAAAAAGAATTCTACGCAGCTGAAACAAGCAGCAATAAAAGAGCACGCAGATTAACTGACTGCAGCTATACCTGAATGAGGTCGCTCATCTGAAGATAGCCTTTCTCCATAGCACCAGGAACCTTATGTTCAGCAATGGCATCTGCAGCAGCATCACCCCCCAGTGGAAGCAGACCAACATTTTCATCATCCTCCTCCCACTCCTCCTCGACGAAGGGAGCTCCATACTGTGCCCCGTTCTGTGGACCTGGGCCGGCTTTCTGGAAGATCCGGCACACCACAAACGAGTCCTGCAAAGACAAGTCCACGAATCAGTTTAAGTATAGCGCACAGTAACAAAGATGCTTTTTTTTTTTTCCCCTTTTACTAAAGACAGTAGCACCTAAACTAGTAAAATGGCATCACAAGCCGCACTACAGGTCCATTTTCACTGAAATGAGGCAAAGGCTGTGGTTAGTAGTTGCATCAATCGAACTCTTTTATTCAGCACCGAGTAGACAAACAAATAAGCCGGACAAAGCAATTTCCTGATTGAACAACAGATCGAACCACCAGTGATGACTGATGAGGAGTAACTATTATCACAACTAACCCCAAAAAAGAAGTTTTTATAGGATGTTTTTACCCAACCCAACCACACCTTATACAAGTACAACAGGTGAGAATGAATGTGAGATGGACGCGCACCAAAAAAAGCAAGGAATGAGAAAAAAAAAACCAATCGAATACCTGGGGGATTCCCGCGGCCTCTTCGCCCTCGAGACGGTACTCGTGCATCACCCAGTTGGTGCGCTCGCCCTTTGGCGCGCGCCCCGCGTGGAAGACGAGCGTCTTCTTCATCCCGACGATCCTGGGGCCATGGCGCACCTCCCTGTCCTTGCCGGTAGTCTTCCAGTATCCGCCGGCGGTGGCGCGGTTGGTGCGGGCGCGGTTGGAGTGCTTGCGGTCGAGGCGGCTGAAGAAGTACCACTGGGAGTCGCGGGAGCGGAGGCGGGAGCGCGCGGGGAGGTCCCAGGGCTCGACCTTGTAGAGGTCGACCTCGGCGATGGCGTCGACCTTGAGCGGGCGGCCGAGGACCTTGCGCTTGAGGTAGTAGGAGACGAGCTCCTCATCCGTGGGGTGGAAGCGGAACCCCGGGGCGAGCGAGGTGGCGTCCTCCGCCGCCGCCGCATCCGGCGGCGGCAGAGCGAGGGTGGAAGAGGAGGGGACGAGGGTCATGAACGGACCACGGCGGCTAGGGTTGGACGGAGATTGGAGAGGAAGAGAGGGGATTGGATTGGGGAAAGGTTGAGGAAGAAGGAGAGAGACGAGATGGCTTGGGCTATAAGAAAGGCCAGGGGCCTTTTCGTCATGACACGCCAACACATACAGGCCAAAATCCCAGGATTATCTTATTATACTCGGCTTTGTTTCCAGGCCCCCTGGCCTTTTCTGTGTTTTGGGTATCCATTACTTCACCCTTTTGCAGGTTTAGCCCTAGGAAATGGTGTTTTCTTGTCCCTGCAATCAAATGAATTTCACCCTTTTGCAGGTTTAGCCCTAGGAAATGGTGTTTTCTTGTCCCTGCAATCAAATGAATTTCACCCTTTTGCAGGTTTAGCCCTAGGAAATGGTGTTTTTTTTGTCCCTGCAATCAATGACAAATGCTATTGTTTAAGGAAAAAAACAATAAGCCATATAGGGAGCGAGGAGCAAATTTCTAACACAAAGTGGTGTATTAAAACAAGGGAAACTACTAGTAGCAAGTTCGACGGAGCTTACAACCGGACCGGAGATGGTAGCATGCGGGCGACGAGGCGAGTCGAGGCAATATACCGCCCGCCGGCCGCTGAAGGTGGAGGCGGGCGGTGGTAGGACCAGGAGAAGCTCTTAGCGCACAATCGTATTCTCGAGCTTCCTCCTTCTCCATCCGAACTCTAGAAAGGTGGAAAAAGGCAGGCCCGACGGTAGGCGGCACTGAGTGTGCTAAGTGGAGAGGCGGCGAGGACACTGCCTCTCGCCGATTGTGATGGAGGGTGTTAGGCGGTTTTTGGACAGGAGCCACATGGCCGAAGAGTTAGCGGCGGACGAGGTTGCGGGCGGGGACAGAGAGAGTGTGTGGCGGGCAGCAACGAGCTGGGAGGCGTAAGAGTCAAGAGTGGCTAGCGACGCTACGAGGGTGGTGGTAGATTGGCTCTAGGAAGAAGACGGTCGTCGGTTTGTGGTGTCGTTTAATCAACGTAGATGGTGGTGGTAGATTGGCTCCAGGAAGAAGACGATCGTCGGTTTGTGGTGTCGTTTAACCAACGTAGATGGTGTAGGAGCAACCTTAATTTTTATGGTTATTATCAAAACGTATCTTAGTTAGGCGTCTAATGAACCACCTCGTGTCGGATGAGCTGATGGGGAAGAAGGAGAAACTAGTGAGAGCAACGAAGTGAACTGAGAAAGTGGCCTCTCTATAAGAGAAAGCATCGAGCAATTTGAGCTGGATGGACCAAACTAACGGTGCTTGCGATGTCATCCATTTCAGGAACTAACTAGCACGTGTCCAAATACTGGAATCAACGGACTTGGATTGTAAGCAGACTGAAAAACGTTATCAGGTGGGGGTGCAGATTGTAAAAATCGGCAGGGGCGAGCAAGGGACAGCAAAAAGCAGGTGTCGTCGTCCACCGTGGAGCGAGCCGAGTCCACTACGAAGTTTCCTAGATGCATGGTTTCGTTGACCGTGGACTTTTATGCACCACGCAACGAGCGAGTGATGATGAACACCTGTAAGCCTCGTGGCGCCGTATACACGTAGGGCGACCCCACCTGGCAGTGGCCCAGGTCAAACGCCTACTCCATTGCCCCTTGACATCACCTGATCAGTCCTCTACCTGCAGGAGTCAAATTTTCTTTCCAGTATAGAGAAAGAGAATCACAATCACTAGTGTGTACGCATTATATTCTGTCCGAATCCAATTAGTACTTGTTTTGCTAGTTACTGAATGTGAAGTAAATAAATTAAATATAAATTTTCGGATATAGCACCATGAGGCATGAGCTTCTGTCGGCATCTCGTTGGACTGAATTTCCCCTTTTAACTTCAGTGTGAAAACATGCAAGTCATGTCCCTTTCTTCATGATCTCTTCTGTTTTCATTCGTACGTGCTTGCCTTGTATGACGATGCATGTGTTCATGTCTATATATGTAGCCACCATTTGTTTTCCTGTTCCATGTAGGAGTATGTTGTTAGTTGGTGGTCCTAGCTATATATATGTAGCTTTCATTGTCATCATGAAGGAGCCCACACGGCAGCAGTTTATCCATTCTCCAGCCCTGTCGTCGTAACCGTCAGTAATTTAACCAGTGCGAGATGTTTGCTTGGCAGCAACTTCGTGCTTGATTTGGCCGGCCTGCAGACATATTCAGCTTGTAGTTAACGCAGGATTCAGAACCAAGCATCCATTAATTGACCTGCATAATCTTCCTGTTGATAGATAGGGTTGGTAAGCAAGTTGGAACTTGATGTGTTATTTTAAGGTTGATCTGTACGTGATGGCAGCAAGGTACAGCAGCACATGCTCCTTCACTCTGCTTTGTTTATTGGAGCGCTTACCAATTCAATCACGCTAAATACTAGTTAACAGTTGTTGGCAAGTGCTTCACAATGTCCTCGCTAATTTTTATTTGTGGGTCAAAAGCCAACAGTCAAAAGGCTACCTAGCTTCCTTGGATGCGACATCCTTCTATTGAACTTTTTTTTTTTTTTTTTGCGAGGGATACTTCTATTGAACATGATTGATCAATCCACCATCCCCGTCCTTCTCCCAGTCCATGGATATTCTGACATCGAAAACCTTCACTGCAAATTAACCGAGGCGCGCGTGCTGACTTAATGAGGAGCTAGCTAGGTGATTTTTCATTTAAAAGAAGAGAAGTGCACATTCAAATTACAGAGGACTGACCAACTTTTCCTTTGCACACGGAATACACCATATGGAACAATCCACATGATAGCTGCGTCCACGTTTTTTTTCTTTCTGGTTAAGTACAGATGCATCGCAAAAAAAAAAAAAAAAAAAAAAAAAAAAACTGATCTTCATATATACGTGTGGGAGAAATGGAAGAAGACAACACCTTGAGAATGAAGGAAGACCATCTCCATCGGCGAGCTTCTTGTTCATTGACCGGTAACTCGGTCTCGATTACTTTACCACCAGGCTTCCAACACAGCAATAATTTTTGCGAGGAACAGGGAATAAGCAGTTCTCTGCATTTTCAGCTCCGTCTGAACGACAGTTTTGACAAAGAGTTGACATCGATGGCCGTGGTTATCTTACAGTGCTAGTAGGATTTGTCCACGCGCAACAGTAGTACGTAATGTCAAACACCAGCACAGTGCCGATCACCAGCAACAGTAGTTTCAGCCTGTTCGTTTCGCTGCAGCCGCGGCTGCAGCGAAATAACCGCAAACACTGGATGCTGCTGAAAACACTGTAGCTGCTGCTGAAGAAATAACTGCGAACACTGTAGCTGCTGCAAAGCAGCGAGACGAACACGCTTTTTAGTCGGTGCTGACGATAATTAGCTTAAGGGAGATCATGTCGTCGGCTTCCATTGATTCAGTCAATCCACTAAGGGTGTGTTTGGTTGCTCGCATGAGGTTTTGTATAGCTGCATCGTATATCCTGGATGGGAGAAAGCAGGCTGAGTGGAACTGTATTTCTGTAGAGAAGAGTGTTTGGTTGGTTGCATCTGTTGATGCAAGCTGAACTGAGTCTGTGATTGGTAGACCGAATCTGAAACTGCATGAACAGATGCAAGATGCTGAAGAAGATGTTTGGTTGCCCGTATTTGTAAACATCAAACCATAATAAATATTAATTTCATTTTTGTTTACTTAAACAAATAGCTATGGGCTATGCTCGCCTCACGTCCTGATGGGGACCTACTTTGCTTTCGCAATTGCAGGCCTACAGAACGTGTGCGGAGGAGAAAGCGAGGCAGCGAGTAACCCGAGTCCACCTGACGCATGGGCCCTTGCATCCCGTGGCTGCATCCACCGGGCCTGTCCCGAGAGCTACGACCGATTCTCTCGTTTCCGCCGAGCCAGGATGCCGCCGTATTTTTGCATGAGCGGAGTCACGGCTGCACAGTACATGCAGGGAACCAAACTTAAATCTTTTGCAGATTCTACGGCTCCGCCGGGCCAGGATGGCCTCATCAGGGCATCCAAACACACCTTAAGCGTGTGTGTGAGATCAGGCGCTTGGAAAACTGTGTTCGTCAATCTTGACCAGCTGACCACCAGTATAGCTTCTTCTTCTTTTTTTTTTCTTTTTGTTTTTGAGAAGTGACCACCAGTATAGCTGATTATGCTCTACTGAGTACTGACTGACATACAGGAGTCTAGAGACTGCACTGCTCGGGCCTTGAGTGCATCCGGCCCAATTTTACTTTCGGACCATTTAACTGGATGATGCGCTGATTGGGCCCGGAGAAGCAGCTGAAATTGCCTGCCTACCTTTCGAGTCAGTGCTGATTGTTACTCTCTGGGCTATTTGGTATGCGAGGAGGAAAGCTATTCATGAATCATGAGGAAATATTTCAGAGTCCTATGTTGACTAACTGTTTTGTGAACCGCTTTATTGAAGATCTGCAAGAAACTGAGAAGAAACCCGCTTCAAAGAAGGAAGTAATTTGTGCAATTTCGACGCGTTGGATCCCTTCCCCGGAGGGCCTCATGAAGATCAATGTGGACACCGCTGTATCCAAGAACCACAGCAAAGCTGCAGTTGCAGCAATTGCTAGAGACACATCTAGAAAGTTTTTGGGAGATTCGGCCCTGGTGGTTGAAGGGATGAACGAACCAGAAATTCTAGAAGCAGTGACGGTAAGGGAGGGTCTTGCTCTTGCTAGCGATCTTATTATACTCGACTTTGTTTCCAGGCCCCCTGGCCTTTTCTGTGTTTTGGGTATCCATTACTTCACCCTTTTGCAGGTTTAGCCCTAGGAAATGGTGTTTTCCTGTCCCCGTAGTTAAGTTCCCCCTTAAATGACTTTCAATGACAAATGGTATTGTTTAAGGAACGAGGAGCAAATTCCTAAGGTGGTGCATTGAAACAAAGGAAAACTACCGGTAGCAAGCTCGACGGGGCCGATGACCCGGCCGGAAGTGGTAGGCGTGCGAGCGGCACGGCAAATCGAGGTGATATAGCGCCCGTCAGGCCGACGACCAGGCCAGAGGTGGTAACCTGGACCTAGAGAATCTCTTAGCACACATGATTTGTATTCCCAAGTTTTCTCCTTCTCCATCAGGCTAGAGAGGCGGTGGGGGCGCGGGCGGCCATGGAGGGTGGGAGGCGGTTCTTGGACACGGGAATCACATGGCCAACGAGTTAGCGGTGAACGGGGTTGGTGAGGCGCCGTCGGAGGTTGCAGTGGGGGCAAGGAGGGTGTGGCGAGCAACGCCAGACTGGGAGGCCCTAGAGTCACGAGTGGCTGGCTATGTTGCGAGAGTGGTGGTCGATTGGCTCGAGGAAGAAGACGGTCGACGTTTTGTGACATCCTTTAACCAAACATAGCCTTGCCTGTGTAGGAGAAACCTTAATTTTTTGAGTCATTATTAAGTCATGTCTCAGTTGGGTGTCCAATGACCCACCTCTTGTCGGATGGAGGTTTAGTTACTTCCGAGTGTATAAATGGTGTTTCCCCCACCTAGCAGGAGAACTAACGGGGAGGATGGGGAAATGGTGAGGGCAAGGAAGTAAACGGAGGAAGTGGCCTCTCTATAAGAGATAGCATCAAGTATTTTGAGCTGGATGGACCAAACTAATGGTGCTTGCGATGTCATCCATTTCAGGAACTAACTAGCACGTGTGCAAATAGAATCATCGGACTTGGATTGTAAGCTGACTGACTTGGATTGTAAGCTGACTGCAAAACGTTATCAGGTGAGGGTGCAGATTGTAAAATCGGCAGGGGCGAGCAAGGGACAGCAAAGCAGGTGTCGTACACCGTGGAGGGAGCAGGGTCCACTACGAAGTTTCCCAGATGCATGGTTTCGTTGACCATGGACTTTTGTGCACCACGCAACGAGCGAGTGATGATGAACACCTGGAAGCCTCGTGGCGCGTATACTTAGAGCAACTCCATCGGAGCTTTTATTTGGTACCTACTCTATTTTTTAAGATTTTGAGTTAAAAAATAAATTTCAATAGGGATTTTATTTGGGCCCTCATTTTGCATGCCTTTAAACTCCATCTCCAGGCACCCATTTCGAGGGTCCTCCAATCTCAACCCCCTATCCATGGGCCCCACCGGTTTTTTTTTCATTTCCATTTTTTTCTTCTTCTTTTTCCTTTTTCTTCTCTTCTCCCTCCTCCCGATCTCGCCGCCCACCGTCGACTCTCCGGGCCGGCCGCGCCGTCCCCGTCGCTGCCCTCGCAGCCCGCGCCCCGAGCTGCGCAGCCATGGCACGGGGCGAGCTCGAAGCTGCGCAGCCTCCGACGTCTTCGACGAGCACAGCTACTTCCATGCGGCGCTCAACCTCCGTGACAAGCTCGGCGTCCTCCAAGCGCTCGCCGCCGGCGGCGTCAACCCGGACGGCGGGTACTACACGATGGGCCAGATCAAGGACACCATCCAGCAGGGCACCGGGTTTGAGCCCTACGTCGAGTGCAACCGCGACGAGTCCGGCAACAGCCAGCTCTACCAGCTCTACTTCTGCGTCAACGCCGCCGCCGACAGCCTCGAGGAGTGCCCGTCCTCTCCAAGGGCAGGGGATGCGGGAACAGGATCGAGTTCCCGGCCTTCTGATGACTTGATTTTCAGTTCTTCCTTCTTCAAGAGGACGATTAGTGTTCGTCCATTCATGGCTAAATTTGTTTTCCCTCCCAATAAAATCAGTGTTCATGTGCTACTTTCAAGCGATAGAAGGCTAGCGCGACGCAGACGACGGCGCTACGAGCACGCCGGAGCAGACAGGGCGCGCCGGGCACGACCGGCGTCGGGGCGGGCGACGGGAGTGGACGGGCGTCGCGTCAGGCGTCGCGTCGGGCGCGCGGCGTGCGCAGACGCCGTCGCGGCGGTGGGCCCGGACGGCGTCGCGGCGGACGGGCAATCGGGCGGTGGGCATCGCGGCGGGCGGACGTGCGGGTGGCGTCCGCGGCGGCGGCGGTGCGCACCGGCAGGCGCGGACGGCTCGCGGCGGCGGGCGACGAGCACGGGGAAGGAGACGAGACGGATGGAAGATTTTTTAATCTGACAAGTGGGTCCCACACGAAATAGGGTCTTTGGGCCACAACTGCTGGAGTTGAAGCAACTTTTTAAGTCCATATTTTTCCATGCCAACCTGTAAAATGGAAGTAAAAGCCTTGATTTAGGGTTCCTTACTAGAGTTGCTCTTAGGGCGATCCCACCTGACAGTGGCCCAGGTCATACGCCTAATCCATTGCCCCTTGACATCACCTAATCCATGGCCCAGGTCATACGCCTAACTTGGCACCTGCAGGAGTTAATTTTTCTTTCCAGTAGTCTAATCTAATCTAATGTAAACCTTTAAAGAACCAGTTGGGAGAAATACACTTTTGACCTGCCAGATTCTATCCCATGGGTATATCAACCATTGATCAAAATCAACCCCATCTAAACTACGGTTGGATCCTGCCATAGGAATTTCGGATCGGTGGGGCCGTAACGCTCCGGCGTCATTCCACGTTCAAAAAACTTGACATCAAAAAAACTTTTCTCACCCCATGTTATTTCCTACACGGCTGCAATTCCCACCTCCGGATTTTCCTCCCCAATCCCGTCTCTGCTATCCCGAATTTATTTGCTTTCCTTCCGTTGCCTGATCTTCTTCCTTCTTCCTCGCTTTGTATTCTCGCATGCGAGACCGGGATCGATGCCCCTAACCCGCACCTTCGCCGCCTCCGTCGCAGGCCAGAGCAGCGGCCGCCACACGGTGGCGCCGGCGAAGAACCGGTGCAGCCTGGCCTACTACAACCAGAAGCTGCTCCTCTACCGCGCCTCCGACCCCTTCCCCGACGCCGTTGCCCGCATGACCGCCACGCTTGCCCACGTGCTCCGCGTCTTCTATCCGCTCGCCACTCATCCAGCAGGAGACGCCGACGGCGCACTAGCCGTGGAGGGGGACGAGGGCGCGGAGGTCATTGAGGCTGAGGCACAGGGCGTCTCCGTCGACGACCTCGCCGGAGGAGACAGCGGTGACGAGGACGAGAAGGTCATGCAGAGCCTCGCGCCCTACACTGGTGTCATGAACCTCGAGGGGCTCCGCCGCCCGCTGCTCGCCGTGCAGGTGATTATTTGTATTGCAGTGCATTTTCCCTAAACCAGGCCGTCGTAGATCTGCACCCACACATGCTGCCCCCTTTTGTTTTGCAACTCTTCTTACCATTTTTTTTAAAGAAAAGTGACTAATAAAGCATCCATGTGTTCCACTACAGATCGATCGATTCCACTCCCAAGAAGGCCTGGTATAATCATGAAAAATTGGAACGCTGAGCACTGATGTCCTTGACGAAGAGGATTTCACGCGGACGTGAGGCAGGGCTGCTGGCAGATCCGCAGTTGAGCAGTTTGCCATGGAATTGAATCAATCAGGCATGAGCTAGCAGGTAATTGTTTAATTGCTGTAACTTTCAGAACGTGGATATACTCTACAAGCTCTTCGTTGCAACTTGACCTTCTGCTTTGAAACAATATCAATTACAAAGATCAATCTGAAGTTGATTAGTAAATTACTCATGATGTTATGTGTTCAAGGGATTTGATTTCCCCAATAATAGAAGTGAAATACAATGCTTTATTTTGTCATCTGGTGATGATTTTTAAATGCATCAGGTGCCTTAGTATTGTATATATTGGGTCGATGCCATGCTTTTGAACTGAAATGTCTTTGGTTCACCTTGTTTTGTCCTTGAATATTTTTTACTTTCTAGGTGAAGTGCAAGTTTACATCTCAGGTCACAGATACATGTGTGATTTATTTCTGTTGAACTATACATATGCTATTTCACTACATGCATTGGACAAGCAAGTGGGATGAAGTCATGAAGGGGAAAAACGAATAATTCCTGCAGCGAAGAACCACTACCTTGCAACGCCAATTTTGTATGTGCTTCATTGTTTCAGTGCATGAATAGATGAATTGTTTCATGAAGTGAAATAATTATACAGATTCACTGTCTCCATGTGTCCGCCAGGTATAATGGAATAATTTCTGAATTATGAAGCTAAGTGCCCGGTGGAAATGGACATTTGAGACGATTGGTCGTGGTGTGATTTAATTTGCATTTGTATATTTGACTATTACATAAAGCTTGATGTATCATTGATGTTTTGTTATTATTGGTGTCTTCATCAGAATATTTAGCATGTGCTAATGTGCTATCATGTAACTTCAACATAAGCATCTAGCTGTTATATAACCCTTTTGGTACATGTCTTTTTGTGATGGATCCAAATTATGAGAATCACATCCTTCAATATTATAATGAATTTAATTTTATAAAAAAATTGTCGCATGGTATATAATATATTGTGTGTATAGATATTTATACATGCAGCGGTATGTGCAAAAATGATATGTGCATAGCTTGTGATCATGGCACGGCTGCCTTATGCCAGATACTTAAACTTTTGGCTACTCCTGCATGATTTTCTCTAGATTATTTATTTATTTATTAATAAATTATAAAAGAATGTGTAGTTAAGTTGTTCATAATTTTCATGGTCCTGCCAAGTGATATAATTTTAAGACACGTGCGTGGCGCACGTGCATTTGTACTAGTATAGAGAAAGAGAATCACAATTACTAGTGTGTACTCGTTATATTCTGTCCGAATCCAATTTTAGTACTTGTTTTGCTAATTATTACTGCTTTACCTAGTTACTGAATGAGCAGTAAATAAATTAAATCCAAATTTTCAAATATAGCACCATGAGCTTCTGTCGGTTTCTCGTCGGACTGAATTTCCCCTTTTAACTTCAGTTTGAAAACATGCAAGTCATGTCCCTTTCTTCATGATCTCTTCTGTTTTCATTCGTACGTGCTTGCCTTATATGCAGACATCCATTTATTTTCCTGTTCCATGTAGGAGTATGTTAGTTGGTGGTCCTAGCTACATGGATGTAGCTTTCATTGTCATGATGAACGAGCACTCACGACAGCAGTTTATCCATTCTCCAGCCCTGTCGTCGTAACCGTCAGTAATTTAACCAATGCGAGATGTTTGCTTGCCAGCAACTTCGCGCCTGATTTATTGGTTCGAAAAAACTTCGTGCCTGACTTGGCCGGTAATCATGTAGGATTCAGAACCAAGGCATCCATTAATTGACCTGCATAATCTTCCTGTTGATAGATAGGGTTGGTAAGACTGCCCGCACCGGCTCCCTCTACCGCTCCCTGGAGGAACGTTTAGAGGAGAGGAGAGCTGCACCGGTCTCCTCTAACATCCACGCTAAACAAGAGGAAGAGCTTCGTTCCTCTATTCCTACCGCAATCCAGGAGCCTCCTCTATCAGTCGCGAGGCCCGCACTCGTCCAACCAAAACGCCGCGCGCCTGGGAGAGAATCTGGAGAGAGTGAGCAGTGGCGGGCCCCACTGTTCACTGCCAGGAGAAGCCACAATAAGCAGCATTTGAGGTGCTTTGTTCAGCTTTTTTCACTGTAGCAACAGTGATTTCACTGTAGCAATTGCAATAAGCTGTGAATAAGCCGTTTGTAGAAGCTGAGCCAAACATACCCTTACAATCAAAAGGCTACTCTACCTAGCTTCCTTAGATACATTGAACCTGATCCATGGATACGGCCATCTCCATCGGCAGAAAACCTGATCCATGGAAGAAGACAACACGCTTGAGAAGGAAGTTCTCCATCATGTCCATCGGCGAGCTTCTTGTTCATTGACCGGTTAACCCAGCTCGCTCTAAGAGCGTGTTCGTTGCTTTAGCATTTAGCATTTAGACCTGTCACATCGAAGAGAATCTTATTATTTAAGAGTACTAAATAAAATTTAATGACAAAACCTTCTTACAGATAGATACATCTTTACGAAACGAATCTAACGAGCCTAATTAATCTATATTTTGTTACAGTGATGCTACAGTGATGCTACAGTATCCAGCGTTTAATCACGGCTTACCTATCCTCGTTAGATTCGTCTCGCGATTTAGACCAGAGGTTCTGCAGTTAGTTTTGTAATTAAACTTTATTTAATACTCTTAAATGACAAGATTCTTCCCTTTAAATTTTAGACTCTATGCAACGAACACCCCCTAAGTACTTTACCAGTAGGCTTCCAACACAGCAATAATCTTTGTGATGAACAGGGAATGAGCAGTACCAGTGCTGCCAGCGTGTTCGGCTGGTGCTGGGCTGGTTCCCTCACACGCTACAGTAACTCATATATATATGCTACAGTACTCGAAGAGAGAAATCAGCCTCAGCCGGTTCCAGAATCAGCCCAGCCAATGTGAACGACAGTTTTGATGGTATTTTCAGCTCTGTGTGAACGACAGTTTTGACAAAGAGTTGACATCGATGGTTCCGGTTATCTTATAGTGCTATAGTAGGATTTGTCCACTCGCAATAGATTGAGGATTTTTGAAGCTGGTATAAAAATGTCAAATGTCAAACACCAGCACAGTGCCGATTGTCAGCCAATATATATATATTCCCTCCGTCCCTTTTTATAAAGGATCGGAGGGTTTGAACTTTGTCCTTTTTTATTAAGGATTGTAGGACTCAGGTGGGCCCCACGCGCGAATCTTTTACTCTCTCTCTTCTCCCTCCACTCACAGACTCCTCCACCAGACCGGAACCTTATCCTCTTGGCTCTTGCGCCGCCGCAACCCAACGCCAGCGCGCTGCCCGCTTGCAACCCGCCCGGCGCCGCTTGCAGCTCGCAACCTGCCCGGCGCCGCTTGCAGCTCGCCCTCGTCGTGCCTCACGCATCCCGTCGGACTACCGTCTGCCGCCATGGAGTCCAAGGGCAGCGAGGCCCCGGAGCAGCGCAGGCACAGACGGCCCCGGAGCAGCTGCGGTGGCCTCGCAGTGGTGTCGCGCGGCGGCCACGGAGCTCGTCGTCGCGCCTCACAAGGCGCCGCCGCGACCCGTGCCCTTGCAGATCGCCGTCGAGCAGCTCGAAGCCGCCGTCACCATGGGGCAGATGGCTTCGGAGCAGTAGCGACAGCTCGAGGTCGTCAGCTGCTGCGTGCGTTCGAGCTCGGGCGGCTGCGCGGAGCCGAGCTGGAGGTCGTCGGCAGCTGCGCGGAGCTTGAGATCGGCGCGCGTTTTGCCAAAGGGGGAGGAGCGGGGGAGAAGAAGGCCATGTGCTAGCCTGGGTTTCGGTGGGGGCGGTGGGTGCAGAGAGGAATAAAGGAAGGGCAAATTCGTCTTTTGACTGTCTTGTTGTTTTTATGGGGAACTCCCCCGATCCCTTACATAAAGGGACGGAAGGAGTACATATAGAGAGAGAGTGACAATTGACAAAAAAGGAAGTTTAGTCGGTGTTGATGATCATAGTTTAATGGGAGATCATGTCGTCGGTTTCGATTGATTCAGTCAATCCACTAAGCGTGTGAGTGAGATCAGGCGCTCAGAAAACTTTGTTCGTCAATTTTGACCTGCTAACAACCAGTAGCTGATTATGCTCTACTGACGTACGAGGACTAGAGACTGCAGACGAGATGATACAAACTCTACTGCGAGTGAGATGATCCGGCCCAATTTTACTTTCGGACCACCACG
The DNA here is from genome assembly GCA_007726485.1 of Eragrostis curvula. Classification (NCBI taxonomy): domain Eukaryota; kingdom Viridiplantae; phylum Streptophyta; class Magnoliopsida; order Poales; family Poaceae; genus Eragrostis; species Eragrostis curvula. Next base: position 453,918 of record RWGY01000051.1, on the reverse strand, counting down.
ACGACTGTGGCTTGCGTTCCTAGCCCACGGCGCGACAAAGGACCTCGAGCCTCGAGGCGACCCCGACGGCGACGCTTCTGGCGTTATTTCAGTGAAGAATGCGTATATCAAATGTTGAGTAGTATTTTTTTTTTGTTTTTTCAAAGGAAAATCGAGATTATGATAGCTCAAACTAGGAATTTTTTTTCGAATGAGCTCAAAGGATTAAAGTCGGCATCACAAAGATGGGATACACGTGAAATAGGTCTTGGCCTAGTAGTTAAGACACCCGAATAGCACTTTTGAGATTCTGTGTTCGACGGCTCAGTCAATCTGGAGGATTTACCGGCTCAGTCTTCAAAGATGCTCATAGAGATAAGGTTTGCGTATATACAATCATAGGGGTGAGTATGCGTGCGTTATGAGTGTGAAGCAAGAGTATGAGCAATCATAACACAATTTTAATCTCTGACTTCCTTGAGCTCATCAACGAGCCATTTGACTTCCGAAAGCACTGAGAGTCACTACGGGAATCCCTTTCTTTGCCGTGTACTGGATGCACATGGCAAAGGGCCAAACACACCCGGCAAAGAGTTTGCCGGGTGTTGCACCCGGCAAAGCCCACTCGGCATCTTTTTCTCGGCAAAAGGGAATTTGCCGGGTGCTTTCTTTCGAGCGCACGGCAAAGATGATTTTGCGAAATAAAAAAAAAGTCCATGGGACCCGCCGCCGCGTCACCGTCGGAGCTGCCCCCGGAGCCGCCGCCGCCGTGTCACCGTCGCTGCCTCGAGGAGCCCGCCGGAGCTGCCCGCCGCGCCCGTCGGAGCTGCCCCCGGAGTCACCGCCGCCGCGTCACCGTCGCCGCCTCGAGGAGCCCGCCGGAGCTGCCCGCCGCGCCCTCGGAGCTGCCCCCGGAGCCGCCGCCGCCGCGTCACCGTCGCCGCCTCGAGGAGCCCGCCGGAGCTGCCCGCCGCGCCCTCGGAGCTGCCCCCGAAGCCGCCGCGTCGAGGAGCCCGCCGGAGCTGCCCACCGCGCCCGTCGGAGCTGCTCCTGGAGCCGCCGCCGCCATGTCACCGTCGCCGCCTCGAGGAGCCCGCCGGAGCCACATCACCGTCGTCGCCTCGAGGAGCCCGCCGGAGCCGCCGCCGCCGCTGCCTCCTCCCAGATCCGCCGTCGAGGCACCGGATCCGGGGTCGGCCTCGCGCCGCTGTCCGTCTCGAGGAGCCCGCGCCGCCGCCACCATGGTGGAGCCCGTGTTGCGTCGACGCACTAGGGCCGCCATGGCCGTCGGCAGCAGCGGATCCGGCGTCGGGAGCCGCGGATCCGGTGTCGGGGCCCGGATCTGGCGTCGGCAGGCGCGCTACCGCCGTCCTCGAGGAGGGAGAAGGTGGGAGGCGAGGTGTGGGGAGAGAGAGAGAGAGAGAGAGAGAGAGAGAGAGAGAGAGAGAGAGAGAGAGGCGCTGGAGAGAGAGTCACGGGGAGGGAGAGAATGAGTGGACGAGAGACATGCGAGAGAGAGAGAGAGAGATAAGGACGGGTGGGTGGGCCCCGCGGGGGAAGGAAAAGGGCCTGCATGCGCTGCTTTTTTCTGCTTTCCGCGGGAGAAGAGTTTGCCGAGCGTTTTCCGCGATTCCGCTTGGCGATGACAGCTTTACCGAGAGTTGTCTCTGGACACTCGGCAAACTAGAGATTTACCGTGTACCCGATAGATTATACTAGGCAAACAATTTAACACACGGCAAATTTTGGATTTCCCGTAATGAGTCTGAACAGGTATGGAGTTCAGCGAATTTACCACCGACAAACAGCCTTATCTACTATTTCTTTATAAATACAATCAACTAAGAGTATTTAATTGCTATTTCTCTGCATCCACATGAAGCCACATCATCAGAATTATTATCACCGTCAGATCTTCAGTTTTGCCTTCATCCGGCCGTCCTTCGCAATCCTCATGCCTTGCATTGGCCCCAGCTCCGAGAAGTAGTTGAACAGGCAGCGTTTGCCTCCGTGCAACAGAAACGCTCTGCCTCCCGCAATTCTCAATTAGTTGTCGTGTCCCTCATCAAGACAAAGAAACTGATGTCCCCTCATCTCCGGTAACTGATGAAAAACCAATGCATGCGATACCCATGCGGATGAATCATCCCAAACCAAGCAAATCGTCTCTGCTTGCGCACTCTGCTCCTCCTAAACGTCCCTGAATGCACTACAAGAATTGTTATGATAGGTGACGTTTTATTTTTGTTATAAAACCTGAGAAATATGTCATGAGTCAAAATCTGTGACGATTTAATGACGAAAACCAGTTTGTCACCTATCATATATGTTTAAGCATGTTCTGTGACGAAAAATTGTGTTTTCGTCATAGATTTTTTATGACGATCCTTACTTCGTCATTGTTTATGACGCTCAATGTTCGTCACTATTTAATCTAAAAACGTCACTAAACCCTGGGCTGACATAGCAATTGTGACGATTTAATTCGTCATAAAATGTTTTAGCCCAGGAAGGCCCATTTCGTTTAATGGGCTCCATCCATTTCGTTTCAGCATTTTAGGCCCAATTTCTTTAGAAAATAGACCAACAATTGATGTGGGCTTAGCCTATTTTTTTAGGCCTAAATCATAGCTTTATTTGCATGTAGCCCATTTATTTTGCAGATCAAAATATAATTTCGGGTGGGCCTAAAAACAGAAAAATCTATTTGTACTAGCCCATTTGAAATCAAGCCCAATATATCACCAACCAACAATTGCACAGCTCATCAATTAAAAAAATGGATATTCAGAGCCCATTCATATATACATCCAAGTCACAGATTCATGACCCAAGTCACACTCCATTCATATCTAAGTCACAGATCCATACATCCATTCATACATACAACACCAGGGCCAAGTCAAGTCACAGATTCATGACTCAAGCAAATAAAACAGCTACGGTCCACATGAACAAGTCTCAAGTCCACAAAATAACCAGCCATACACATCCAAGTAAGAGATTCATGAGCCCAAGCTCATGAATTCCCGAACCCCATCCAGATGCGGCTTGCTAAACAACCTAGAATTGATCCAACTTCCTCTGTCCATCTGCAGAGAATTGAAAAAAAGAGACAAAATTGTTCAGCATAAATGTATTTGCTATTAACCATAAATCAATAAACTTTTATGCAAAATGACAATCTGAAGTATTCTGTCCAGTTTATCGTGTTCTATAATGACTTCTTCTACAATTAAAACTTGCTGTGTGGTTACTTGCTGTCACAAAGATATATGTTCTAACACCAGGAATTAACACTAGTTTTCCTTATCCTCTCCATATCTGAACTAGCAATAACGATTACAGTTATGAAGACAATCTCAAGCAAAAAGAAAAGCAATTAGTACTGGTGGTGACAATTACAGAGACAACCGTCCCACTTTGAATTGGTCAAGACACATGCACATAGATATTGCAAAATATGACACTTCTCATTAAAGATAATTTCTCATGATTTTTTTTTTCAATTGCAGGATCAGCACTGTCGAATTTGTCAAGCTCATGACACATGCACACAGAATGGCCCTTACCTTGCTTGCAGATCAGCACACCTACGAGAGGAAGCACTCGACCACGGCGCACTGGACAGTGGAGGCTCGGCCTTTCCTCCCTGCGGACATGACCAAGCAAAGAACCAAATAATCACCCTTAGCGACTCGTGTAGTGTGTGGGCGGCACGGCGTGACGGCGCACAATTGAGAAGAGCAGGCAAACCTCGCACGATTGAGCGACGGCGTCCACTGCTGGGTGCGCCTGCAGGGAGGACGACGTGTGGCTGGTTAGCATGCGGGCGGCACTGGGGTAGCACGGCTGGCGGCACGGACGGCGCACGGTTGAGCGCGACGGCGTCCGGGGGGCAGGAGGCCGGAAGGCAAAGGCCCGGCGCCGAGCTTCGATAGGGAGAGGGAAGCCCGGCGCCGAGCTTCGACAGGGAGAGGGAAGCCCGGCGCCCTGTAGCTCCGCCGCGGCCTGGCTCCGTCGCCCAGATGCGGACCAACAGGAGGGGGGGGGGGGGGGGGGGGGGGACGGCTGGCACGTGCGCGAGGGACGCTGCCAGGCGGCGCACGGCTGAGGAGCAGTCCGGCGGCGGCAGCTGCGGCAAGGCGCAAGGGACACGGAGTGGCGGCGGTCGGGTGAGGAGCAAGCCGACGGCGGCGCAGCGCGTCCGGCTCCGCGAGGCCGAGCAAAATCCCAGGCGCCGATAGCGCCGAGCAGACAAGTATGTGGGATTTCGTTTCTGTTGGTCTAAGACAATATATTTTGTATAGTTTCGAAGTAAATAACAAGTCGTCAGGTGGTGCGGTGGTAAGGCTGATGATATACGAGCGTCTGGTAGTCAGTTCGAATCCCTGCAGCAGCATCCCTCCAATTTCTTACTTTTTTCTTTTGTTAAATACTGAAATATGAGCTTATATCGGGCCAGCCTTTTGTGGCCTGCTAGAGCGGCCCAAATGGGTAATACAGTCCTGAAATGAGCTGATGGGCCACAATACGAAGTTGCTTCATTTCCTTTTAAATATGTAAATTAAAACTTCTGAAAATATACTTGCATTTTAAGAAATGACTCTAAAAAGTTAAAAAATGCATAATTTATTTTATGACATGAATAATAATTTATAAATGCAAGTTGTTGCTTCAATTCCAAACCGATGAAGGATTGTTATTTTTTTAATTATACCATAATAGTAGTTATGAGACCCATAATGTCTATTAATGACGAAAATTCATGACCGTGACAAACTAAAATCGTCGTAAAATTATGACGCTCATAGTTAGCCTCACATCACATGACAATCGAGTGTTCGTCACAAGTATCGTTTGTGACGATTTTTGCCTGTCCTTTATGACGATTTTTGCCTGTCCTTTATGACGCATCTCTAATTTTCGTCACTAAACTCATTGCATTCATATGGATCGTCATAAAACAGGTATTTTAGTGACGATTTGGTCATTCGTCACCGCACAATCGTCATAGAAGGCTAGAATTCTTGTAGTGATGGTGTCACTGACCGGCCGCGACATCACGGGGTGAGCATCCTCCGGCTACTGCGTGCAATCGGTGCATGGCCGTTGTAGCCTATGACCGGAGATGTTGCAGGTCGGAGGTGGCACCAGCATATTCAGAGATGATTGATTTTCTTTTCTGAGTTCTCTTTATCCACACACAGCTGATCGGCCATGCAAACCCCATCCGTCCGTGCCTGGTAGGACTACTGCTAAGCCTCCCTCCGGTAAGCATGCAATGTCTTTGATGTAATGTCTCAGTATCATATTGTTGCCTGAGTGTTAATTTTAATCACGGAGTACTATATGCAGGAATGAACTCTAGCAAACGCTGATTTTGCTTATTCATGGAATCAACCATATTGCTTTCTCTGTTTGAGTTCACATCGATTCTGTCCCTGATAGTGCCTGCTATTGCATGATTTATTCATCATAGTTGTATGGTACATCATCCTATATGCTAATAAATTGCTAAATTTTTCACTATGTGTGCAGATGCCTTTGGTTGCCAATAGCTGCCTCTTTTCTTGGTCTGAACTGAAATTCAGAGATGGATGACTGTACAAGTTAAACTTTCATGTAGAATATGTCGATAATATCTGTGGTCCAATACAATTCTCCAGCTGATGATGATATACCAAACATAGAGAAGTAAGAAACTTGGCCAGTCATTACTACTAGCTGCCTCTTTCTTGGTCTACAGCTGATCATTTATAGGAGATGGATACCGATCAAGTTGTACTTCCATGTAGAATATGTCAATAATGTATCTATGTTTCAATACACATCTTCCCTATTGAAAGGGATCCGACATGCAGAAGTGAAAGGTTTGGCCAGTCATTTACAACAACGTGGTACATGAAAGATTTGCAACGGAACTCTGGTATTTTTTGTCAGGTTTACTGTTCAAGCTATTATTCTCCCTTATTTCCACCCGGTAGTAATGTTCATGAGTTAAGAGACTATCACATCAATCCTTCTCTTTCAATTTCTATAATTCCATGTTTGTGCTATTTTTTCAATATAGCTCATAAGCTTTCTGGTTTCACGGTATTGTTGTTACACTGTTCTTTATATTTGCTCAGACAACATTGGGCTCCCATTCTTTGCCCCAGCCATACACTTTATTTTAAATTGTTTTAGCATTCCAGATATCATTGCTACTATAAAAAGGTTATCTTCCTTCAATTTATTTAAGTGAAGATATTGTTTCTCAGTGTATGTCAACGTATATTGCATATTTTTATTCATTTTTCTATTTATAACATATTTTTTTTAGAATATGTGTCTATCATTTATTTTCACAGCAATGCACCGGGAACTCGAGTAGTAATCTTAAGTCTATACCCTTTTATAGTTCATATTGAAAAATACATATTTTTGAAACACCCGCTGCATCGCGCGGGGTATCACCTAGTTCCAAGATGATAGGCGCAATACACTGCACCACCAGCTGGAGTTCCTCTATGTACACCATCAACTCCGCCTCCTTAGCATCCGCGCAGTTAAAAAGAATTCGCCCTGATGAAAGAGTGTTTGCTTGTATGTGGTTGTGCCTAAAATATTTGGAACAATGGCTTCTCCTGTAGTATATATTTATTTTTAGGGACAAATATGTAAAGAGAACAGCGTAATGGGGAAGTAAGCCGGAGAAGCCATTATCTTGTTACTCCTTGCATTACATTTTTTTTTAGGTATGGCTTCTTTCTTTCCTTAAAAAAAAGTAGATAACAAAGCATCAATTTTGGTTAAAAATTAGGTGAAGCTGCTGGAAAGGCCATCAGAGAAGCGAGGCGCTTATCTGCCTTTGTAGCTAGGGCCTCACTCGCCGCCTTCCACACAAAGTGCTTCTAAGGGTCTCTTTGGTAGGGCTTTTTCAGCGGCTTCTCCAGCGGCTTCACGTGTTTTCCAACCAAAGGGGGTGCTTTTTCATGTGCTTCTCCTTAAAATAAGGATGAAACCGTATCCAAAAATAAAATAAGGTGAAGCATGAAGCCGCAAAATGATTTGCTTCACCGGCTTCTTTTCCCTATCACGCCTTTTTCTTTACATATTTAACCCTAAAAATAAGGAGAAGTTGCACACACAGCCGTTTTGTCAAACGTTTTATGCACAGCCGCAGACAAAGCCGGCACAATATTTTTTTTAGAGAAGTCACAGCCACAACCGAAACTAGCACAACCGCAACCCTACCAAAGAGCAATACTCTGTTCATTGTGATTCTTCTTCTTCTTTTTCTTCGCCAGGATCACGTGTTATTAATTGATACAAATTTTACACAACATCACAGTCATATATAGGCTGCACAAAAAAAGGGGGAAGCTCCTCAAACCATTTCCTTGCCTTTAACAAAAGAGACATCATAGAAATTGCAAGACCAGGAAGAATGGAGACGGGGTGGGCCTGTCTCAAAACAAATACACACGCGAGTTTTTTTTTTTTTTTTTGCGAAGGGAAATACACACGCGAGTTAGCGCAGTACCGTGCAGCTGACGACGCTGTGGCCCAACGACGTTCGTGATACAGCGAGAGAGGCCTGCTCTAGTACATGTGAACCGAAGGAAGCAAATATGCACTTTATTTGCACGACCAAGACGGTGGGGAAATGGTTATTTCATGGCGCCAAGCTTACAAGGTGTCACGTCCCAAGACGAGCGCGACACTGCTCATTTGGCACACCATAATTCGCCTTCGGTGGGGTTCGCAACGACGACGAAGCAGGGGCTGCGAGCAGAAGCGCCGGCGGGCGTCTCCGTGTAAAGTTTCGTCTTCTTTACGTTGAATTACCTACAACGACGTGGGTTTTTGCGTAAGAAAAACGAACACATTTTCTGTTGGATAAGGTCCTGGCCCAACCGCGGGTTGGTTTTCGCTCAGTTGAAGGGCTCATGTGCAAAACATCCGACGCGTGGTGGCCTAGCAGCCGTTCGATTGCAGGAGTCGCGACGGATTGTAGTGTTAGTTGGATGTCGCCGTGAAGGTGTGAAGCTGTGCAATGCACACAAAAAGGTGACTTGTGCATGCATATATATACTTAGGTCGAAAGTTGGTTGGCCTCTCCTTCAAGGATGAAAGGTCGGAGTTTGGTATGATTCGGGCGGGGCCCCTGCATTTTAGTGTCCGTTTTCTTTTGCTATTTAAACGTATGTGTGTGTGCTGTGCATTTCATCCCATCAGCAGCAATGGCCGCAGCAGCCGTCGTCTTCTGCCTGCTCCTCCTCCTTGCTCCGTCCTCCTCATATGCGGCACCCCTTCCTCCTGTTCTGCCCCAACAAAAGCCTCAGCAGACAAAAACTCACATCTTAATATTCCTTGGCGACCAGAAGCAGCAGGAGGTTGCTCCGGGGGAAGAATACGTCGTCATGGACGTGGAGCCACACCTGCACGTTATCACAAAGACGTCGCCGCCGATCACCAACAAAGGAGCATGATTGCGACTGCGGTACTACCGGCTGCAAATAATAATCCTGCAGTATTATTACTCTCCTTTGTATTCCCAGTGTTCATTTATATTGTTCTAGTGGTTGACGCTATTCATTTACTCTCCTTTGTATTCCCAGTGTTCATTTATATTGTGCTATGAAAAAATCATAGTACAATATATTGAAATATTGCATGTTGCGCTTGCAATTGTGGCGTCATAATATTATTACTCTTCTTTGTATTCCCAGTGTTCAAGCAATATTATTACTCTCCTTTGTATTCCCAGTGTTCATTTATATTGTACTATGAAAAAATCATAGTATCAATATATTGAAATATTGCATGTTGCGCTTGCAATTGTAGCGATGTTCTTCCCCGCCACATCACGATGGAAAGATACTAGTCACCATATTGAGTTTTGACTAATTTAGAGACGCGCTGCAGTTCTGATAAAAGTGCATATTGAAGCATTGTGATTTTTTTGTCTGCATGCTGTCTATTTCATAGTTTAGATGGCAAATCGATTGATTCATCATCAACCTGAAAATCAATATCACTTCTTAGGTCCATGTGATAGTTGATTCAAAATTCAAACTGGCTTTGGCATGATTACGACGAGCCACTACTTTATTTCTCAACAGGGCTCGTCCTGGATCTCGCGTACCTCGACAGTTTGGCTTTGTGCACTGCCTGAAACCATTATGTCCCTGTTGTTTTGTTGTAGCATCTGAAATACTTAGTGTCCTCGGAAAAAAAAAAAAGCATCTGAAACTTCAGACACCCCATGCACAAGTTCCTTTCTTCTTCATTCTTACTAGTTCGTAGCTACTGACAGCAGCCCTGCTTCACCGCAACCGATTAGTTTTTCGAAAGCCACATATATTTTGTGGACGATTAAATTAGGAGGAGAGATGTCACCGGAGGTACCGACCATTACAGATAAATTTGTGGCACGCAAGCCACAGGAGCATAACATTAACCCGACAGGAAAGAAATAAGGAAACTAAGAAGAAGCGTTTTGACAACTCTCTCTGAACTTGACCAAGGCCTTGGCGCCCGCAGTCCCCCATGTCATCGCTTCTTCCTGAATACGCTGCAACAAACGGCACTCGCACTCGGAGAGCTTCTCATTCTGAAAAATCCGACGGTTTCGCTTCTGCCACCGTTCCAAAAGGAGTTGGATGGCTAGTATATGCAGTTCAAGCTTCAACCTCGCAGGCTGCAAGGAGCGTTCCAAGCTGTGATTGAAGTTGTGGCCGTCGACGTATCCGGACGTATGAGATAAAGGGCAACCAAACTGAAATGGCCGCCCAAATGCTTTTTTGCCTGAACCAGAAAACCGTAGACTAAAAGCTACTGATAGCATGGTACATCTTGCATTTCCCACGCCCTACCACCAACATCACTAGGATGATCCGGCGCGCACCTTGGAAATTTTACTTGAGTAAAGCAAAATTGCTGCTGGCCTTCACATGCAATTTATAAAAAAGAACAATGCGGTGCATGCTGGTGAACTTGGAGATCGTTGCATCCGGCTGGAGTCCAATTAATGTACGTAGCATTTCTTTTCTCTTTTCCTCTCGGCTTTCTGTCAGGCGCGGGCGTGTCTAGGCAGCAGTAGTGAAGTATTAGTGCGAAAGCAAAGTCAGGGCTCTCATCTCAATAGCATGCTGTCACACGTGTAGGAGCCCCGGCCAGCAGCCACCAAGCATGCAAAAGCCGCAACATTGTCTCGTGCCTCACTCTCTTTAAGAGCAAGGCCAATGCGAAGCCAATCCAGAGCCGGCTTGCAGTCAAAACCTGCAACGCGTGGGCTGCTAGCGAGCTACAAAGTTGCATGTGCGTCAGTAGATGAAGGGAGGCCACAGAGATAAAAAGGCAACAACGGGACCCACGGTGGCTTTGGAGCCGGGCTGAGTATGGCGACGGCAGACGCGCCGATCAACCTTCTCTTTCTTACTTTTTTCCTGAAAAGTCTGACATTGGGTGTCTATAAGTCAAGCGTTGGGCTTGCTCTAATGCTGCAGCAGCAGCCACATACTTCCATCGCCATTGCCAACGTGTGCCCGAGCCGGATGGTGTGCTCGTGGTCTCTCCCTATGCATTCAAGGACGTCGCCCCGCCTTCTCTCCGACCTCGCGAGGTGACCGGGCTCATCCTCGGCCCTCCGTGCCTGACGGCCACGAACGGTCGACGACGACGGAGCGCGCACCTCTGTCCTAGTTGGTCGCCGGAGAGGCCACCGCCTGACCGCCACCGTGGTGTCTCAGAATTGATTCGGCTCGCCCGTCGACCTTGTGGTCTCTGCAATGGGAGCGAATGGCGGCGGTGGTGGCGACACTGACGGGGCCACCAGGCAGCAGGGCAGCAGGCTAGGCTCCGGAGTCCGGACTAGAGAAGAGCAGCAGCTGCGAGAACGCCTCATCGCTAAGAGATTGTAAATCACCATCAAAGCCCAGCCCATATTCTATGACTGGGACATCAGAGTGCGGCTCAACAGGAGAGGAAACATGCCGCCCAGCAGGCGAAGGCGCACTCGGCCGCAACCGCTGGAGAGTACGAGTGCGGCTTGCTAATTGGTTGGGTGAGTGTAAGTTAATTTGGTCATGAGTTGCTCTCCTCTTTTTTCCCCTCTTTTGCCTGATTTTTTTTTCCCGAGAACGTCCCCTCTTTTGCCTGATGAGTTTTTCAATATTTAGTATGATATATATGAAGTCAACATTTTCAGAAGGAAAAAAAAACTCGACCTGCCGGGGGTAAGACCGCCCCCGACGGCATTTTGCTAAGGAGGAGAGCCTCTCACACAGGCCGAGAAAACCCCCGAACCCCCTCCCCGATCCTACACAGGGACTCAGCTGGCCGTTGTGAGCTTCGGCGCGAGTCTTAACCATGTGCTTTGACCCGGGGAGAGCGAGGGGATTTTTTTTCACTACAATGAACAGTACCATTTCTGGCACTGTTCACTGCAGCGAACGTGCCGCAGCTGGGAATCGAACCCGGGCCGACAGGAGCGAAGCTCCCGGAGCCCTCTGGCTCTGGCCACTCGGGCGTCCCAGCGTTGGCACATTTTGAGAAGGAAAAAAAAATGTATGGCGCTTACACTGGTATCCTAAGATTTTAAATGGCCAACTCTTTTTTGTTTATTTAGTGTCATTGAGTTCTCTGTACTTCATCTGTGATGTTATTATGAGCACTGGATGCTATGAGACTAAATTGTGATTCACCAGCCACATATGGTGGTTATTTTGAGTGGGAAAGAAACTGTCGAAAGTATGAGCCGAGAGCTTTGACTAGTTCCTCTTTCGGTCAGGCTACGGCTGATGAGCCGATCCTAGGCCATGGGCAAAGGTTTATGCTTCCTTGGAGGTTGACTTTTCGAATCCAATCCTATCAAAGGCCCTGAATAGCGATAAGGCACGGGCAAGGGAAATCTGCTTATGCTACCAGTCCAAATCCAAAAACGGAACAGGGATAGCAAACCTTGCTGCGGATGTGTATTGTTATCCTGACTGATTTCTGGTATTTTGCCAGTTGTGTTGGTTTCATCCGTTTTCGTATTTCAAGTTCATGGTGCAGGTCTAGCAGATGTGCATTGTGCTCTGTTCTCACTGTTCTGTTTTGGGAGTACGAGTGGGGTGGGTTATCCTAGTTAATCTTTCGTGGAAGCTCTGTGCTGCATGCAGATCCATGCTCTGTTTTGTAGTTCCACTAGGAACAAAGCACTAGGCACTCTGCTTTTCTCTGAATGGTTCTGCTTCAGTTTGTTTTACTCAGCTTGCTAAAATCCCACCAATGTTTTTCTCTGCATAATGAAAACACGCTAGTCCTCTAGAATATTTCTATTTCTGAGTTATTGTGTCCCCTGGTCTAATAGTTTTAAGTCTAGCAATCTAGCATCAAGTATAGTGAGAGCTGATAATATTTTTTGTGACTGGTACCACTAAGTATCACCAAGATATTGTTTATGGAATATTACACAAACAACATCTTGGTCAATTTCTACAGAAATCAGTTTGCATTGATTCATTTTTGATGAATTTTTGCAGAATTCACTTCTCACATTCCTTGGCAAAGTTAGTATTCAGTCTGAACTCCTGATTGTTGACATCATGATTCAAGCTTGTTCCGCATGCCATGCCACTCTTACCTGATGGATTGATAGCCGCTTTTTTGTGTGATTTTGTCTGAACATTAGGTGCAATGAGTAACATTTAGTGATCAATGAATGATGAACTGAATTTAGAGTATAACTGCACTAGTTCCAGCAACTTAGTCTTAGATCAGCCAATGTTTTTTCCTTCTGAACTGGCCCGCTGCACTTGTGTGAATATCTAGTAATGTTAAGGCCGCGTTCAAAAATTTTGCTTAGTCGTTGTGACAGGACTCAGCAGGCAACACAGCCAAACTGAACCACAAAGTGAACTCCAATTCTGGTAAGACCGGTAGAAAACCTTGTGCAATTAACAAACTATGGGAACAAAGTTTCAATTACTGGATTGCAGATAAAATGCTCTATGAGCAAGTGGGAAGTTAAAAGACAGGACCATAGAAGGTAGCAGAAGTTACAGAACGCTAGCGCGCCTGATCGAACTATGGATGAGTACAGGTAAGAGGACGCGTCCTCGGCGCGACATCAGACTCAGACCTGTGGCGGCTTAGAGTACTTGCAGTACACCTTGTAGACTGCAAACGCGATCAAGGCGAGGACTTCTACACCCTGGGTCACCTCGAAGCCGAGGATGATGTGCTCGTCCTTCTTTTTGAGCTCGCAGCTCTCATGTGTTGTCGGCGGCGATGGCGGCGGGATCGGCTCGCTTTTGCAGGCGGCAGACACGGACTGCGGAAGGTTCCGGATGCCGCCGCAAATGCGATAAAGCTGCATGATATCCTTTGCGCTCCAATCCTCACCTGCGTCGATGATTGAGCTGTCGTCGGCGACGGCGCACAAACATTCTCTTATGTCCACCGCTGCTACCACCGGGATGCAGCACCTGTCTGTGGGAGACAGCTTGTCAGTGCACTCCTCGATAATGGTGCTCGCGAGCAGATGAACATTGCAAGTGCTTGGCAATTTCATCGCCCCAAGACCGGTGAGGGAGGCCGTGACTGCAAAATGAATGCGCATCAGTTCGAAACGTTAGGCTTAACAATAATTCAACACACGGAGAAACGAGGTCTAATATCACAGCAAATTTGATCGAAGAACATATCGATCCCCATGACATGCAGAACAAGCACTTAATTGTTCGAAAGATTATTGCTTTCAGAGCAAACACCCATCACAGTGAACAACCAATCGAACAATACAGGCAGCCTTGCGAATTGTAAAGAAACATTGATCAGCGCAAGAACAAAATCCACATTTGGTAGGGACATTCGAAATGGGTGATCCAGATCAGTTCGAAATATATGCTTACGGAGCAAACATTCATCACACGGAACAATCGAACAAGAAAATACAGCCTTGACAAATCAGTGCAAGAACAGAGACTAAATTGTGTGAAATAGGTGAGGGGATCAGTTCGAAACACGTGCTTTCAGAGCAAACAATCATCACAGGGAATTGTGTGAAATTGGTGAGGAGATCAGTTCGAAATTTGTGCTTTCGGGGCAAACATTCATGACAGGGAACAAATTGAACAAGAAAATACAGCCTTTACAGATGTAAAGAAACACTGATCAGTGCAAGAACAGAGACTGCATTTGGCAGGGGCAGGGCAGCACACAAACAGACAGTTCGTGATAGAGGGAAGCGTGACACGTGCATACCGTTGGTAACGATTGTTGAGGCAGAGGACGGAGGGTGGACGCCGGCGTCGTGCTGGCGCGGCGTGGTAGGAACGCCCGCATTTTCTGCGAAATCAGAGGAAGTTTAGAACTTTTAGAACGGCGAGAACTCTTGCAGAACAAACACATGACTGAAAGAATTGGATGGAACTTGGGGTATCACAAAAGCCGTTTATCACGTAGAGAAAGAAACAAAGTTTTATATCATGGCAAGATGAGTTGGGAAGGTCAGGGCTTTCGGATACATTCATTCATGATGGGGAAGCAATGTAACATTAACAAGATGAAATAAGGCAACATCGTTACATGTTGCAACTACAACATTTCGAGCAGAGACACGTACGGCGTCACACACATATACAGATGCTGTAGAGACATTCAGAAGGAAGCCTGGGATGCAGTGCATACCGTTGATGACGACGGCGGATGCAGAGGACGGTGGCGCGGCAGGAACGCCGGCGTCCTGCTGGGGCGGCGCGGCAGGAACGCCCTCTGTGGCTGCAAAAGCAACTAAAGGTGAGGGTTTCGGAAGTATCGGTCGAGAAGAATCAAAAGAACTGCGGAACAGGGGATCCGGTTTGGAGACAAAGGAGATGGGGGTGTGCCTTACCATTGATGCCGGCGGGAGAGCGGTTTGCAGTGGCGGAAGGCGTCGTGCCATGGCCGGAACCTGCGCCGACGAACGGAAAAATCAGCAAGTTTTCAGCTTTGCGGCCGAAGCAGAAGGGAAGGGAAGGGATTCGAGAACTGAGCAGGAAAAGCGCGCGTGAATACATACCCTTGCAGTCGTCGAGGGGGCGGACGCCGCCGCAGTTTTTGTAGACGTCGACGAGGATGAGGCCGGCGTCCGTGACGGTCTTGTTGTTGCCGAGGCCGCAGATGCAGCCAAGGTCGCCTGCGGACAGCAGCGCCCTGCAGCACGGCGCGGTGAGGGTCGGCACGCCGGCCGGCGCGCAGGAAGCTACCACCTCGGCCGCCAGCGCCGGGATGTTGCAGTGGCCGGCGACATTCCCCGCCGCGACGCCGGCGACGAGGAAGAGGAGGAGGAGCGCAGAGGGTGCTGAAGCAGAGACGCCCATGTCTCTCTCTCTCTCGTCTTGTTGCCACGCTCGCTCCTCTCCTCTCCTCGTCTGTCTTATACACGGCGTGGGGGATTGCGAGTGGACGCGGTCCATGGTTCACTTTTGAACTAGGGCTGACGCTCTCTACACTTTTTTTTCTTCTTCTTTTTGACTGGGGGGCGGAGGAGTGTCGATCCGTCCCGGCGAATGTTTTGTCGTGTTTTTATGTACGAAAGAATTGGGCCGGAGAGTTACAGAGTTTTTGGCTTTTATCTGTCCAAAATCGATCCAGCAAGCATGCATGCCTCCCCGCGCGCCTCTTTCGATCATGGTGGCCAAAGGATCGATCACAGAGTGAGTACAGATTCGCATCTTTCGATCATCAGCCATCCCACAAGAATAGAAAGAACAGGTCGTGCCTTTCGTTGGAGACAGAGAATGCATGCCTCCCCGCGCGCCTCAAAAAGCAAAGATCCCGCTCTTTCCACACTGTTCCACGTTGATTCTCTCACAAGACACAAGGCCACCGTTACCTTAATTCGCAAGCACGATCCCTCCGTTGGATCCGAGTAGATTTTCAAAACAAACCCGTTCGTTCATTCCGTCCCAAGCAATAGCGGAAGGGTCCAAGCCCTGACGCATTCGCGTGGCAGCTGGACTTATAGAGTTTGGACGGACGCTGCACCGTCATGGTTCCTCTTCGCGGCCTCTTACATGAGCCCGGTGCATGGTGCACTGGAGCAAACCACTCGCTCCCGTCAACCTTTCCCGGTCTGCCTGACTACAACAAATAGGATTTGAAAATCAACGTGTCATTCTTCAAACTACCAGGTTAGATACTTTCCCTCTCTGATCCTTCATAAAAAAGGCACAAACTATAGAACAGGGACAAAATCTGAAAATATGTTTCCTCTTAGTTTCTGCCACACCAGCTCAATCTGAAAATATGTTTCCTCTTAATTCCTCGTTAAAGTGTATAACCAATCCTTAAACTTGTTTCGACAATGTTATTTAGGTTTCTCTACTTACAAAATGCAGAATTGACGTCCCTAAACATATCCGCGTGTGTCACTTTGAACCAACTAGCATCAAGCTGACGACGTGAAAATGTGTTTCATGTAGTTTCATTGGCACCAGATTAAAGGAGACCAACCCTCTAAAACTAGAGTATTTTACTCCGTTATTGGTCTTCCCGCATCTCAGAAATTATGCCTGAAAAAAGACTCTTTATTTTACTATTACAATGCAGAATCAACTTGGCCAACTCTCAATTCTAGCAAGAGTACATGCTTATTTGAAAATGAACAAAAATCCTGCAGCATGTCTGTGCGTCTATTGACGAGAAGTAAAATTACTTCACTTTTCCATCAAGTACGAATTAAAATTACTTGCATTCCCATCGATAAGTTGCTTCACTTTTCAAAACTATTGTAGCTCAACCAGGTTCGACTTAAAAAAAGGTGCAATTCTTATATGATAGTTAGATAGGGAGTGCACGGCGCGGTGGGAGAGAAAAGAATCCCCGCGTGGACCCCACTCAGCCTCCCCATCTCTTACATTGTGGAACAAATCTAAACTCCCTCAGTCCCTTACATATTGAGACGGAGGGAGTACTTTTATCTCTATCTCAATCGATTTTTCGACTTCTGATCTTGTCCCTCTTTGCTCCGTCTATCCAATGCGTGCAACGTCTAGTGTCATCATGCCTTTTTTGTTTTGTCTTTAAGCAAAAGGCACCACCCTTTATTAATTTTTCTATACGGCCTTAAGTGAGAGTGAAAGAGACGCGGAAGTGTCAGTGTACCAAGTACACAAAGTAAACAACAAAAAAACAAAAGATAAGGAACATGAATATTATTTATATTTATCAAAATACAAATACAAGGTTCCTATATGCGCGTCATAGCCTGCCATGTTGTTGGGCAATTGACTCGGGCGATGTGGTGTCTCATGGTTCCTAGGGTTTCAGAAGACTCCTAGTTAATTACCCCGGCGAGTCGAGCTCGCTCAGGAACCTCCGATTAAACTGCTATTGTTCGTCGTCTTCAATTTTCGCCTTGCGTTCTCCATGCATGAAGTGATGGTGAAGTAGATAGAGCATTGGCATGTCCGTGTGCCGGTGATAGCATGGCCTTCGCGTAGGCCGCACCTGTCGAGGTTTTAGGGCCTCGATAGATTTTAACTAGGGGCGAAGGAACTAAGAATACAATGGTGAACACGAGACAAGGAGTTTAGACAGGTTCGGGCCTCCCAGAGGACAAAAACTCTACGTCCTGTATGAGGTGGTCTGTATTGCGTATCTTTGAGAAGGGATCCATGCCCGCCTTATATAGTCGGGGTACAGGGTTACATGGAAAGTATCCTAGTCGGTTACAACATGAAAATACTTGGAGTACAAGCCAAGAAGCCCTTCTAGGTCACGCCGAGTAGTAGAACCTTCCATCTTGTGTCGTGGGCTACTCGGTTTCTTTTGGGCTGGTCCGACTACCCTTGTCAGGTTACTCGGCCCTTTGGAATTGAAGGTACCCGGGGGTCATGGTAACGACAGTAGCCCCTAAGTGCTTTTTGATTGATCCAGTGGATTGCTTCCGACTAGTCTTCTCTCTATGCAGGAATTGATCTCAAGTGATATTGAGAAATTAAAAAGGACTTGACTTGAATCAAGTTTGAATAGTCTTGAGATACCTGGCCTCGGGTGGATCAAGATCAACAGGGCCTTTAATTAGGCATGCTGTCAGTAAGCACCCAACTCTGAATAATATCAGAAAAATTGAATGAATACTTGTTAAAGTAATTTTGTATGAAAATGCCATGTATAGAACGGCACTCAGCTATCAGAGCTGATTAAGTCCATAAAGGAGATTTGAATAACGTCAGCATTCGAGTCTGTCGGCTAGGGCTTGCAGGCATACTATGTTAGATAGTATCCAACTGTCTGAGTCGGTCTAGGCTGAAAAGCATGCCTACGAATTTGAAAATTATGAATGCACGATCAGTGCATCATACTGATGTAGCCCCCCGAGTTACTGTGTAATTCGTAGAATTGTATAGTACTCAAAGTGAGCCTAAATCAAGAAATACGATCCTGATCCGAGTGAATGGATGTACGATCAGTGCAGCATACTGATGTGTTGAAAAGTAGCATCCATCAGATGAAAAACTCCCGCTTTCTTGCGCACAAGGCAATTAGAACAGAAGATCACAGTGAGTCTCAGTCAAGAACTTATCATTCCAGACTGGTGTCTAGGTCCATCCAGCTTAGATTAGCCAGGGATGATTACAACCCGTAGCCCCCAAACTGTTTCTCAACGAAAACAATTGAGACACAGAAGAGGATAAATTCTAGGTACTATCTGACTTAAATAGTCAAGGATATAAGACAACCCGTATGACTGGCAAGTCTGCCGAGTAAATTATGGAACTTACGCAAGTGAGTCCATATGGACTAGCCCCCGAGTCTGTGGATAATTGGAACAATTATGTGCAGACTCAAAAATAACTAGAAACATTGAAATATTGTAGATGAAGCCAAAATAGGCCTAGCTGATAAACAGCCGAGTGATTTTCCTGTCAATATTGTTGTAGAGCCACTCTTGTTGTCCAGATATATGCGCCGAGTAATAATAACCAGGCGACATGCAGCCGAGCATGTATGAGCCGATTGAACGAGCAGTGACCTTTTGCTTGATATTGTTGATAAAGCCTTGTACTCTGGTGAGGGTGATCACTGTGTAATAACAGCGACACACATGACCAGACTGGACGCAAATATTCATCTTCGTGTATTCTATTGCCATCAATGCCTTCATCAATTGAACCTCCGAAGCCTCAATCAGTTGAGTCCTGGCAGTTTGTTGGCTTGTGAGCAGCTCCATCCAGGCAGCGAGGTGCGCGTGGCGAGCTCCATCCATGGTGCCAAGGTGAACGGCAACGAGGCAAGACAAGCTTTGACGTGAGCTCCGGCATTGGTGGCCAAGCGTGCTCCAGAGGCGAGAAGAACTTGGACTGCGGCGGCGCGAGGCGAGCTTCGGCCGCGTGACGAAGTAGACAGCGCTGCGTAACCATTGTGAGCTCGAGCCATACGGCGAGGTAGACGACGATGCACAAAGTACGGGGAGCGTGAGGCCCTGAGCCACTTGGAGAGACAGTCGGCGGTGCACAACCACGGCGAGCCAAAGCCACTCGGCGAGGCAGACGGTGATGTTTGACCATGGCGAGCTTGTAGCTAGGGAACGAGGAGGTCACAGCCTATGAGCAAGCTCAACGGCGCTTGACACGGCGAGCTCGCCGGCAGCTTCTCAGCTCTCAGAATTTCTGGCCGAGTGAAATTTGCCGGTTGAACAATAATCTGGGGCAGGCCCGGTTGATTGATCTTGATAGAAATTGTTGTGACTTGGTCTTCGGAGATCAGAGCGTGAAGATCAATGCTTTGCATTGTTTAGTAGCATGCATGCTCGATGTATAGTTCAAGAGTTGCACTCAGGCGTAAAGCCCTTGATGAGTCCCAGCAAAACGAACTATGATGTGAGCTCCGGCTGTGGTGGCCAGATGTGCTCCATCGGAACAGAGAGCTCTAGACGCGACGGTGATGCATGCTGATCTGGATGCAATAGCATGGCAGGTCGCAGTATGGCGATGAAGGCAGATGCGAGACCCGCGCGTGTGGGGGTGGGGCGTCATGAGGCGAGCTCTGATGACGCAGCAAGGCCAATGACGGTGGTGCGCGACCTCGTCGAGCTCGAGCCATACGTTGAGACAGACGACGACGAGAGATGAAGTCTTCCAGGGGCATATGTCGGAGTGAGGTGCGATCAGCTTGAGGGGGTATGGTGAGGTCGTAGAGCCCACAGCCTATGAGCAAGCTCAAGCGGCGCTTGATTCGGCGAGCTCGCCGAGCAACAGCACGGCGGCTTCTCAGCTCTTGGAGCAACGTACACATGGTACTCAACAGAGCATGGAGCACAGTCAGCATGATAAGCTTGAGCGAGACAGACAGCGGTGCGCGGCCATGACGAGCTCGAGCCATACGGCAAGACTGACGGCGGTGCGCGGCCATGTCTCGAGCCATACGGCGAGACAGACGGCGGTGCGCTGTCGTGACAGTAGCTTTGACGCCTTTGACAATAATTCAACAGCCGTGAGTGCTGTTGCCATCATCCGGTGGAGATCCTTGTGTGATAGCAGGTTTCGATGAACTCCGTGCAGCTACACATGACGCATCATGCTCAAGGTTGAACATCTTCATGTGGTGATTAAGCCCTCTAGCGACAAGAGATTGGACTCTGTGCTAGACTCTTACTGACAGGTAGCAGTCAAGTAGCTTCGTGACAGCAAATGTCTCCATAGTTGATCTTCAGCAAGATTTCTCTGCCTCTGAACTTGATAAAAAATTCAGATGTGCAGGTACAGCTACTGCAGCTGAAAAGTAGTGTCCGACTAACATCGAACAAATGCATTATGCACTTTCTCGAGGGCTATTGAAGCCGGGAGATTAATTGTAAGATAGACTTGAAGAAATCCATGAAGCGGGTCCATGAAGCGGGTAATTCCCGAGTGGCGTCAAGCCCCCGAGCGTAGAAAACGCTCGTGAACTCCGTGAGACTTGTGTGATAAATCCCTGTAGATAAAACACAGTAATAAATTATGTAGTAATCTGTAAAAAGATAATCAAATATATGATCGCAACACCAAAGTTGATTTTAGTCGTCATGATTAATTGATGTGAATCGGCTCAGCCGTTATTTTCAACTCTGGTAGCCAAGTTATGGCATATAGAAGTCTACAAAATTGACATAGTCATAAGATTAAAAGAGCGAGTGTTTGTCAAGTGAGCCTCTTTGACTGTTTTCAGAGACCGGTTGTCGCCTTATGTTTATGCACTCTTTGAACTCAATCGGTCCTGTAAGACGTGGGACGCTGGGTCAGCACACGTTTTAGGGAGATGACGGCATGAACGAGTTAGAGCTTCAGAATCAGAGCAGACAAGGCTTACTTAGTCGGCAAGAGATACTCAAGACATAATTCATGATGTTTATGTAGCCCCCGGCTCTGTAGGCAGTAAGTATGTTACTGGTTACAGAGCCAAGAATGATTAAGGGGAAAACTGATATTTGATTTATGCGAAGGCACATAAAATGAGAAGTGGTAAGCACTCGGATAAATGATATATGATAAATGTAAGAACACTCAAAATAAATGACTTAGCTTGCATAATAAGCTGTGACGTTTATCGAAGAGCCGAGAGGCTGTTGTGATGATGTGACCAATGCCGAGGCTGAGTGGTTGTCATGAGGAAGTGACCAACACCAAGGCCGAGTGCTGTCTTGGCGGAGTGATCTCCATAGCACACAAGTGGTCGAGATCATCGCCGAGTAGTCATCACATACCTGTTCTCATGGAAACAATTGGTGCATACAAGATATATATACAAGATATAATCCATAATAAACAAGTTATTAATTGAATTGCTAAGGAATAAAATAATATAGTAAATATGAGTAAGAAAACTTCTTCTCTGTATAGGTGAAGCTATATTGGAGTTGCTGATTGCAGAAGATCAACATGGAGTGCCAACCCATGCACTGGGTGCTGACCACCGTGGGCGAGTAACCAATGTAGGCTAGTGGCCGCTGTCGTAGCCAAGCGATCGTTGTATACACCAAGTAGTTATTGTCATAGTACATCAGAGCGCGTCGTGGCCGGGTGGTGATGTCTTGGCTCGATAGCTCATGTGACTCACATAGAGGTGTTACGCCAAAGAATAGTTGTATCTCAAGACACCTCATAAAATAAATTCTCATGAAGAGCAGATTAAATTGCATAGGTTAGCAATAAATAAAGGAATAAAGCAAGCATGAATGAGGAAAAGCAGGATAGAATATTCTCTGGATCCATGCAGGTTGGTTCACGTAGCTGTGTTGGCAGTCCAGCTCTTGCCGACTAGAGATGAATTGTCATACCTCATTTCTGAAATATGTTGTGCATCCTGTATCAGTCCTGGATCAGTAGCTGATACGCACAAGAACACGGATATGATAATCAAAAGCATACTTCGAATTGGTAAATAAGCATAATACCTGAGATAGGACCCTTAGTGGCGGTACGACAAGGACTTAAACTATCCAAGTCAATCCGACCAACTAAAGATGAAGCAGACAGCGGAAACCTTGGCCCAAAGCCACAAGCACACTTGAGAGGCAGAACCGAAAACCCAGACGTCGTCGTCTTCTACGAAGTCTTCTCCTACTAAACCAACAATCGCAAACGCGTGAGTACATAAGGTACTCAGCAAACCCTACACTACACAAGGGAATATATACATGCGTACTTGGTCTTAGCAAGGAGGAGGCTATATGGTTTATTTGCAGCAAAGCAAGCTTTATGCAGGGTTCACTAGAGCAAGACAAGGATTCATAGATAAAACAGGGAATTGATTGTCAATATTTTAGTTGGTTGGCCCTGGGGGAGTATGGAGCCTTCCCGCCAGTTTCCAAGTTTTAGTTGGGCCTTCTGACCTCAAGGATCATACCGACCCGGCACACTTGCCATCACTTCTAAAACACGGGCTGACTACAACCCACTCACACGCCAAGGAAAGAGAGAAGTGGCTAATCCATACGTGCGCAACAATAATGTGTCATATACCGTGACAACGTCCATCCGGATGAATTTTACACTCTGCAGAGGTTGCACATCTTTTCCCACGGGCTATGCACTCTTGTACGGAGAGTAACATAACGCCTAGTCCATATCCTCCGAGTAGTCTCACAATTCCACCACGAAATCACACCCAGGGGCTTGTGACATGAAAGGTCACACACTGGCACTGTACGCCTGTAAAAGGGTACGTCATGCTCCTGTAACAAATAGCAGGATCCTGTAACATATACCAGGACGGGCGGCACTCCCGTAACCTATAGCGGGTTCCGCGAGCCGGAGCATAGGTACGTTTCCTATGTCCTTTTCCTGAGCTTTCGTCGCCTCGACTGGCCTCCAGATGGCATTTGCAAGAGTACCAGGAAGATAGGGTAGGTCCTTCCCATAGGGGTTCCGTGGTTGTACGAGAATCATTATGTTAACGGGCGTCAGAACCGGTCCTTATATGGCCGGGCAAGCACCATATCCCACACTAGGGGCCTATAACACCAACATCCATTCACTAGTGGCCTTGCCCGCAATTCAACCCATCCCATCATCACCGCCACCATCAACATCATCACCTAACACAGTTGTGCTACTCCCAAACCCATTATATATCACACACACCACCAAACTCATTTAACATAGTTGTAAAACATATATGTGTGTAAAGTGTAGCAATGTAGATACATTGCAGGGGTCCTAAGCATTCTAGTAGCGAGGTAAAAGTGCCATCATAGAAATGATGGAACTATCCTAGGGTTATCAAGGTGACAGGTAAACAAAGGGGTAAACAAGGATTCAAATATTAACGCCTAAGTAACAGACATCAATATCAATAAGCAAGTAGGTCCATAGCTACACAAGCAGTAAAATAACAAGTGATGCATAATACTAGAGTAGGCTCTATAGGTGCATTGCGAAAACAGTAGGTTCAATCATGATCAAGGAGATGTAGAGCTTGCCTTCACTAATTAGTCTTCTTCTTCACGTCCTCGTAATCCGGGTCCTCAGATCCTTCCTAGAAGCTCGTATCTTGACTCCTATGTCGGGGTCGATGTCTTCAAGTCATTCTTCGAAGCTTGTATCTTCTGGATCTTCCTTTAGTTCTTCCTCGAATCTCGCGTAAGCTAGCGTATAAAAAGATACCGTATAAACAAACTACCGCAAAGGAAATAAAGATCGAGAAAAACCACACAAGATCCAATTAACTTTGATAAGAACCAAAAGAACACCAAAGAAGACAAAAGGCACAAATCATGCATGATGCATTAGGTTTTACTTTAGGAGGATCTTATTGCCTTAGGAGAGGCTAGTAGGGGTGATGCATCGGGCACTAGGGTTTTTGATGTAAATGAGAGATGCTAAACCATGATAAGTGCATGCGGGTATGTGTAGGTAGAAACGGCGTGTGTACGTGTTTTTCGTACACTTGCAACACTAAGCTCTTATATAGGTCGTAACCTATATAACGGCTCATGCAACAAGCATACCAGTGCAAGGTGTGTCACTTTAATTATCTATGTATATTATGTTATTAACTAATGGTGATTAGCTATTAATTACTTACTAAATTGATTAATTACTAAGGTTATTCCACTAGTTATTTGTCATGAGCTAAGCGCATGACGATGGCTCGTGTACGTGATTGAGCATGACATGGATGCATGGTTGCGAATAAAAGACAAGGATCAATCGATAAGATCAACTAGCAATTGAATTAGCAATGAACAATGAATCCAATAACCTCCAATGAAAAGGCCACATAAATGCGAGAATAATAATAAATAATAAAGCTTGGTAAGGATCGGTGGTGATCAATAGGTTAAGGTTGATTGAGCGATGGTTGAGATAGGTTTGGGTTGTAAAAGAGTTGCGATGAAAGAGGTTGCTAGGTTATGATATAGAGCGGTACGACAAGATTGGATAAGCTCGTCGCCAAAAGATAAGCGAGCATTGATGTGCGAGCTCGACATCATATGATTTATCGACATGGGATTTAGGGTATTAGGTTTCATGGCGATACCATATGAAAGATTGGGTAGGTTTGCTGCTAGCGAGTGAGGGTGTATGTGCGACATACAAGGTTAAGGCGGAAAGATGTGTTGCGATGAGGAGGGTACTAGGATGTGTGGCAAAGAGATATTGCATGATTGGTTAGGTTCAACGCTAAATGATAAAGCGGGTAGCTACAACATGCGAGATTGACGTTGCATGAAATGGCGATAGGAAGAACATCAAAAGAGGGAAGATTTTATGGTATTGACAGTTTGCTGGTCCATTCTAGAGCTCCAAGAGTTGTACCAAAGGGTACTACGCGTTTCTACGAACGCATGGGCGCAAGAATCGCCCAAAACGGAGCTACGGTTGAAAAGATATAAGGATTTAAAGGTTCTAGGGGCTTAGATGCAATTACAGAAACATACCGAGGGCATATCTGTAATTACCAAAAGGATTTAGGGTCTGAAAAGTAATTACAGAAAGTTTTGGGGACCAATCTGTAATTACTGAAAAGTTTAGGGGCTTCGGTGCAAAAAGACAGGGGCTAAAATATAATTACAGGAAAGTATAAGGTCGTTTCTGTAAAAAGACAGGATCTGAATATAAATAGAATAAAGATCAGGGGCTTATCTGTAAAAGTACAGGGACTGGGGATTTTATGGATTTTCCTGATTTATTTCCGAACTAGAAAACCATGGACCGGGTCTACGGGCTGGTGGACCGGGTCCAGGCTCGGGTTCATGATGGACCGGTTTCATCTGAGCCGCTGGATGGGAGATGGAGGGCCAGGATTTAAAACAAACGAAGGGGTACGCTACTTCTAATCTGGGCCGTCGATTAGGAAATGGATGGCCGAGGCGTCTCCGGCGAGGTGGGCGGCGCCGGAAACAGAGGAGGCGGTGGCGGCTTGGCCGGGGGTTCGCCGGAGTAGTCTATCCGGCGAGCCAGTGGTCCAATGGAGGTAGGAATTGGACCGGGAGAGAGAGAGGTGGGAGACGAGCTCACCGCGGGGGTCGCACGAGGCCGGAAGGCGTTGGACGAGGCTGGCGACGGCGACGCGCGGATGGCGGAGGCGGAGTTCGACGCGGGAGGCTCACCGGGGCAGCGCTTGGCGCGAAAGGGGCTCGGGGGCGCGGCGCGTGGCTGCAGGGCTCGACGTCGCGTGGTCCACGACGGAGGAGGCCGGGACGCCCTCGGCGACGAGGTGGGACGCGTGGCGCGGCGGCGGCTCCTGCTGGCGGCGCGAGGTGTAGAGGATGAGGGGGTGCGTCGCGGCGTCTTCGCGTTGGTCAGCGAGGCGCGCGGCGACGTGGTGAAGGTGATGCGCGCGCGTGGCAAGCGGGACGAGGCCGAGAGGAGGCCGACGGCGAGCTCGTGCGGCCGCGCGCGGCGTGGAGTGCGCTCCGGTGCTTCCCGTGCTGCGCGGAGGGGCGCGGGTGAGGCAGGAGAGGCTCGTGGAGCTGGATTGAGGGGGCGACGGGCGAGGTCGTCGTCGGGGAGGCCGAATCGGGCGGTGGCCGTCGACGGAGAAGAAAGGGGGAAAAGCTCGATTAGAGCTCGGTGGTGGTCGAGGAGGGCAGTGGTGAGCTGGGAGAGGGAGAGGAGGTGCACGCGCACCCGGATTTATAGGCGGACGGGAGGGAGAGGGAGGTGAGAGGCGCGATCAAGGTCACTGGCCTCCGGGCAGCCGCGGTCGTCGGTCAAGGAGCTGGGCGCTCTGCTGCGACGCGACGAGACGAGGTCAGAGGAGTGGGCGGCCATGCTGGTGACGCGAGCGCGACGCATCCACAGGAGGGCGGACGCGACGGGACGACGGCTGACGAGGGGCGGCGTCACGACGGCGGCATGGGCGCCTCTGGCGCTGGCAGGAGGAAGGAGGAGAGGCTGACAAGTGGGGCCCACTTGTCAGTGAGACAAAGAGAGGAGGCGGGCTGGCAGGCTGGGCTGTGCTGGGCCGAGAGAGAGGAGTGGGCCAAGGGAGATGGCTCGGCCCGATGCGACATAATTCGGAGAAAACAGAAAAAGAAAAGGAGAGCTGGGCCAGAAGGGAGAGGTTTCGGCCCAGGAGGGTTTAGGGAAAGGTAATAGGTTTTCTTTTTACTGGAGTTTAAGTTTGATCAAATTTGAAATGGTTTCAAATTTGAATAGGAGAGAAAATTGATTTAGCATACAAAATGAAACTCCCAAAATGCATATGATAGTTTTCATGCAGGTTTTCAAATTGAAAATTTAAAATTCAAGGTGAGTTTGCTAGAGATCTTAAATCGAACAATTATTTAGTTTGTTGTAAAATTCAAAAGTTCAAACTTTTAGTAAATTTTAAATGAAGACAAACACTTGAGCACTATTTTAATATTTGTAAATTTCATATTCTAACTAGGTTTTAATTTATTTAGTGCATTTTGTTTTTGAAAAAATTCATGGTAAGTTAAGAGTTGGACAAAAATTTAAATTTTTAGCGATTTTTATTCCTTTTGAACGCTTTGAAATTTTGGGGTGTTACATGAATGTAGCAGATATTATCTTGATATATGCCAACAGTTAAGATCCTGATGGAAATCCTGACAGCTGTATATTCCAATAATAAAATTCCAGAGATGAATTTCTGGATAAGTAAGCCAATGATGGCGATTGAATATTTCAACCATTAGTAAATCATGGATGAAAATCTTGATGACGAAATTTCAGATAAATTTCCCAATGGTCAGTGAGTGACCGAAGTTAATAGAATATCTAGGGTCCAGAAAAATAAATAACCAAAAGTCCAGAAGTAATATTGAGAGATAAGTCCAATATTCAGAACTCCATAAGTCCGTTATAAGAGGCCACTGCTGAGAAATCCAGAGATATTGGAGGCCATTATTGAGAAATCCTGACCGAGAATATTTGTAATCCAGATGGCTCATATGGCCAACATTGAGAAATCCTGATGACCAATATTAAGAAATCCAGATGACTAATATTATTCCAGAAATCCATAAAACCAATAAAATGCAAGTAATCTCTTGTAGGCCATGTATTGGTGAAGCCATGCAAGTGTACTGCAAGACAAATAGTTGCCGTAACGCTGAGTGACCGTTGTGGCAGAGAAATCACCGCAGTTATATCAAGTGACCGGGTGACCGTGGCAATGTTGCCGTTGTGGCCGAGTAGCCGGGGGCGCGGCTTTCCGACCAAAGTATGCGAGGTTGCGTGATCGCCGCAAACGCCCGTGTGAATGTCCTAGAGAAGTTGCTGACCATGGGAGCTTGCCGTGTACAATGAAGTTGATGCAAGACAGTCGTCAGTCGTCTTCTTCCAGTCTGCAACCATGGCTCCTAAAGCGTCAGGCTGCGGCTCTAAAGGTTCAGTTGGCAGGGGAACATGGGTGTCCCTTTTGATAGAAGGTGCTGCATGATATATTAATTGAAAGAAGTATCAATCAATAATAAAGGATTAATAGCAAAATGAGAATAGTTAAGGAAATAATTTCCCCGTGAATCCATCGAGTGATCGATATCGCCGAGGGACGGCGTTGTGGCCCGATAGCTTGGGCGGCTTCGTCTGAGTTTGCCTGGTGACCACTGTGGCCGGAGCGTCGCAACATTGTTGTTGTGGCCTAGTAGTCAGCGAGCGACCGTCGGCGTTGCCATCATGGCCGAGTTATCATCTGGATCGAGTGATGGCTGTAGTGGCCAAGAGGTGGCCATCGCTGAGTAGTCGCGATATATGCATCACCGATGAATACTCATGCGTACAAGGTACATGCAAAAGCAGAGCAGAATCTTATGAGACCAGGCCACCACGTGATAAATCAGTCAGTAACCTGATTGGTTAGGAATAAAATAATGGAAACATGAATAAAAAATAGAGAGTGTCTTCCCTGCAATGCATTAGCAGCAGGAACTTCTCATCTTCGAACTTGAAGCTGAGACAAAGTGTTGCCGGCCAGGCAACCATCATGATAATCTTGACTAGCTGACCCGGGAAGCCAGCCGCAGGGCCACCGAGTATTATTGTGTCTTGAGGCATCGGGAGAACTCAAGGGAGTACTAGCCCCCGGCGTCAGTACATGCCGAGTAGTTGAGTCAGGACATCCGACAAGATCCAAGCTGCGTCAGAAGATTATGACGTAGGAGGTGTTGCCGCTGGCGCAGGTGAATGTAGAGGTGGCATCATCGGAGACGTAGCTGTAGGCCTGCAGCAGCAGTACTGCGCCGTCACCCGGAGGTTCACCATGCACACCTGTCGGCGCGCAGTTGCCGGCGCAAAGCACTGCGCCCCCCGGGGCCTCCGGCATTGGTAGGTTGTACTCGTCGACGAGGCTCTCGTCGAAGAAGTGCATGCCGCTGCCGCTGTCGAGCATGAACGCCGCCAGGGTCGTCGTCGGCGAGGAGACACCACCAGCGCAGTCTGTGCGACCGGAGCCGCCATTGTCCGTGACGCCCAACTGTTGCCGTAGAACATGTTGGGTTGGAGTCGGACTTCAATCCAAGTTCACGTAATCCGGTCGGACTGCTCTCACCGACAACGCGATTATCGATCTAGTCGAGTTCTGCAGTGCGGGTTCACCACGGCGACTCGTGTGTTGGATATGTACGACGTGATGCCGTGCCTTGCCGAGTCATGAAGCAGAGCTTCTGCGTGTGCTGATGCATTCATCATCAACTCGTTCATGCAAAAACAAGTTGAAAACATCATCACGTGAGGATCAAACTTGATTAGAAATAATTGATAAAGAAATCATGAATAGAAAAGGAAAGAAATTCCCTGTTAGCAGAACTCTAAAAAATTCCCTGTTAGCCAGCATGTGCGTTGGCGTAGTTGATTTGTAATAGCAAGACACCGCATGGCCTTGGAACTTGAAGCAGTTCAGTTTAGTAAACTTTTGGTTCCGTCTTCAACTCGAACTCTTCTTTGCCTTGCATGCAGATTCGCCGAGTTTCCGATGAGCCATTACGGCAAGATCAGGCAAGGAAAGTTTGGCTTCGACTTCGACTTGGACTCTGTGTCGACTTGAACTCGATCCTGCATGCAGGCATATGCCAACACCACCGAGTCGCCGACTTGTTGCGTGAGGCGATGGCACATAGGGCGCGCATGCCTCCTTGAGAATTGATGCAGAGACGCCGCGGCCTGTCTGCTTGAAGCTGGTGATCGCGTAGAGTCGTCGATTCAATCAGTGAGAGAAATCAGCGCCGTGATGGCCGCCTTGACTAACTGCTATTGTTCGTCGTCTTCAATTTTCGCCTTACGTTCTACATGCATGAAGTGATGGTGAAGTAGATAGGGCATTGGCATGTCCATGTGCCGGTGATAGCATGGCCTTCGCGTAGGCCGCACCTGTCGAAGTTTTAGGGCCTCGATAGATTTTAACTAGGGGCGAAGGAACCAAGAATACGATGGTGAATACGAGACAAGGAGTTTAGACAGGTTCGGGCCTCCCGGAGGATAAAAAACCCTACGTCATTTATGAGGTGGGCTGTATTGTGTATCTTTGAGAGGGGATCCCTACCCGCCTTATATAGTCGGGGTACAGGGTTACATGGAAAGTATCCTAGTCGGTTACAATATGGAAATACTTGGAGTACAAGCCAAGAAGCCCTTTTAGGTCACGCCGAGTAGTAGAACCTTCCATCTTGTGTCGTGGGCTACTCGGTCTCTTGTGGGCTGGTCCAACTACCCTTGTCAGGTTACTCGGCTCTTTGGACTTGAGGGTACCCGGGGGTTATGGTAACAACAGCACCCGCCCTCATCGTCCGGCCTTGTCAGTCACGGGCGACATGTATGTGGTTAGAGTATAACTGGAACATGCATGGTTGTGCTTGGCGTAGTCAAGAGTCGACGGCACGGCAGAGTAGCCGTAACAGAACAAGAGATTAACACAAGAAGATAAATAATGGGTGCGCGGATTTGTTAACATGAGGCCTCGCAATAAATAAACACTCTGAGTACACATTCAAATGGATATACGGACGTTCGAAAGTTGATGAACATCAATACAACACTTAACATTTGGGCTTCCGAAGCACCATGCACTCCAGAGGACGACGTCGCGGGCAGTGCGACTACGACAATGCCTTGGACAGCTCAGTGCTAATCTCGAGCGCATCGGAGTTCACCGCTCCACGGTCTTCGTCTCGCCGCGCGCTCGCCGTCGAGGCCGTGAGGCTGGGCGCCACGTCTGCAGGGACATCTTCACCGCCGCCGGGTTGCGCGCTCACCGTCGAGGCCGTAAAGCCGTGCGCCGCAACCACGAGATTGCCTTCATCTCTGACCAGAGGCTCGCCGGGCATGCTCGACGTCGTGCACGCCGCCGAGGCCGTCGAGCTCGTCACTGGGTCCGGCTCGCCGTGGTGGATGAAGATGTACAGATACGTGTACACGTCCATGGATTTGCAAGTCCGGCGTTGATGCATGCATGCGTACACGAGAGAGCCTGCATACTAGCCATGCAAATGATCACATAAACAATAACTAGATTATCTCACCTAGTTCCCAGGAAGCCATGGCATCGAGCGCGGCTCTTGACGGCGACGACGTGGACGAGCGGCGAGGCTGCCGGCTGGCCGCGGGAGTGCTCCGGGCGGAAACGGCACAGGAGCTGCAGAGACGATCGACGAACTCGAGTCGTGGCGCAGCCTGACGATGGTGAAGAGAAATGGGAAGAAGAACCCGTGCGAAATCGCAGCAGGGTCTCCCCGTCTCTCTCTCCGGATGCCCCCTCTTCACTGTGAGGGGGTGCTAGCCTTTTATAGGCAGCAGCTAGGGTTGGGAGTCGGAGGCGCGTCGCGCATGCCGGGCGCGCGCAAAGTCCTTATTCGTTGGCGGCGGCGCAAGTCCACAGGTCCCGGGCGCGTATGCCGGTCGTGATCTCGTATGCTGAGATCACATCATTGATCTTGATGTTCAGCATGAGAAATGTCATATAAATTGAAAGAGTTATATACTGGTTTTTCGCATGGTTTGTGTCGAAACAGATAATAAGGTGCACAGGAGCCTAGGTTTCTCGTCAGAGCCATAGGATAGGAGTTACACAATTTATGTGCTGCAGAACCACGCGCAACGGAGCAGGCTAGTGACTTTGGTACGAAATCCTCCAGGTTAACAAAATGAATATTAACAGTCAGTTTGTTGCAGCAGCCATCAGTGCAGCAGTCCCCAACGAAAGACTCTGATGCAAGACCACGTTCCTCTTCCCCTCAATACGAAACTAATATTAGATATGCCATGGTACAACAACTAATTATGCAGCTTCATACCTTTTGTGACTGAGACTGATATATATCCTGATCCACGCAAAGTGCTTATAAAAAGCACTAGGAGTAGTTTGCATGCACGTTGCAGGTCCTTTCAGCATATGAGGGATGCAAATCGGAGCATGTGTCGTTTTTTTTTCGACTTTCACATGAGTGTCGTTTTATCTGGTCGTTTCAGAGTACGGGCATGCTTGGTTGGGCGCCGCACTTTACCACGCCACGCACGCCTTCGTCAAACCTTTGGAGAGCAAGCAAGCACTGTCGCAGACTTCGTGGCTGCCGAAAGTTTGGTTTGGCGACTTGTGGCCGGGAAGCAAGCAGCCTCTACGTGTTACGTGTTTGTTACACTTTCACCTGTCAAAATCAGAGCAGTACTCTGTTCATTGCGATTCTTCTTCTTCTTCTTCTTTGCCTGTTCATGCTGGTGACCAAGCACACCGCGAAGACAAGGACCGTTCACGAAGCACTGCAGAACAGAGCAGGGGTGCGCGACATCACATGAGGGGTAACCGTGCCGGCCTTGGTGCAATAATATATAAAGCTCTGGATCCGCCTAAGACAAATACAGCTCCAACCTGAAGCGGAAGGTAAGGTACTATGGCGCTGGACGACGGACGGCACGTTCTCCTCCAAAGCCGTATACGAGATGACATTCCAGGGTTCAGTGGCACTACACGACGCCGACAGAATCTGGAACGCCTGGTGTCCGACAAAGGTGCAGTTCTTCTCATGGCTTGCACTCCAACGTCGACTCTGGACATCGGAAAGAAGAGAACGCCATGCACTGCAAGAAGACGCCACATGCATCCTTTGCGACAAGAACCCGAGACATCAGACCATCTACTGCTGCAATGCAGCTACGCAAAACAAATCTGGTGGCACACCTGGGCCCAAGGTTATCAAAATCGGCGATTATCCGGCGATAATCACGATTATCGAGGTTATCGGTCCGAGCCGGTAAGTTCGGTACACCGGTTTTCGAAATTCGAATTTAAAATTTTTTAAGAAACAAAAAATATGTAAATAAACTAGACGTCATTTGCAGACTATTTATGCAAACTATACACGAAACCGAGTTCGTTTGATGGGTGAAATAATTCCCGAAAGATTTCAGGGCGAAAAGGAATTTCAGGGCGTTGGTTATCTGTGAAATCGACCGATAACCGAGCGATTTCGCGCGGTAGCCGTCGCTTCGGTCGCGGTTACCAGCGTCGGCGCGCCACCGAGGTGAGGTAGCCTTGCATCATTTTTTTCTTCTGATTTTTGAATGTGTGGCATGATTGTCTGCTGCTATAGCTTGTAAATGAAGGATTGCAGTATATGAAATTTAGGTATAGCTTGCAAACGAAGAATTAGGAAATACGAAATGTCGATGATATAGTGAAATGCTTGTGCCATTGTGGATGAAATTGTTTTGGGTGTGCAAAATTGTGATATTTGTGAAATGTCAATGTGTGATTAACCATTTTTAGAATATTTAGCAAAGGTTATGCCAAAATTTCCAACATTTTGAGCCTACTTTGGCAAATTTTTTGTTCTGCGTCGATAACCGGTCAAACCGGCCGGTTACCGACCAAAACCGGTCGATAACCGGAGAAATCGGTCGATTTCGTGGTTTTTGAATTCGAAATTTGGTTTTTGAATTTTTATTCGATAACCGCTCGGTTATCGCAATAACCGGTAAAATCGGTGGAATCGGTGGCGGCCGGTTTCCTCGATCTGAACGATATGGTAAACCTTGCCTGGGCCTCGCTAGGAACAGAAAATATTCAATGCAAACCACATATTCGGTGGAATCGTGAAAATCCTCTCGAAAAACATACTTAGAAGTTTTGAAAAATTATGAAACTTGGCATACATATAGACGACATGGTTGGAAACACATACACAAAGTTGGAGCTCAAAAAACATTTTCCATTAAAAGATACAAAAATAAAAAATCATGGTGGAAGAGGAAAAAATACTACACAGTTACTATTTTGTCCTTTTCCTCCTCTTTCTTCATGATTTGTTATTTTTGTATCTTTTAGTAAAAGTTGAATTTGGATCTCAAACTTTGTTTGCGTGTTTCCCATCATGTCTTCTACATGCATCCCAAGTTTCATATTTTTTTGAAACTTCTAAGTATATTTTTTGAGAGGGTTTTCACGATTCCACCGAATATGTGGTTTCCACCGAATATTTTTCCCGCTAGGAATGGCGTACTCCTTCAACGGCGATGAATCTTGGGTAGACTGGTGGCACCGGCACAGAAAGGGAAGGCCTACCAAGATGGCAAAAGGCATTGACTCCCTCGTCATGCTCACGGCGTGGATGATATGGAAACAGAGGAACGCACGCGTCTTCGAACAAAAATCGGCAACCGTTCCACAGCTGTTAGAGGAAATCATGAAGGAAATCGACAGCTGGATCGCAGTGGGAGCCAAAAACTTAGCTAGGTTGCAAGCCCAAGCCATAGATTAGACGCCGTTCTCTGCTATCCGTAGGTCGCTTTACCTTTGCTTAAAGGAAGAAAATTCTACCAAAGTGGGCCGTGCGCGTTCTAAACGCCACGACATGTAATCAACCAATGTAACAACCAAACTCTTTTTCTTAATAGAAAGATACATAGCTCTCCTGCGTATTCTTGAAAAAAAAAACTTCTTCTTTGCCGGGATCACGTGTTATTAATTGATACAAAGTTCATTTTGCGATGGTATTCTAACTAACACTGGCCCAACCCTGCAGATTCCATATCTTGCTGACAGGACACTGTTGTGAATGCTTCTAAGAGAAAAAAAGATGGAAACCCCTGAAATTTTAGTGTTACCACGCCTGGATTCACCATTTGCCGATCTTTCCTTCCCTACC
Source organism: Eragrostis curvula (assembly GCA_007726485.1). Taxonomy (NCBI): domain Eukaryota; kingdom Viridiplantae; phylum Streptophyta; class Magnoliopsida; order Poales; family Poaceae; genus Eragrostis; species Eragrostis curvula. The sequence continues at coordinate 418,895 of RWGY01000051.1, read as the reverse complement.
AACCTTAACCCCAGAGTTGCCTGTCCAACCGAATTTCGTATTCGTCACACAACATCACAGTCATATATAGGCTGCAAACCAGGAAGAATGGAGACGAAGTGGGCCAGTTTCAAAACAAATACACACGCGAGTTAGCGCAATGCCGTGCAGCTGACGACGCTGTCGCCCAACGAGGTTCGTGATTCAGCGAGAGAGGCCTGATCTAGTACATGTGAACCGAAGGAAGCAAATATGCACTTTATTTGCACGACCAAGATACTTGGGGCTGCCATTGTCCATCAGAAGATTAACAAAGACCGACCTCCAACCAATCATTGACGAAATTACAGACATGTTGCCGGGCTGGAAGGCGGCCTTGATGGAAAAATCAGGAAGACTAATCCTTGTCAAGGCTGTGCTCACGGCAGTCCCCATCCACCTTCTCATTGCACTGGATGTACCAAAATGGGTGATAAAGGCCATAGACAAGCTGCGAAGAGCGTTCCTTTGGCGTGGAAGAAAGGAGCTTAGAGGAGGCCATTGCCCGGTTGCTTGTGATCGAGTCATGCGTCCTCTCCATCTGAGGGGCCTTGGAATTCACAATTTGGAAACTCTAGGATGGACGCTGCGTATGAGGTGGCTTTGGTTTCAGAAGACTCAGCCCAACAAACCATGGACACTACTCAACATTCAGGTTCCAACTAACGTCAAAGCATTGTTTGCAATTTCTGTCACAACAATGATGGGGGATGGAATGTCAACGCTGTTCTGGACAGACCTTTGGATCCATGGCAAGGCAATTTGAGACCTCGCATCAGCTCTCATCACTACTACAAAACATGTATTTTGTAACACATATCTGTAACACAAGTAAGAATATGTTACAAAATATTTCATAGTAACACAAGCATTTGTGTTACTAAGTGTGTTTGTAATACAAATGCTAGATTTGTAAAAATGTGTTACAGATAATTATTCTAGTAACACAAAAATTGTGTTTCAAGTACAGTGTTACAAAGAAATCAATGTGTCTAAACATAGCAATCCTAGAACTCATAGTAACACAAATAAATATTACTGTTATGTGTTACTACAAGCCGTAGTAACACTTTTCTTAGGCTACAGCAACATATATTCAAATAATTTATGCATTAAAATTAAATAAGGATGACTACTTATCATATATGCATGTGTAGCATAGTGGAAACTCAGCAACTAAAAGAAGGTGATGTCTTGGGATCAAATCCTAACAACCACTAATTTTTTTTATTTTTTTATTTGTGTTACTAGATTAATATTATAACATATTTTATTAGACATAGTAACACATTCACATGTGTTGCTACATTATTATTGTAACATATCTTTTCACAAGTAGTAACACATATATGTGTTACACTAGAATTGGTTCTAGTGACACCAGCATATGCATCACTTATTTTTTGTGTTACTATAGGTCTCTGTAACACTTTTTTTCTAACTTCAGTAACACATATATGTGTTACTAAAGGCCTGACCTGACGTAGTGCATGCAGTTCGTACAAAGAAGGGGGTGGCGAGCCCGTACGGTCAGAGATGCCTTGGACAGACATTCATGGACTAACATTATTGTTGGCGGCCTCCCGGTGCTCCCACTCTGGCAGTTCCTGCAGCTGTGGGACATCATTCAAGCGTTCCCGCTTAATCCGAATGAACGCGATCAACACATATGGACGCCGGAGCCCTCAGGCCAATTTTCATCGAGATCGGCATATGAACGGTACTTCATGGGGGGATTGTGTTTGAACCACACAAGAGATTATGGAAGTCATGGGCGCCACTCAAGGTTAAAAATTTTATGTGCCTTGCTCTCTAGAACCGGTATTGGACTGCGGATAGACTAGCACGCCGGGGTCTCCAACGTCCAGAACGGTGCCCATTATGTGATCAGGTTGAAGAAGACATCCAACACATCCTCACAACGTGTGTATTCGCTAGGGAAATCTGGTTCCATGCACTGCACTGGATTGGCCTTGGCGAGCTGACTCCATCAGCGGAGGAGACATCTTTCATGGAGTGGTGGCGAAGAGCGCATAAGAGAGTTACACGGGAAAAGAGAAAAGGTTTCAACACGTTGGTCCTATTGGTCGCCTGGGAAATCTGGAACCACCGGAATAGGTGTGTCTTTGATGGCATTCAGCCGCATGCACCAAGGTTGCTCCAGGAGATCAAAGATGAGGCCAATCTTTGGACGATGGCTGGAGCTAGGAGGCTCAGACAGCTCTTGTAGACTTCCCGGGTAGGATTTTGGGTTGTCATTTGATTGTCGCCGGCACGAATGTTAACAGAACACTAACCTCGGCCAGAATATGGCGGTGTACCTATGATTTACTTCTTCTTAATATAATGACACGCAGTTCTCCTGTGTGTTCGAGAAAAAAAAATTGCACGACCAAGACGGTGGGGAAACGGTTATTCCATGGCGCCAAGCTTACAAAGTGTCACGTCCCAAGACGAGCGCGACACTGCTCATTTGGCACACCATTATCCGGGTGATTATTCGCCTTCGGTGGTTTTTTTTTTATACTTAAAAGCTTTATTGCTTTCAACGACAGTGAACTGTCACCGGGACAAAGGAGTCCCAGTTTACAAGTTTGAATGCCTCTAAAACAAGGCATTGATCACCGTGTGCCAAGTGGTCACACTTGAAAGTACAAGCAGTTTGATCAGTCGCCGCTAGAGCCCTGGCTGCTAATTCATGTGCAGCTCCGTTCCTGGCTCTGTTGATTTTGTACACCTCCGTCGCTGTCCCTTGGGTGTTGGTCGTGAATTCCTGAAGCAGGGGTCACAGGTGCCAGTGTCCAGGTTCTTCGGTGAATCTTCCGCATGTTAGTTTTCCTTATCTGTTGACCTCGTTCAACAAAACCAGAAACAAATAAGAGATAAAATACGAAAGCTATCAGAGTCGGTTTAGTGCCTTGATCGAGAGGCAAAACAGAATCCTTTCCATCTACAACTCGGCCCCGAGCCTACAGTGCGCATATATAAGAAGAGGGACCCCTGGGCGCCCTTGTACCGAACCCGAATTCCACCCACCGATCGCTAAGCGCACTGGAAGGCTTGGAAGCCCGAGTTCGTCTTCCCAGGGGCCAGTGCCGCTACCGCCCCGAAGGGAATTGCCAGAAGACGCTCAAGGAGAAGCTGCGCTACATCCCTGAACGTCATCAAGCCCTCAATGTCACCTCTGCACCAGCTGCTATGGACGCCACTTCTGCTGGTAATTGATCTAACCGAACCCCTAATTCCGCATTAGATTAGTTTACTAGATGTGATCTATTATCTTGACTAGATGATCCTGTTTAGCCCTAAGTACTGTTTCGATCTAAGTATTATTTGATCTAACAGTTGGTATCAGTTAGCCTAATCTAGTCGATTAGATCCTCTAGTGTTTAAGTCAGTGGTTCGGTTCCTGTGCTAGATCTATACATGTTTTAGTCAGTTAAGTTCTAAATTGCGTGATCTAGCCCTAGATAGAGGTGATTAAGGTCAGATTAGTCAAGTTTTATGTCATGTTTAAGCTCTGTTTAGTCTCTGCGCACTCAGTTTTACATCATGGTTTTAGTTTCGTTAGATCTATCTATGCGCAGTGAGTAATTAGTCATGTTTTAGATTAAGATTAGTTCATGTTTTAGTCGTTACAGTAAGCAATTAAGTTAACTAGTTCATGTTTTAGTTGTAAATTAAGCAATTAGAGTTCTCAGTTTTTTCAATTAATCATGCCATGTCACAAATTGATGAGAAATTAAGCTAAGCTAGGCTCTAGGGTTGGAACTCACACACCTAACCCTAACCCTAACCCTAACCCTAAGTTCAGAGGACTTACCTCCTCGTCGCCGTGGGCGCCGCCACGCATCAGATCAGGCGCGTGCGCACGACGGCGTCCTCCTCTTCTCGATCGCCGACGAGGTCCCCACGGCATCGCCGTGCTCGCGTACCCCGCCGGCATAAGGACCGGCCCGCGCGGCATAAGCTCCGCCGCGCGGGACCCCGCACGCCTCACGGCCACCCGCCGTGATGTCGTCGCCGCTGCACCTTCGGGTCGCCGCCGGGCTGACGTCGTCGCCGCCGCAGTGATGCGCGCGACGGTCACGCCTCAAGGCACTGCGGTAGAGCTGCTCGACGGAGCCGCGCGCGATTCATCGCACGCGTGCGCCGGCGAGCAGTTCTCGTGGCACTATGGCGGCCGCGCGGCGTCGAGGTGGCGCTCCGGCGCCACCGCGCTCGGCTCTCGCCGAAAGCGGGGGAGAGAGTGAGGGAGTGAGAGGGAGCGAGTGAGAGCGGTGGCTAGGGTTTGGTCGGCCTTTTATGCCGAGCCCTTCATCCCCTGGCCGTCCGATCTCCTCCACTCCCGATCCGACGGCTATCGTCTCAGCCGTGGTTGGGCTGGGCGAGATGCACGGCGCGCGCGCGTGCTATTCCGAATCGACGGCCCGGCCGTCAGTTTTTTGGGCTTTAAGCCCGATGCTCTTTACGCGGCCTGCGTGGCACTGCGCCGCGGGCTGGGCTGCGCTGTTCTCCGCGCTGGGCCGCGTGCGCACGAATTAAGTTTGGGCTGAGATTTTAAAATCCGGCCTGCGCGCGTGTTTTAATGCTTTATTCATTTCTTTTAAGTTTTCAGCTTCCTGTTTTAAGTAATTTAGCTGTAAATTAATGTTCATGCTAAGTTTTTCAGTAAGTTAATTTTATATTTTGGTGTTTTACGTTAAATTTTAAGTTTAAATCCACCAATATACTTTGAGATGCCTCTATTTAAATGGATCCACCGTGAAGTTTATTTAGAGTAAACTTGTGATTATTTCTGACCACCGTTGATTGATCATGAGTATTTTAAGTTAAATTTCGTTTGTTTTCCCCACCGGTGATGCAAATTGAAATTTATTTGTGTGATTTTAATCAGACCACCGTAGGGTTTTAATGATGCATTTAATTTTGCATTTCATTGTATATCATTACTAAGCTAAGTTTTTTATCTTATTTTCAGTGACGAACGTCAATACTGCTGCTTCCGTCCTTAGCAACATTGACAACCTCAACGGAGCAAACTTCCCGGACTGGAAGAGCAAGGTCACGACATGCTTGGCATGGAATGATCTGGATGCTGCACTAAGGGAGGAGAAGCCCGCTGCTCCTGCTGCTGGTGAAGCTGCTATTCCTGCTTATGAGAAGTGGGAGAAGTCCAACCGTATGGCTCTAATGGTCATGACTGGCACCATCAGCCCTGGCATTAAGGGTGCACTCCCCACTAAGAATAAGAATTCAGAGGGACATGACTACACTGCCAAGGAGTTCCTCGCTAAGGTTGAGGAATATTTTAAAAGCTCCTCTAAGACTTATGCTAGCACTCTCATCATGAAGCTAGTCTCCTCTCAGTACACTGGCACGTCTGGCATAAGGGAGCACATCTTGAATATGTGTGACATGGCTCATAGGCTTAAGGAGATGAAGATGGAGATCTCTGACGGTTTCCTCGTTCATTTCATCATGAAGTCCTTGCCATCTACCTTCAACGCCTTCAAGATCAACTACAACACCAACAAGTCCGTCTGGACCATCAGTGAATTAATCAGCTATTGTGTTGAGAAAGAAGAGCGTATCAAAACTGAGAAGATGAAGGATGTTGTGAACATAGTTGGCAACCTTAGTCTCAACTCCACACCTAAGAACCAGCATGAGGCTAGCAGCAGCAAGCAAGGCCAGAAGGGGGGAGCGAAGCATAACAACAAAGGCAACAAGAACTTTGCTCCAAAGAACAACAACAAGTTCAAGAACAACCACTCTAAGGGTGGTAAGATGTTGTACTCCTTCTGTGACTCTCCTAAGCACCTTCAGAGAGCCTGTCCAGGCTTTAAGGAATGGTTGAAGCAACAAGGTAATTTTAAGTTTGATGTTGTTTCTTTCATTGATGAATTATTCTTAGCAGATTTTTCCCCTAATACTTGGTGGATTGACTCAGGTGCCACCGTGCACATTTCTAATTCATTTCAGGCATTCCGTTCGATCCAAACTATAAGAAGGGGGGAGCGAAGCCTAAGAGTGGCTGATGGGACGGCCGTTGAAGTTGAAGACGTTGGAAGTTTTGACTTAGAGTTGCCAGGAGGCTTCCAGCTTCGTTTAGATGATGTCCTTTACGTTCCTAGTTTAAAGAGAAATTTGATTTCTGTATCAGCTTTAGATGATTCTGGACATGTGTGTGAGTTTGGCAACAAACAATGTGTGATCAAGTTTAATGAGATTAATGTCGGTCTTGCTAGTCGGCAAGGCATGCTTTATATGCTCTCTCTTAATGATTCTATGATGAATGTTACTTCACATAAGCGTAAGCGTGATAATGAGGCCTCTTCGCAATTGTGGCATTGTCGCCTTGGCCACATTTCGAGGGGGGGGGGGGGGGAATTGAGCGTCTCATTAAGGACGAAATAATAGAGAAATTAGACTTCTCCAATTTAGAGCAGTGCATCGACTACATTAAGTGAAAATATGCTAAGACAATTAAGAAAGGAGCTACTAGGAGTACGGGCGTGTTAGAAATAATTCACACAGATATCTATGGCCCTCTCTCGGTGACTTCGGTAGATGGCTATGATTCTTTTATCACCTTTACCGATGATTATTCCCGCTATGGACATATCTACCCCATAAGAAAGCGTTCAGATGCGCTAAAAATATTTAAGATATATAGACAGGAAGTTAAGAAACAGCATAACACCTCCATTAAGATTGTGCGGTCAGACAGGGGTGGAGAATACTACGGGAAACATGCTGAATATGGTCAAATTAAGGGACCGTTCGCTAAGTATTTAGAAGAAAATGGCATTAAGGCACAATACTCCATGCCTGGAGAACCACAGCAAAATGGAGTGGCTGAGCGGCGTAACCACACATTAATGGACATGGTAAGAAGCATGCTCAGTCATTCTAGTCTACCTGTCGGACTATGGTTAGAAGCATTAAAGACGGCTGCCCACATACTTAATCGGGTTCCATCTAAGTCAGTTCCCAAGACACCTTTTGAGCTGTGGAATGGGAAGAAACCGTCACTTAATTATTTAAAAGTGTGGGGCTGTCCCGCTGAGGCTAAGCTATTTGATCCTCAGCATAAGAAATTAGACTCTAAGACAGTGAGTTGTCACTTTATCGGATACCCTGATAAGTCTAAGGGATACCGTTTCTACTGTCCTGGTCGTTTCACTAAGTTTGTTGAAACCAGACAGGCCGTGTTTCTTGAACACTCGAAAATTGGTGGTAATTTCCCGAAGAGGGATATAAGTATAGAAGAACTACGGGTCAATCTTCCTGATCCGGATTATCAAACACATGTGTTTCAGTTCGTACCGCCAGTTATTCCTCAGATAAGCAGCACAGTGGCGCCCACTGTCACTCAGGCGCCAGTAGTTCAGGCGCCAGAGATGCAGGCGCCAGAAGTTGTGGTCCCGGCGCCAGACGTTGGGCACGAGGCGCCAGCAGCAGAGGTACAGGCGCAAGAAGTGCCATTAGCAGAACCTCAACCGGTCCGTGAACCTCTTGTGATCGAACAATTAAGAAGGTCTGTCAGGGAAAGGAGATCGACTATTTCTGATATTTATGAGACATATTTAAGTGAGGATCTATATGATGTCGGTAAGATTAACGACCCTGCCAACTTTAAGGAGGCAGTTCAGAATGAGAATTCCACTAAATGGATTGAAGCCATGGAAGAAGAGCTGAAGTCTCTGAGTTCTAATCAGGTATGGGACTTAGTAGAAATTCCTGATGGAGTCAAACCAGTGGGCTGTAAATGGGTCTACAAGACCAAACGTGACTCTAAAGGGAAAGTCGAAAGGTTCAAAGCAAGGCTTGTGGCTAAAGGGTTTACACAGAAGGAGGGGATCGATTACAACGAGACCTTCTCTCCTGTGTTTTCCAAAGACTCTCTTAGGATTATCATGGCAATTGTGGCTTATTTTGATATGGAGCTACACCAGATGGTTGTTAAGACTGCGTTCCTAAATAGAAACTTAGATGAGACTATTTATATGGTTCAGCCGGAAGGTTTTACCATTCAGGGTAAAGAGCATATGAGATGCAGATTAAGGAAATCCATTTGTGGCCTTAAGCAGGCGGCTAGAATGTGGAACTTTAAGTTTGATGAAGTAATTAAGAGATTTGGATTTAGAAATAATGATGTGGATCCTTGTATCTATATCAAATCCAAGGGTGGAATGTCAATAATCCTAGTGTTGTATGTTGATGACATACTATTAGTCTGCAACGATAAGAATATGTTACATGAGACTAAGAACTTCTTGTCATCTCATTTTGACATGAAGGATCTAGGTGAAGCCTCGTATGTAGTTGGCATTGAGATACACCGAGATAGAGCCAAAGGAACGCTGGGATTATCTCAGAAAGCATATATTGAGAAAATGCTTAAGAGGTATAAGATGGATAAGTGTAATACATCTCCTGTCCCATTTCAAAAGGGCGATAAGCTTCATAAAGGTCAGTGCCCTAAGAATGATTTAGAAAAGAAAAGAATGGAGAACGTTCCCTATGCATCAGCTGTTGGAAGCTTGATGTATGCGTAAGTTTGTACGCGTCCAGACTTGGCATTTGCAACCGGAATTTTTTGTCGATATCAGTCCAACCCAGGATGGGCTCACTGGATGGCTGTTAAGAAGGCATTAAGATATTGCCAAGGCACTAAAGATTACATGCTCACATACAAGAGGACAAACGACCTTGAGGTCGAATGTTACACAGACTCCGACTTCGCTGGTGATAAAGATGAGTTAAAATCCACTTCTGGATATGTTTTCACGCTAGCGGGGGGAGCAGTTTCATGGAGGAGTGCTAAGCAGTCAGTAACAGCTGGATCTATGATGCAAGCTGAATTCGTGTCATGTTACCACGCCTCGGGACAGGCAATGTGGCTTAAGAATTTCATTCCGGGATTAAAGATTGTTGATAGTATCTTGAGACCTATCACAACGCAGTGCGACAATCAAGCTGCAGTTTTCTTTTGCGGTAATGAAAAGATAAGTAGTGCTTCTAGGCAAATCGACCTCAAATTTCTTATCGTGAAAGAAAGGAACCGGGACCACATAATTAACATTGAGCATATTGATACTGAGTTAAATATTGCGGATCCGCTTACTAAAGGCTTACCACCACACCTCTTTGAGAGACATGTCATTTATATAGGTCTAGTGGATAGCTTTGATAAGGTCCTGGTTTAAAGGCCGTTAATCTTCCCCAAATGAGAGTAAGAGTCCTGACAAAGTTTTCTAGTGGATGCTATGGGTAATGTTGTCCCAGTGTGCCGTGGGCCACTGATGACACATTGGTCTGGTGCTCGCTGGTTTACTGATGAGGGATTAAGTTTAAGTTGAGAGTAAGTTTAAGTTTAAGTTGAGAATGTTAGTTTTCCTTATCTATTGACCTCGTTCAACAAAACCAAAAACAAATAAGAGATAAAACAGGAAAGCTATCAGAGTCGGTTTAGTGCCTTGATCGGGAGGCAAAACAGAATCCTTTCCATCTACGACTCGGCCCCGGGCCTACAGTGCGCATATATAAGAAGAGGGACCCCCTGGGCGCCCTTGTACCGAACCCTAATTCCACCCACCGATCGCTAAGCGCACTGGAAGGCTTGGAAGCCCGAGTTCGTCTTCCCAGGGGCCAGTGCCGTTACCGCCCCGAAGGGAATCGCCAGAAGACGCTCAAGGAGAAGCTGCGCTACATCCCTGAACGTCATCAAGCCCTCAACGTCACCTCTGCACCAGCTGCTATGGACGCCACTTCTGCTGGTAATTGATCTAACCAAACCCCTAATTCCGCATTAGATTAGTTTACTAGATGTGATCTGTTATCTTGACTAGATGATCCTGTTTAGCCCTAAGTACTGTTTCGATCTAAGTATTATTTGATCTAACACCGCATTGCAGAGTGGAAGCCATGATTTGGCTGTCCGTGTGGTGGTGAGTTCCTGCCAGGTTGACGGAGTTGATTCTAGACGCCAAGAGTAGTGCCATAGCCTCTGCATGGAGTGGGCTTGTGATCCGTTCTGCTTTGGCCTGCACCTGGATGGATGGTGTGATGGTGCCTGATGTGTTGCAGATGAGGACGCCGATTCCCGCCGTGCAAGGATGAGGTGGCACCGGGTGAGGGAAGGCAGCATCAGTGAAGCACTTTGTGGTGTTGTCGAGGTGCTCTGTCGTCCGGTCTTAAGCCTGTTTGTCTGTTCGTCTGGAGTGTGGTTGGGTTTGTCCAGCGTCAGCTGTTGTTCCGTCTTCCTCTTGTTCGTTCCTGAGCTCCGCCATCGACGCCATGTGTACCTGCAAAACAGTCCATTTTCTCCTGTCGAAACGATGGTCGTTCCTTGCTTTCCACAGATGCCACAGGGTGAGGAGTGCCTCTTTGATTTTGTCCGAGGACATGGATGGCCAAAGCAAGGCCACCATTTGTGACTAGACTCCCTGCTGCCCCTGAGGTAAGGCATGACTACGGGAAATTTGTAGTTTGCCGAGGGCTAGATGCACTCGGCAAAGGGTTTGCCGAGTGTTTACACTCGGCAAATAGCACTCGGTAAATTCTGGTCGGCAAAGGGCTCTTTGCCGAGAGCTTTTTGTCGGGCCCTCGGCAAAGCCTTTGCCGAGTGCCATTTTACACTCGGCAAAGAAAAACACTCGTCAAAATATGAATCGAAAAAATATCCCAAAAAAATAGCAAAAATATTTTTTTTAATGAGGTGAGGCCTCCATCGACTAACCCAAGTCACAAGCCATCAAGTTTGCAAATCGCGGCATTTTTTGCACTCTATGCATCCGGTGGGATTCAAACCCATGACCTCCCCTTCACACAAGACTCTCCTTACCACTACACCAAAGCATCACATGTGTTCATATTCCATTTTGATTCTACACATATTATACTAAACCGAGCATCAAGTGATTATTTGAAGACCTAAACGAATTCAAATGAAAAAGTTATCAACTACAAACTTTCTTAACTTTTCGAGATCTACATCTTTCATGTTGGTCATTTTGTCATCTGAGGTCGTTTACAAAATTTGAATTTCAAATTTGAACTCTTTTAAACTAAGTTTTCGTTGACAAGATGATTTCAAATAACAAAGTTGTCAACTACAAAATTTCATAATTTTTAGAGTTCTACAACTTTCATTTTGGTCGTTTCTCCATCTAAAGTCTTTAAAAAAATTCAAAATTCAAACTTAAGAAAATTCAAACCTATATTTCTTTAGCAAAATTGATTCAAATTAAAAAGTGTTGAACTACAAAGTTTCATAACTTCTGAGGATCTACAACTTTTATTTTGGTCATTTATTCATTCGACATAGTGATAGTAACATTATTCACAAATTTTATATATCTCTCTTCTAGTTTTATGAAACTATACGGGATATGTTGATGTTGTGAACAAATTTATTAGCGCTTTGTCGAATAAAAAATGACCAAAATAAAAAGTGTAGATCTTGAGAAGTCATACAACTTTGTAGTTCAAAACCTTTTGATTTGAATTAATTTAGTGTATCAAAAAATTAATTGAAAATTTATTTGCCGAGTGTAATAGGAAAAACACTCGGCAAAGGGGCATCTTTGCCGAGTGTACAATAAAACACTCGGCAAAGAGGCATCTTTGCCGAGTGTCATGGTGAAACACTCGGCAAAGTCTTTGCCGAGTGTCATGGTGAAACACTCGGCAAAATTTTTAATCTTTGCCGAGTGCCTAAAAAACACTCGGCAAACACCTTTTTGCCGAGTGTTTTTTTTAGCACTCGGCAAAGAAATCTTTACCGAATGTTTTTTTAAACTCTCGGCAAATATCTTGTTTGCCGAGTGTCCGAGAAAAAACACTCGGTAAAGAGTGCGACACTCGGCAAACGTCGGGTTTCCCCTAGTACCAGACTGAATACCAGACTGCCCTGGCAAAAGAGCATTCAAAGAATAGATGTGCATCCGTTTCCAATAGGCCACACCTTTTGCAGTTTGTGTCAATATGCTGTGAGTAAGTGCCTGCTCTGTTCCCCGTCGCCAGTGCCTGGCGTAGGAGTCGCCAAGCAAAAGTTTTATACCTGGGCTGGATTGTCTTTGTGTTCCATATTCGAATGAGGAGGTTGAGTACATCAGTGGGCAATGCTCGGCTTCCCTGTTGAGGTATAGGCTGTTGGTTCCTTGTGGCCATATGCTTGTAGGCTTCCTTGGATGTGCATGCCCCTTTCGTTGACGGCGTCCAGCAGAGTGTGTCTGGTTCAGTTGAATGTGTGATCGGTACCTGCAAAATAGCCTGCAAAGCTTGCTGTCCAAAGACTTGCACAATTTTATTGGTGTCCCAGTTTTTTGTTCCCGGGATCCAAAGATCAGCTACCTTGTTGGGAATATTGGGTTGAGGGTTTGGGTAGATCAGGTGGTTGTGCATGGACTCCCAAATGGAGCACCAAGGTGTGTTCCAAATGTTCGTGTTGCCCTCTGAAATTTGGTAGATGCAATCCCGTTGAAACTCATTTTTGATAGCAAGAATTGAGGACCAGAAAACCGACTTAGGAGTGTTTTTAGTGGCCGTCCAGAAAGAATTGTAAGGATAGTATTTAGCTTTGATTACTGCCGCTAGGAGTTCGTCCTGATGAAAAGCAATGCGTCAGGCCGAATTGAAGAGAAGACTTTTGTTGACCGGTATGAGATTGCGGATGCCTAGACCTCCTTTGTTTTTGGGCTGAGTTATGTCCTCCCAAACTCGAAAATGGAAGGGAGAGGTGGTGGCATCTTCTTGGTTACCTGTCCACCAGAAGCGACGGACGATGGCATTGAGTTTGGACAGAAATTTTTTGGTGAAAAAGACATTGGCCATGTAATAAATGGGAATTGAAGCAAAGACAAAATTAATGTAGGCAAGCCGGCCAGCATGGTTTAGTTTGTTTGCCTTGATAGTTGTCAGTTTGGCTCTGAATTTATTGATTATGAAGTCATAGGCTTGGGCTCTTGTTGGATGGGCCAGAATGAGAGGATGACTAAGGTGGATGGTTGAGGAGTCAATGGGCTGCACTGGAAATACATTGTTGATTTGGGCCTGTAGGTGAGGTTCGACATTTTTGCTGAAAAGAATGGAGGATTTTGCACAATTAGGTGTTTGACCATAAGCTTGGCAGAAGGAATCAATGACAGTTTTAGTGGTAACAACTTCCTAAATGACAGCTTTTCCACATATGATCAGATCATCAGTAAAGAGCAGAGAATGAATGGGAGGACAGTTGGGTCCCTGAGAGAGATCTCCTGTCAGTGTGTTTTCCTGTAAAGCCTGAACCCGCGTCGCAACGACGACGAAGCAGGGGTTGCGAGCAGAAGCGCCGGCGGGCGTCTCCGTGTAAAGTTTCGTCTTCTTTACGTTGAATTACCTACAACGACTTGGGTTTTTACGAAAGAAAAACAAACACATTTTATGTTGGATAAGGTCCTGGCCCAACCGCGGGTTGGTTTTCGCTCAGTTGAAGGGCTCATGTGCAAAACATCCGACGCGTGGTGGCCTAGCAGCCGTTCGATTGGAGGAGTTGCGACGGATTGTGGTGTTAGTTGGATGTCGCCTTGAAGGTGTGAAGCTGTGCAATGCACACAAAAAGGTGACGTGCATGCATATGTATACTAGAAAATATGACGCGCTCCGCTGCGTCCGTTCAATTCACCGCTGCCCGCTGGACCGATTGAATGGTTTTGGTATGTAAAAATCCATCTTGGTCTCTTTATCGCTGCTCGCTTTCGTTCGTTCTTTTTTTTTTTTTCTACTCAAGCCTGCACTTGCGAAGGACACGGCCATACGGCGGCCACCGTCTGCTCTTTTTATTCTTTGGTTTCCTTGTTGTAGCTGGCACACGCGTAAGAGCTCAGGAGGCCACGCGGCCAGGACTCCCGTGCCACTTGCTGCTGTACCTGCATGTCGTCGTGACCTTCTCTTTTGCTTTGATAATGCCTGGCAGTAGTAGAAGAGCGCCGCCGCAAGAAGCACACTCGTCCACCTGCTATCTGCGTCGAGCGCTCAACGCCGGTACTCCAGCGGTACGACTCCCCCGCATGGCTCACCTTAGAGTAACTCCAGCAAAGCCCTTACTTGGGACTCTACTCTATTTTTAAGATCTTGAGTCAAAAAAACCAACTCCAGTAAAGACCTTACTTGAGCCTTCATTTTACATGCCCCCTCAAATTCCACCTCCAAACCCTCGTTACCAGGGTCCTCCCACCTCCCCCCTCATTCGTGGGCCCCACCTTTTTCTTTTTCATTTTCCTTTTTTTTCTCTTCTTTTTTTTTCTCTCTTCTCCCTCCTCCTCCCGCATGACATTGCCGCATCTCGCCGGGCGCCGTCGACGCGCCGGGCCGCCCGCGCCCGGTGGAGGCGGCGGTCAGCGTGCGCGACAGCGGCGGCGGGGACGGCGGCCGCGGTGCCGGCGTCCCCGCGGAGGAGGTGGCCGAGACGGGCGAGGATTAGCGACACCCGGTCTTCGCCGTCGGCGCCGTCGTCCTCGCCGTCGCCGCGAAGGAAGGTCGTCGGTGAGCTTGCGGCCGAGTTGGTCGGTGACGTGGAAGACATCCATGAACCAGCGGCCGTCGCAGGAGATGTACGCCTTCTTCCTCGCGCTGTCCACCTGCAACCTACCCCGAGCTCGTCAGCCACCACCGCCCCGGCAGGGAACAAGAAGGCCACGAACGCGGCGGACAAATGGGGAACGACGCTCGCTCTCATGGACCAGTGTGGCCGTGGGACAGACCGCATTGTCGAACACCACCCGCGGGGTGTTCATCCAGATGACCAGCTTCTCGTAATCGTCCGGCCACTCCATCGTCTCAAATCAAATCCACGCGAAGACAGCTCTCTCTCTCTCTCGGTTGCTGCTCTGGTTGTTGCGTGCTCTGCCTGCTCCCGCACGCAGTGTCCTGTTTACAGTGATCAGGAATTCAGTAGTGTCCTGTTCAGAGATCATTTGTTCCTGTTAGTTGCATAATTCAGTAGTGTCCTGTTCAGAGATCAGTTGCTTTGGATATAGTGTTCCCTAAGACTGACAGAGCAGTTGCTTGTTCAGATGTACTCCTTCCATTCTAGTTGAGCAATCTAGCTTCAGTTTGCACAATTGTTTGTATGACTGAATATCTTCTTTTGTTTGTATGACTGGATATATTCTTTCTTCAGTTTGCAATCCAGCTCTATTTGAGTCAAATGTTGGCACTATTGCGTCATGTTTGCACTGGTTAATTGATTTTCATTTGCCCATAGTGGTCAGTCCTGTTTGTATATCTGGTGACTGAAATCTGTGTGCTAACTCTGAATCTATGTCACTTGTTCATGTGTGCAATTTTTTTTTGTTTGCCTTTTACCAACTGAAATCTGTTTGCCCACTTCAATGATTTTTCCAGTTCAAAGCTTTCACTCTGTATCCATTCTCTCAAAACTGTACCATAAAGCTTCCATGTTTCGGTGTACAGAATTAAAAACTCAACTGAATTTTCCATGAAGTGGTCCTATCTTTACATGACAACACATGAATAAAAAATAGCAGTTAAATACAGGTGCTTTTGCACAACATGCTTCTGTGAACTGAACTGAAACAAAATTAGAATTACAGTGAACTTTACATGCTTTTGTCAAAGTGATTCCTTGTAAGTAGCACAGGCTGTCATTTTGTCAAAGTGTTTCAGTAGCTGAAAACTGGGAGCCTTCTGATAAATTTTGCTGTTGATATACCTTGCTGGAGATGTCTTTGTTTCGTTCATTGGAATGATCCAGAAAACAATTTACACAGATGATGGTATTTTCTTCAGTTTCTGCTTTTACTTCGTGATTTATTTGGTTGGTTGCCGATCTGTGATGGGCCAGTGCAGTCTTCATATTCACATTCATCAGTTCAGCGTGATGGACTCATCACCTCTGTTCCATACTTCCACTGGGACTGAATATGGACAGATACATGAATATAGACTGATACCGTGATACCCAAGCAGAAATGATGATGGTTTAGAAGCTGGAGATTCAGGTTCAGGTGATATCCAAATGTTGATTCTCATCTGGTACAGACATTTTATTGCTTGATGACACTTCTCTCAGAAATTATTGCTTGCTTCAACATGCAGCCAACAGAGACAAGTCCCAGGATTCACTTCTCTCAGAATGTTGCTTCAACATGTCAGTTCAAGTATTTCATAGCTTAGTAAATTTAACAATTAACAGGTACAAAAGACAATGAACTGTCAGAAATGGAAGACACACTGGCAGTTCAAGTATTTCATAGCTTAGTAAATTTCAGCACAATTATGTGAGCTTTCAGCTAAGCCAGCAGAGGATACACACTCAGAGCTTTTTATCTGAGTACTACTAGTAAGTGACCAGCAGAGGATACACACTCAGAGCTTTTTATCTGAACTTGAGATGATCTGAACTCATGCATCTCATCTCAGCTGAGGATACACACTTAGATTAATTACATCATTTTTTTAGTGTTAGCTTCCAGGAACGAAGCTAACAGCAATAGCAATACATCAACAACAATACATGTCTAGATTTTTGGGTAAACAAATTCGAGCTTGGATGAACAAATTCTGTCAGCAACAGCAATACAAGTACATGTCTAGATTTTCACTTGCACAGAATACAAGGACAGTGATCCACAAAACTTCTTCTCGAGCCCTCACGAAGACCGGCAAGGATCAAGATGTCGTCAACATTGGAATCGTCCTCTTCCTCTTCATCCCACAGTCGAAGAGCTCCACTTTCAGGACTTGAGTATTGAGCAACTGTTAACATGAATTATTTACAAAGCAGGAGTATTGAGCAATCATGGATTCAATAAAATAATTTTGCTAGGCCAATCAAAATGCAAAAGCTAAATCCCTCCCAACCACAACCCCAATACATAATCACAGGGAATTCTGATATCCAACAGAAATATGCGAGTCTAGTTTCCCACTGAAACTCCTTTGCCATTTGTTTGCAAATCTGAATAGCTGCAGCCTTGTAACATGGAACAGCCGAGCAGACTAGCAGTAAAAATTAAATACAGTAGATAGAGAAGATTATGCCTATGTCAGCTCCCAACAGTAATTGTTCTACATGCAAGTAGGAGGAAATTTGAATCCATTACTGTTCTTCAGTGTTTCAAGAAAAAAAATTACTGTTGGATTCCAATAGGTAGAACGAGGAGAGTAGAACGGAGCACTGAAAGTCTCAAGAGTGATACTAGTTTCTATGTGATAATATTTGGAGAAACGAAACCCTGGGAACGGTGCTTAGATTAATCGTATTCGTAATTGCCTAAACAATGAGTAAAATTGTGCGGCGAGAGCACTTGGCACAGCAGCCGCATCAAGTTAACAGCAAGGGATATATCTTAAGATCAAATTCAAGAGTACTGACGGGGCACAGAAATTGGACGAGGAAAAAAATTAAACCTTCGCCGCAACGAGCTTGCTCCGATTTCTTGCTTGATTGCTCTGTCGAACTCCGTCGTTGTCGGAGCAGGGCGTGGCGGCGCCGGAGCAGGGCGCGGCGGGCACGGCCGTGAAGGGATTGGATCAGGGCGTGGCCGGTGCCGGAGCAGAGCGCGGCGTCGCGGCGGGCGGCGGACGCGGACGGCGTCGCGGCGAACGCTGGGAAGGAGACGGCTCGATCTGTTTTTGTTTTTAACTCTGACAAATAGGTCCCACCCGAAATAGGGTCTTTGAGCCACTGCTGCTGGAGTTGAAGCAAATTTTTGAGCCTTTATTTTTTCATATCGGCCTGTAAAATAAAAATAGGAGCCTTGATTTAAGTACCCTTGCTCGAGATGCTCTTAGGCAGTCGTCCTCCGTCGCCCCCTGCATGCGTCGTCCTGGCCGGGCGCGCGCGACGGTGGCCAGTGGCCATGCGCACGTCCACGGCCCGTCCTGGTGCAACAGCTAGCACGGCGAGGTGAAGCAGAAAGGGCGCGGAACGGGCAACGGCCTGTAAGCAAAAACATGCCCAGCGTCCAGGCAACCATAGAGCGTAGATGGGAGAGCAACTGAGGAGCCGGTAGGTCCAGTTTTATTTGTCTGAGCTTTGATTTTTCAGCTGAAATTCCTCTGATTGATTTGAACACAGTTTCGGATTTTTTTGTACTGTGTTGTATTTCGTTTTCCTCCATCACAAGTTTTGCTTCGCTAATCTATTCTCATACCTTTGTCCTTCCAATTTCTAGTTCATCGTCATGGCTTGGAAAGCAGGCCCAGACATGCCGGCGTCCTGCTGTCGTCCTGTCTGCTCTTGTAGCAGGCTCGAGCAACGACTTGCCAAAGGCCCAAGCAACCACAGGCCACGAAGAAAATGGTCAGACACCAGGCGAGGCAGGCCTAAAACGCAAAAGAAAAGGCCGTGGAGCATTGCATGAGAGGCAGCCCAAAGAGCAAGCGTGAGGGGGCCGGGTGGCGAGGAGGCAGACGCGGCTGTTTGCAGGAGCACCACGACGTCCACAAAACGCGTGCCGTAACGTAAAGCTTCCACGTCGCCCAAAACACCGTACGGGGGCGGAAGCGATGACGCCTATGCTTTAGACTACTAGGTCGAAAGTTGGTTGGCCTTCCAAGGATGAAAGGTCGGAGTTTGGTATGATTCGGGCAGCCCCCTGCATTCTTTTGCTATTTATAAACGTATGTGTGTGCTGTGCATTTCATCCCATCAGCAGCCATGGCCGCAACAGCCGTCTTCTTGTGTTTCCTCCTCCTCCTTGCTCCGTCCTCCTCGTTCGCGGCAACTCACATCGTCCTGCCCCAACAAAAGCCTCAGCAGACAACTCACATCGTTGTTTTCCTGGGCAACCAGAAGCAGCAGGAGGTTGCTCCGGGGGAAGAATACGTCGTCATGGACGTGGAGCCACACCTGCACGTCATCACAAAGACGTCGCCGCCGATCACCAACAAAGGAGCATGATTGCGACTGCGGTACTGCGGCTACAAATAATCCTGCATCAGATTGACTGCTGTTACTTCATCGACTATATTGTACTGAGATTGCTTGCATTTTAGATCAAGAAACTCCTGACCCAGAATATGTAACAAAACATCACATTCTCGGGGAATTTGTGACAAAACATCAGGAGGATACCTCCAGCACTTTTCCTTGTCAAGATATATACAACATAGTGGAGTAGCTCGACAAAATCAGCAAAATGATGTGATTTTTGAAGAAAACCTTGGTGAAACAATGGACAGGAAGAATAAAGAAATATATCACCCACAAACTCTACTGAAAATACACGTTTCCTTTCCTCCCATCTTGATGAAAACAATGGTAATGACAAATCGAGCAAAGTATCTCCCACAAACTAACATCCACAAATTTCCTTTCCTGCTGCAACTGAAAGCAAACACAACACCTATGCGTCATCTTCTAGAATCTCGATCCTTCCTGATGTTCCTGCCAAATTCTGCACTTCCAGGCCCTCATTTTCGCATCCCAGGAACAAAGCTGAAGGGTCAACTCTTGGACGCCAGCTAGTCAGGGACATGGTAAATCAGACAGGCACTTGTGTTCCTGCCAATGGAAGCATTCAGTTATAATGCTCTTACATAATATCCGAATTACATAAGGTAATATTCAGTAAGTACCTGATTTGCTAGTGATAGTTGGACAGCCAGCTCCCTGACCTTTTGGCTTGTATTCCTCAGTAAAAAGGATTGTGTCTTTACAAGAATGGCAGACTGCTCAGCACACTTACTCGGCTCTTACTGGCAGTAATAATATCCCAGTCTGGTCTAGAAATTGGAAATGGATCTCCCCATTTCGCAGCATTCCCCTGAGTCAATGGAAACAGATTTCTTTTTCCTGAAAAGAGATAAGCAGATACAGTGAGCCAGTGCAACTACTTAGCAGTTCACAATTGAATACAAATGGCTAGATGTCCACAGCAGTGTAATGCATTCACAGCCACTAATTTCATCAGAAGCTTCCAATTCTGAAAGAACACATGCTTCGTCAAAATTTTATTATCGGAGTCACAAGCTAATATAGATGGAAAGTGAAACAACTACAAAACGTTGATTGTACAAGAACAATCTAAACTACCAATTTTCCATGTGATGACAGTTAGGTGTAACTTCGGCAGGTAGTCTTACTGAAGGGATCATATTATCATTAGCTGTCACCCGAAGCTTGCCATTTCAAATAACAGATCATATTAGATGCATTCATAAGATAAGTTTATTTAGTCAGAACAAATACAGAACAGTGTTGTGCTTCCATAATTGGTAGAGGCAATCTTCCAAGTTGCAACAGCGCGTGATAAATATATGAATAGGGAACTGCACAGATGGCATATGAAAAGATCAGGTAACACAATACTGGATCTACACAACTTTTTTTTCTGAGAAGATAAATCGAGTATGGCCCGGGTCATGGCACCAGACGCATTTTTGTTTACCAAATCGACCAAGCCCAGTTCATGGAAACAACCAAGAAGCTCATCATATGCAGGCAGATTGTAATCATTGGGGAGAAGGGGGGGGGGGGGCGACAAATATATTTAGAGCCTACAATAGGTTTGCATAACTAATATCCCGAACAAATCAAATACATAGCATATTGAGTCATTCTCACACCCTGGGTTCAGGAAGGATGGAACTAATATAAAATAAACCTTTTTCAATTACACGTTGCAGGGTAGCATGAAACTACAACAGAAAAGATACTGGGACATGAATCATATTAAAAATTGAACAGAATATGGATATGGTCATTTCCAAGGTCGTCCTTGAAACATTGGTGAACAAATCAGACTAAACAATTACTAGTAGCTGAAGATCTGTGGAAAGCAACAACGAAACAGATTGTGCAACTCTCTATGTGTTATATAAAACCAGGTTAGGGAATCAGCAGGAGATGTGAGCCATCAATTTTGGTGTTATTATTTTAAAAAATTCTGCCATATTGATATTCTTATAACTGTGGCCAATATCTGCAACACTATCAAAAACTAGCTCTGGACAACTTCAGCCATACAATCACTGAATCACATATTGTCTAGGCACGAAAAAAAGGGAAAGAAAAGGAGAATAATAAATCAAGATGCAAGTATGATGGATGGCAAAGAGGCAAAATAAGATTACCAGGTAAAAAATTGCAATGATACTCAGACCAACAGAAGGATATTGATTTAACTCTACATAATTTCGTGGTCCGTCCTTCAATTATTAGGAGCAACTAAATTAGCCTAGAAGAAAAATAAATTCAGTCAGCAGTATGTTCATCTACTGACCATTTAGGTTACTTTTCAAAATACAAATATGCATGCATCACAAGGCCCTTGCCAATTAAACAATCAGTTTTTGTTTATTTCACCTAAAATTAAATAGGAGAACCTAATATTTAGTAACCAATTGGAAAAAGCTGATGAATTGACATCTGAACGCAACATTGCTTGTGTTGCAACAAGCGTGCAACACGTTCTAACATGCAACCAGTTACACAAATGTAGTTTTTATTATCTTTACTAGTGCAATCAATCAAATGTACCAACGAATCTGTTAGGAAGAAAATTTTCAGTCAGACCTCTAAGGATCAAAATCTTTGAAGAAGCCTATCGTCCCAAATCATATACCAAGATAAAGATTTGAGGCAAAGGATTTTTTGTTTCATCACCAACAGGAAGAAAGCCACACAAAAAAAAGGCCACTGAAAAGGAACAGGTTGGATTGAGGCAAAAAAGAAACAAAACCTAGAACAACGACATCAGATCGAATCACACTCGTCAGGCAGCAACACTAACTGAAGAAATAGAGAAATGAAAAAAAAAGGAAAAGAAAAAGTAGGAAGCTCACCTGTAGCAGTACGCCATGAAGATGACGAGATGCAACCTTCATTTGCCGCTCCTGTGACCTTGCTGAAGATCCAGCATCCCTGACCGGGCTAGCCAGGTCCTTGGCCTAGAGGCGGCGAAGGCAGCAGAGCCGTCCTCGACTGGAGCGCTAGGGTTGGCAGAGGGCAGAGATGGAGTTGTCGACGCTGCGCTAGGTGGAGCGGTGGTGGTGGGAGCTCGAGGGTGCTGCTTTTGCTTGCGTGTTGAAGAAGATGCTGGTGCCGAGAATTGGAGGAGGGCCACGGTTGCTTTGTCATCGTCATCTCGATCAAAGGATGTTGAGGGCTGTATGTTTCTTTAAGACTAAATTTAGCCTGTAAAATCTTATTATTTAAAAATATTAAATAAAATTTAATTATAAAACTAATTGTAGAATCTTATGTTAATTCGCAAGACGAATCTAATGAGAGTAATTAAGCCATGATTAGAGGATAGTTACTGTAGCACCACTGTAGCAAAACATAATTTTATTAGGCTCGTTAGATTCGTCTCTAAATTAGCACCTATCTGTAAAAAGGTTTTGTAATTAAACTTTATTTAATATTCCTAAATAGTAAGATTCTTTTTAATATGACAGAAACTAAATTTAGGACTACAGAAAACGAACAGGGCATCAACTAGCTGCAAGAAACCAGAAGAAGGGATCGTGAGCACAGAGAAGACTAGGGCGCTGTTTGTTTCTTTTAACGCTAAATTTTAGAGCCCTCAAAATAAAGAGAATCTAGTATTAAATAAAGTTTAATGATAAAATCTTTTTACAGATGGGTACATCTTTACGAGACGAATCTAATGAACCTAATTAATCTATGTTTTGCTACAGTAATACTACAGTAACCATCATCTAATCATGGCGTAATTATTCTTATTAGATTCGTCTCGTGAATTAGACCAAGGTTCTGTAGTTAGTTTTGTAACTAAACTTTATTTAATATAATTTATCTAAAATTTAAACTTCTCTAAAATTTAAATCTCTATGCGCCGAACAACCGTAGATAGCAGAACAGAGGAGTGAGGGCCGAGCGAGCGAACGAACCAACGTGACAGCCAGCCAATGAATGAGGGAGCGGGGAACGGAAAGGCCCGCGGGAACCGGGCACGTGGGCACGCCGTTTCCAGATCATGTACGAAGCAACCAACATGTAGGCAGAACGACCGACGTTTTTCCTCGAGGTGAACAAATCTTTTTTCTCGAAAGACCGAGGTGAACAAATCTAAACCGATGCAAAACACGGTCAACCCACGTCACGTACAACCCTCGATCTGATCAAAATCGCATGGTGAAAAAAATCTTTCACATCGACGTAGCGCGTGAGTCCACGCGGGTTTTGATCAAATTATTATTCACGCTACCTTGTTGATTATGATGATTGAGTTCCCTGTTTCCTCGAATAATCTACCACCTCCTTGTGAACTGAAAATGCCGTCCCCCACGAACAGAGTGTTTGCTCCCCGACAGGGTCCACCACCGCCGGATGGAGGTTCGGCCTCATCGACTACGCCGTTGTGATGTGCTCCATGCTGAGCAACAGCAATGGTTTCCTCTGCCCCCCTCTATTTGTTTCTTTCTTTCTTATTCTTCTTCTCCTTCTTTGTAACTGTAAGGAGCTCTTATCCTGCTGCTTGGTGGATCTTTCTCCCCCATTAATTAGTAGCAGGATTTTTTTTTTCGCTTTGTGGAATACTGGTAGTACTACTAATCTAATCCGGCACTCCTGTATTTTCCTTGATTTATATTGAAATATTGCATGTTGCGCTTGCACCTATATTGAAGTCTCGCGTGTTGCAATCGTAGCGATGTTCTTCCCCGCCACATCACGATGGAAAGGTACTAGTCACCATATTGAGTTTTGACTAATTTAGAGACGCGCTGCTGTTCTGACAAAGTGCATATTGAAGCATTGTGATTTCTTTGTCTGCATGCTGTCTATTTCAGAGTTTAGATGGCAAATCGATTGATTCGTCATCAACCTGAAATCAATTATCACTTCTTTTTTTTATGGGTCAACCGGGGGGGACTAGTCCCTACCTGATTTTCCATTATGTATAATGGTGGGCACAAAGGCCAAATAATTTACAGCATGCAGAGTTCACTATATGTTCATTTACAATGATTGAAAGAAAGAAGGAGCACCAGGCATCAGCAATGGATGCATCATCTCGCGGCAGGCGATAACGCCAGAGCCTTGCTTCTTCACGGCACGACCGTAGCAGCCGTTGGAGGGACAGAGGTTCAGAACAGAAGATGAAGGCATTCCTGTGCTTCCAGATCATCCAGCAGCAAAGTTGAAACAGTGGTAGTGTTTGTGCGGCACTCGCGCGGGGCGATCGATTTCCCAGATGTTGTGCACCCCAATGTTGCTTGACAGTTGAACCCCGATGGCATTCCAGAAGGCCCTTGATGCGCCCCTGTACCAGAAGCCAGCTGAAGAACTGAACCCGTGTAGGAGTGCAGTTGCGCGGTCCACTTCCAGCTGATTTTATAGCAGGAGCATAAATGTTGGTGATCAAGAGTGTGGTGTTGTCCAAGCTGCACGCGAGAGTTACAGTGAGGGAGTGGCGTTTCTGGCTGTAACCAGTCAGCGCGAAGAGGGTAGAGGACCAGGTAGTGATGCCGCCAGAGGCTCCAATACTGTAGGCACATGCATCGCTTGGTCATACGATGGAGAAAGAAAGGTTCGAAGCTTAGATTTAGAAATTGATGATGACAGCTTAGTTTCTTGCAACAACAACACAGAAGGCTTTGAGGACATGAGTTCAGAGTACACTTCAGAGCGCTTCTTATCATCACCAATACCTTTGACATTCCAAGACAAGAAACTGAAAAATAGAAAAACACCAGGGTACATCAACTTCCAGGAAGGGAACAAGCACATTTCGCCCAGCAGCCAACAGAAGAGGCAAAGGAACTACAACTGAAGACAGACATGCTCGACCCAGTGACCAACCATCAGTCAAGCAGACAGGTTCAGTACCAGAAGCCTCCATGCTTCGGATGACCACAACAACTCTGGAAGTTAACAGGACCATAACACAACGCTAGGATCGAACTTGGACGAGTATTCGTTTATTGAGTACAAGTAAGAGGACGCGTCCTCGGCGCGACATCAGACTCAGACCTGTGGCGGCTTAGAGTACTTGCAGTACACCTTGTAGACTGCAAACGCGATCAAGGCGAGGACTTCTACACCCTGGGTCACCTCGAAGCCGAGGATGATGTGCTCGTCCTTCTTTTTGAGCTCGCAGCTCTCATGTGTTGTCGGCGGCGATGGCGGCGGGATCGGCTCGCTTTTGCAGGCGGCAGACACGGACTGCGGAAGGTTCCGGATGCCGCCGCAAATGCGATAAAGCTGCATGATATCCTTTGCGCTCCAATCCTCACCTGCGTCGATGATTGAGCTGTCGTCGGCGACGGCGCACAAACATTCTCTTATGTCCACCGCTGCTACCACCGGGATGCAGCACCTGTCTGTGGGAGACAGCTTGTCAGTGCACTCCTCGATAATGGTGCTCGCGAGCAGATGAACATTGCAAGTGCTTGGCAATTTCATCGCCCCAAGACCGGCCGTGACTGCAAGTAGAGAGAGCCGGATCAGTTCGAAAGATTAGGCTTAGCAAACATTATGACATGGAGAAACGAAGTTTTATATTATGGCGATTTGATCAAGGAACACATATATCCTCCCCCGGCCACCATGGCAGGCAGAACATGCACTTAATTTTGTTAAATGAGTGAGCATATCAGTTTGTGACTGGAGCAAACATTAATCACAGGCAGGGAACCAATCAAACAAACAACAATCAGTGTATCTTGCAAGTACAGATAGCACAATTGGCAGGGACATGGGCAGGGTAGCACACAGAGAGACAGAGCATACCGTTTGTGCCAATGTCGGAGGCAGGGGACGGAGCGTGGACGCCGGCATCATGCTCGGACTCGGTGGCAGGAACGCCCGCGGTGGCTGCGAGGAAATCAATGAAATTTAGGGCTTTGGGAAATTGATGATGGCGAGAACTCTCAGATGAATCACAAAAGCCGTTTTGTACAAGAACACATGGCCGGATTAACTGGATGGAACAGGGTTATCTAAGAGATACATCGATAAAGCCAGGAGGTATCGAGAAGGAGGCGCGCGCGTACCATTGACCACGGACTGGGCAGTGCCGGCGGCGGGAGAGCCGTTCCCAGAAGAGGGGGCGGGCGTCGATGTGGCTGGAACGCCATGGCCGGAGCCTGCGATGAACACAGCGAGGGAGGCCGTGAGTGCGAAACGGGTGAGCAAAATCAGTTAGGAAGGTTAGTTCTTTCGACGGGGAAGCAATGTAACTAATTGAAACCAGGGAGCATCGATCATTACATCTTGCAAGGCGACACATACAGAGGTTGCAACAATATGAAAGCAGGAAGAGGTGACAGTGCATACCGTTGGTGCCGTTGTTGGACGCAGGGGACGGAGCGTGGATGCCGGCGTCGTGCTGGGACTGCGTGGCAGGAACGCCCGCGGTGGCTGCTAGGAAATCAGTGAAAAAATTACCATTTTTGCAGAACAACACATGACCGATGGAACAGGGGGTATCGAGAGGGAGGCGCGCGCGTACCATTGTAGACGGACAGGTCGGTGCCGGCGGTGGGAGAGCCGTTCCCAGCAGAGGTGGCTGGAACACCATGGCCGGAGCCTGCGACCAATACGGCGAGCCGTCAGGCAAACGAAAAAAAATCAACCTTTGCGGCCGAAGAAGAAGAGATGCCCGCGGCGCGTGAATGAATACCCTTGCAGGGTTCGTCGAGGTCGAGGGGGCGGACGCCGCCGCAGGTTCTGTAGGTGTGGAAGATGTCGAGTCCGGCGTCCGCAACGCTCTTGATGCCGCTCAGTCGGCAGATGCAGCCGCCGTCGCCGGCAGACAGCACCGCACCGCAGCACCGAGCGGAGAGGGTCGGCACCCCGGCCGGCGCGCATGAAGCCAGGACCTCGGCCGCCAGCGCGGGGATGTCGCAGTGGCCGGCGGCCTTCCCCGCCACGACGCCGGCGACGAGGAGGAGGAGGAGCGCAGGAGCTGAAGCGGAGTAGCCCATGTCTGTCGCTCCTCTCGTCTGGGTGGTCCGCTTGCTCCTCCCCTCGTCCTCATGTCTTATACACGGCGACGTCGCGTGGGATGATAGACTGGGGGTGGACGCGGTCCATGGCTCGGCTCCATCCATCGGCTACACTTTTAGCTAGGGCTGACGTCCATTCGTTTCTTTTTGACTGCCCCAAATTTTTATATATACAAAAAAAAAAAGACCCAAAGTGGGAATCGAGCGGGAAAGAATTCACTGGACTGGTCCGTCAAATAATTGATCGAGTTGCATAGGTTTTGTACCAGAAGACCAACCCAAAGGGGGTGTCCGCATCATTTGATCCCCACCGTGCAGGCACACCAAAATAGAAAGAACAGTTGCGTCTTTCGTCGGAGACACAACGTGCATGCCGAAAGATTCCTTCCTCCCTCTGTTTCCTTTTTCCACACTAGTATTCCACGGTGATTCTCTCACTGTAACTCAGCAC
This sequence comes from Eragrostis curvula, assembly GCA_007726485.1. Lineage (NCBI taxonomy): Eukaryota > Viridiplantae > Streptophyta > Magnoliopsida > Poales > Poaceae > Eragrostis > Eragrostis curvula. Next base: position 391,495 of record RWGY01000051.1, on the reverse strand, counting down.
ATAGCGACAGGATTACCTTCGCAAGAAGCCTTTGGATCCCCGTAGATTTTTCGTTCATTCCGTCCCAAAAAAATTTGCAAAAATCAAAGGGTCCAATCCCTGACGCCTTCGCGTGTCAGCTGAACTGCTGGAGTTTGGACTGACCCGACACCGTCATGGTTCCTCTTCACTGCCTCTTCCATGAGCCCGGTGCATGGTGGTGCACTGGAGCAAATCACTCCTGTTCAACAAAGCAGCGGCGAAGGCAACTTTTCCCGATCAGCTGCCTGACTACAACAAAAAAACGATTTGAAGATTAACGTGTCATTCTTCATAAAAAAAAGGCACAAACTAGAAAAGGGACAAAATCTGAAAATATGCTTCCTCTTAGTTTCTGCCACACCAGCTCAAGTATTTTATTCAATAGTAGGCCACATAAAACGCTCAGAACACATATACGAACGAATTTCATTGTGCGGGCTCATAAAACGCTCAGAACAACAGCCCCTGCCGGATGTGCCCACATAATGCTTCATTTCCAGGAAGCCCGACGATGTGATGTGACGGGTTTAAGCTTGTGCTTTAGAACCCGTTAATGCAGGTTGGGGACTAAGCGTCCGGCGTCTGCACGGTGTACCGTTGCTTTATTAATGCAGTTTCATCTTCTACGGCTTTTTTTTTTTTTTTTTTTTTGCGTCGAGTTTGGTCTTCTAGCTACTTGAGCTTACATAAACCATTCTGTGAGCTTTTGTATCCTTCGTATTTGAGGAGGTTTAGAGGTCAGCCACACTGACCCTTTACTAATCTTTTGCATTTTAATTAGCAAGGACGTAGTAGCATTTTTAGCTGTTTCGTACAACTATAAACTACCGAACACAATATTTATTTATTTATTTTAAAAATTTGCACACACCTCAAAGCAGTCCGGCTATATTATATATTTATTTATTTAGTCTCCAGGCCCGGCCCGGCCCTGTCCCATCCAGCCTGCTCCAACCCATCCGTGATTCTCGGATCGAAACAAGTGTTTCATTCGTTGTTTTCTCGTGTTATATGGGCTTTCTTTGTGTCGTGGGCTGTATGGTCCATAACCGATCTGTGGCAGGAGTGGCTCATGAGGGTGTATGAGACTGCTGGTGGGTCAAAACTGACTCAAATCCCTGCCAAAAAAAAACTGACTCAAATCAATGAGATTTCTTATGGTTTGGTACTTGAACATTTTAATATTCCAGTTAATTACATCTAGGGAATGACCCCCGCAGCCGATTAAGCTGCATCAAATGGTCATCTCAAATTGTAGTTCTCTACTTGTTCGATTCTTGTCATGGACTGGCGTCGATACCATTGTCAAAACTTCAAAACAGAAGCTCAATAATGAAAGTTCAAATTTATTGTTTGACCTCTTCGGTCGGAAACACTTAAGTGTCCCGCCTCGTCGGTCAGGACGTAAAAGGAATACACTTCCGGCCTCGTAGATCGCGGATAGTATTAGCTTTGACAACGTAAGGACATAACAATCTCGCTGATAGTATTAGCTTTGACAACGTAACCTTGCCAACTCTGAAGTAGCGTCATTAGAGCAGAGAACTTCACATGGAGAACACATGACGACGCAAAGTCTCAACATACGAGCAAGTGCCCTCTGTAGCACAACATCTACCCTGGAGGCTTCTTGCAATTTATCAAGTCTGCTTGTCATAACAGTCACTCTCTGTCTCTCTCTACTTTTGTGTATCTAAAACTGAACTTTGCACTTGACTGCCGTTGCTAACTGTAATGCAGTTTCTGAATATTTGACCGTTGCATGCAACTAGACTGCACTTGGGGGAATATTCTAAATTTCTGACATGGTACTCTTTTACATTGCTTCCTCCTCTGCTATGACAGCAGTGCAGGCACACGATAGGAGATCTACACTTGCAATATCTGATCACAGTGGTGTAACTTTGAAGCTGGTGCTATGTAATGGTCGGTGATCCCTCTTTCTCCCACCTACTGCACTCTACGAATATTCTAGCTCTTGCAAACTGAAGTGCACTTTCTTGAGTATTCTGAATCTGAGCTAATGTATTGTTTCCTAGCCTTCAACCTTCTTCTGTTGGGACTGCAACAAAAACATATGTTGGTGGGCTATCTGCACTCATAGTCTCTGATTACAATTGGCTTGCATGGCAGGACGTCTTTCTTGACACTAACTCTGAAACCCTCGATGGGGAACTTTGCATTCTGCAATCTGGACTCTCTGAACTTTGCAACTGAACTTCAGTTTCCTCACTGAATGTTCTGAAATCGACACGGCCGACACTACTCTGTATTTGCTCTTAGTGATTGCTTTTACCCTCTGAATATCTGATTATGATTGGGTTGTCTGATGAATATTCACACAATAATTCTGAAGCTTTTGACACTCAATTCACTCTGATATCTACTCCTTGATCTCTTTGATTTCTCTCTTCCTCAACGCAAACCTACTTTAAACTGGCACTGACAGACTGCACTCTGAAGTTTACATCTAAACTACACTTTCTTGACTGAATGTTGTGGATCTGCACTGACAAACTACTCTAAACTTGTTCTGATAAGCTGCCCTCTGAATCTGATCTATATATATCCTTGTGCTAGGATGGCTATCTCTAAAAAACTCGACCTGCCGGGGGTAAGACCGCCCCCGACGGCATTTGCTTAAGGAGAAGAGCCTCTCACGCAGGCCGAGAAAACCCCCGAACCCTTCCCTGATCCTACACAGGGACTCAGCTGGCCGTTGTGAGCTTCGGCGCGAGTCTTTACCATGTGCTTTGACCCAGGGAAGGCGAGAGGATTTTTTTTTAGTGCACTGCAGCTCTCGCTACAGTACACACGCGCGGCACTGTAGCGAGCTACAGTACCACGCGGGTGCCGCGGCTCGAGCCCGGGCCGACAGGGGCAACGCCCCTGGAGCCTCTGCTCTGGCCACTCGGGACACCGAGCGTTGGCAGGATGGCTATCTCTGATTACGGCATGGCTGTATGAACATGACATCTACACATAATCTCTGAAACTCATCATGATGAACTCACTGACATCTCTCGCTTTGTCTGATTTTATCACTGCTTACTCTGAAATCTCAAATCTGACAAAGAGGATCTGCACATTAATCTAAAACTCTGAACATCAAACACCCTCTGATTTCTCTTCTTTCTCTTATCCCTCTCCGATCTGATCTCTGCCCTCTCTCTCTCATTGACATTTCTCTCTCCCTCTCTAGGCTTGCCTAGCATTCTGCAAATTATGATACCTGCAAGCAAGTCTACGCAATGGTACAAATATTAGTATCATCAAAAGAACAAATTATCAGCACATACCCTTGAAAATAATCTTCCCAATTCTTCCCAGCGCATGTTGAAGATTATTTATTTCTTACACTTTCAAAATTTAGTCTATTTTATCCGATAGAGCTCATTTACCTAGGGCACCCCATTGAATGAAATTGAAGCTGCATTCATGTGCTTGCGGCATGTGCTTGGATTCCCACTAATGGGTTTTATTGTCTCTGTCATGCATATTTGACAGGAAAGTTTTCCTCTGAAATTGTAGGAAGCTAGAACTAGGAATACTAATTGACCACTAACACATTTTATTCTCTTGTGATTCACCTGATAAACTACTTTATCTTGTGATAACATGTGAAGTATAGCATGGATAGCCACATTCAGAACTGATGATGCCACAAGCAATAAGACGCAAGTATAATCTATATTTTTAGTATGAAGTAACACCATTCAGCGCTTGTCAAAGTGTTCATCTACAGTATTTGCACTATTGGGAGGATGTTTTCTTTGGATGTGATCGCAGTGGCCATGCGATTTGTTGAGTCAGATGATCATCACCAATGGTGTGATATATCTGATTAATCTATTGTTTGATTTTTTTTTTAAAGACAAATGAGGTGATTTGGCTGAATGCTGGAGCGTGGAAATTATTGCAAATCAGTCTGGCATAAGTACCAAACATATGCCACATGTGCTCAATGGCTAAAACCTTTTCAGTGTTTTTAGAAGGCTAATCTTCCCGTATCACTTATTTTTTGCTCCTTTGCTCGCCTATCTGGTTGATGTATTGTTTTCTAATGTGGATTCATATTGGATGCAAAATTAATACAATGTCCACTGCTTTTTTCAGGAAACTTAGACAAAATCCATGTGGCGTACTACAAATTTATTCCAGTTTGAATATTTTAGAAATTTCTGAAAGTTTAGTATATGATTTACAAAAAAAGGGAGGTGATAACCTCCAACAAAGTTTTGCAAATGGCAACATCATATTTTGCAACTTTGCACAAACACTATGAAATTATTACTCCAGATATGTTGCAACTGGGGGACATGCCGACATGGATGTGTTCTTATGGTTTTAGCTAGGAGAGCAGGGTGTGTTATCAACTCCATTGTAAATATTGTTTTGAAACCTTTTAAACACGAATGTGGTGTCTATGAGCTATGTGGTGTACGTGAGACCAGCTCCATTGTTAATATCACAAAACTTATGAGTTTCACGTGGCAAGCTACTATAATGAACACATACGCCACTAAGAGATTGAGAGACCAGCTCCATTGTAAATGTCGCAGAACTTATGAGTCAACTCCAAATTAATTTTCTTATGAACTAATAAATGAATGTTTTGCTTAATTCTCATGATCTTGCTAAGTGATGTTAACTTTTAAACACAAGTGTGGCGCATGTGCATTAGTATTAGTATCAATTACAAAGGGGCTTCTGGTGTGTCCAAAAAATTACTTTGGGGCTTTGAGTAAGCCAAACAGATGTCAATCCCAGAGAGCAACACCACATGTTTTCAGGTCCTCGAGCGTCTAGGTCTCCCCTAGGCAACTCAAGGTGAGTGTGTCGGTTTTCTCCACGATTTCTTCTCTTGTTCCTGATCTGATCCTTACTCCAGAGATCGGATCCGAGCTCACGTCCCATCCCTCATTTGTGTCCACGTCAAATTCTGCTAGCCTTTCCCTAAAACGCCACAATAACTAATCTTCTTAGAGCAATTCCAATGGTAACCCCAATTCAAACCCCTACTCAGGATTTAGGGGCTGAAGACAGAAAAAACTCACTCCAATGGAGCCCCAACTCAAGTCCCTAGCCTAGGGCGGCCCCCAGAATTTCCCTCCCAGCCCCTTCTCTCACGGGTCCGGAGGCCGGCCCCTACTCGGTCCTGCTCCCCTCCCGCGCCACGGACGCCCTCCCGCCACCTCTCCCCCGCCGCCGTTCCAACCCGTTGCAAAGCACGCCGACCGTCTCGCCCCGCTGCTGGCCTGCCCCACCGTCAAGCCCACACACCCGGCCATCTCGCCCCGCCTCCTGCCGCAGCAGCTCGCCCGCCCCCTGCCCTGGCAGCGCGCCCATGGAATGGACGGCGGGGGCACGGCATGCTCCCCATGGCGCGATAGCGGGGGCGCGGCCTGCAGCCCGCCGCGCCTCGGCCACCTGCGCTGCGCTGGAGCGGCGCCGGAGCGGCGCCGCAGCTCGCCGCGCTGCGCCTCGGCCACCTGCGCCGTAGCCCGTTGCGCCTCGGCAGCTCGCCGCGCTGGATGCTGGTGAGCTGTGCAGCGATGCAGCCTGTGCGGGGAGGAAGATGAGAGGACGGTGGGGATAAAACAAAAAGGTGTGAGACTGACAGAGGGGGGCCACATGTCATAATGAATGTGAGGGCTGAGTTTTAGGGGCTTCTGATGGAGTGAAGAACAAAAAACAAGCCCTTAACTTTCTGGGGGCAGCCCCTACTCAAAATCTAAAGACTCTGATTTAAGGGTTTCCATTGGAGATGCTCTTAGAGCAACTCCAGCAAGGACCTTATTCAAGCCCTTACTCTATTATTTAGGGGTTTTGGTCAAAAAATCAACTCCAGCAGGGACCCTATTTGGGCTCTCATTTTGCATGCCCCCTCAAATTCCACCTCCAAGCCCTCATTCCTAGGGTCCTCCAATCCTCCCTCTCATTTGTGGGTCCTACCGTTTTTCTTTCATAAAATAGGGGCTTGAACCACTTATTGCTGGAGTTGAAGTTAAATTTTGAGCCCTTAGAGCAACTCCAGCAATGGACACTAAATCAAAGCTCCTACTTCCATTTTAGAGCTGGCATGTAAAATAGGGGCTCAAAAAAATTGCTTCAACTCCAGCAGTAGTGGCCCAAAGACCCTATTTCGTGTGGGACCCATTTGTCAGAGTTAAAAAAAAAAAGATCGACCCGTCTCCTTCGCTGCGACGCCGCCGTGACGCCGTGCGCGTCCGCTGCCCGCCGCGCGCCCGCTGCGACGCCGCGCTCTGCTCCGGCGCTCGCCACGCTCTTCTCCGGTGCCCGCCACGCCCTGCACCAATCCCTTCACAGCCGTGCCCCCCGCGCTCTGCTCCGACGCCGCCACGTCCTGCTCCGACAACGACGGAGTTCGACCGGGCAATCAATCAAGAAATCAGAAGCGGAGCAAAGCGGCGAAGGTTTAATTTTTTCCCTCGTCCAATTCTGTGCCCCATCAGTACTCTTGAATTTGATCTGAAGATATATCCCTTGCTGTTGACTTGATGCGGCTACTGTGCCAAGTGCTCTCGCCGCACAATTTTACTCATTGTTTAGGCAATTACGAATACGATTAATCTAAGCACCGTTCCCTGGGTTTCGTTTCTCCAAATATTATCTAATAGAAACTAGTATCACCCTTTGAGACTTTCAGTGCTCTGTTCTACTCTCCTCGTTCTGCCTATTGGAATCCAACAGTAGATTTTTTTCTTGAAACACTGAAGAAGAGTAATGGATTCAAATTTCCTCCTACTTGCATGTAGAACAATTACTGTTGGGAGCTGATATAGGCATAATCTTCTCTAATCTGCTCGGCTGTTCCATGTTACAAGGCTGTAGCTATTGAGATTTGTAAACAAATGGCAAAGAAGTTTCAGTGGGAAACTAGACTCGCATATTTCTGTTGGATATCAGAAATTCCCTGTGATTATGTATTGGGGTTGAGGTTGGGAGGGATTTAGCTTTGCATTTTGATTGGCCTAGCAAAATTCACTGTTGCATCTCTGAAATGACTGTTGCAAAGCTCAGTCAGTCAATACTCCTACGATGAAAACCAAGGTGGTCTGAAACTGAATTACACTCAAAGATAGATAGCTACAGAGCCACAGAGATACAGTAATTATACTACCATCATTTGCATGGGAATAAACATGCATGACAAGCATTGCAGGCTCATGCATTCACCTCATGCAAGCAGATCAGAAGCCAGAACACTTCCCATAAAGAGCAGAACACATTCAGCACAAAACAAGAAGAAGTTGGGATCCTTGCCGGTCTTCTTGAGGGCTCGAGGAGAAGGAAGCGCAAGAAGAAGTTGTCTATTTTCTTGAAATAAAAGTGTTGATGTATCATTGTATAGCAAACCATCCCATATTTTAGTTTGTTTAGATTTAAGGCTTCAGAAAGCTTCTAATATGTAGAGCAATGCAGCTGTCAGACAGTAGTAATGAACTTGTTTCCATCTTGTGATTGCAATCTGAAACTCTGTTTCTGAAACCTGGAATGATACTCTTGTGGTGACTTATCCTTTCTGCTGCATTCTGGTGTTCAGTGTTTCATCTTTCACAATCAGAGATCTGAGTGAAACTCTTCTGCTGCATTCTGAAACTTTGCTTTTTCTTGTGAGTGCTGCAAACAGTTCAGTGTTTTTCTTGTAACAAAAGTGTAGCCCCAACAACATGCAGGCCAGGCTCTGTTTTCTGTATAACATGATCTGTTTTCAGATACTGTGCACTGTCAACTGATATTCCTTGGTCACACTTACCACTAAAATAATACAATATCTTGCCACTAAAATAATACAACATCTTGCCACTAATATGTGTAACTGATATGACATAGGGCTGATATGCCCCTAATGCTTACTCTCAGGGGTAGGTTTTTTAATTACTGTTTTTTAAGTAACTTCATATGAACAAGCAGGGAAAGAGCAGACCAAAACAAACATTCCAGAATTTAGTAATATTAACATGGAACAAGGCTCTATTCATACACCATTGATGAGTTCTTGTCAGAGCAGACCAAGACAATGTGAGCAAACACTGATGAACAACATCTTTGATCATTGCTAGAGAAACTGAACTGAGCAAGGCCTTGCCATGGTCAGTGATACATTTCTAGTATCAGGACTCTTGAAATCCCTCTTAAATGAGAATCAAGTCGTCCCTCAAAACTCAAGTTGCTCAAGAAAAATCTTGGAGCAAATTAGCATGTCCAGATACTTCCATACAATGGCAAAGGGGTAAAGGAATAACTGATTACAAAGAAAGACCATATGACATTCGGTATGGTGTCTTGTATTCCTTTATCACCTTCACTTCCTGCAGGTATGTTAAGGTTCATGTTTGTTGACTTGGACGACCTCTTGTTCTTGGATTTGTTGAGGCCATAATATCAAACATAGGCCCCCTTTGCAAGATGTGATATGGCCAATAGTAGCTCATGTAAAAAAAGATTGACAAATGATTCACATGTAAAAAATTACTGTCAAACAAGACTACCAATTCTAGGAGGAAGATATTCTGTGATGCCTAGCAATGAAGACATGGTTGCCCAGCAAATTTGACTTGGTATTATTTTGATATTGTCTCAGATTTACCTAATAAAACAAATCAAAATCTCAACTGCATCAGTCATGTACAGCACAAATAATGCAATAACAGAAAGGTTCAAAGTCACCATGTTTAACACTAATTTTTGCCCTGTCTAACTGCATTTGTAGCAGAGATATGGACAACATGCATTTTTGGCATATGGAAACAAAACAAACTGAAACAAAACTAACAGGAGCTGTGAACTGAAACTGAAACAACACTTAAAAATGCTTTTCATATTGCCTAAACTTATGAACTCCACAGAAACTGATTCAGACGACTGCCAATGTTAAAACACAGTAGAGCATGTACTCAGGTGCAGCATCTTGCAGCATCTAATTGCATCTAACTGCTGCCCACACTGCTCACAATCAAATTCAAAAGACGGCATTTTGTTCACACATTGCAGAGAGACAGGAAATGAGATTCAGAAGACAACGAAAATGGTGGCGGCGTCCGGCATGGTGACGGCGTCCTGCAGCCCGGCCACGGCGAGAGGGTGGGGATTCGACGTCCGGCATGGTGACGGCGTCCTGCAGCCCGGCCCGCAAGAAGGCCGGCGGCGGCGGAGGACAGGCGACGCGACCGGCGGGAGAGGCGGCACACTGGGGCAGGCAGCGAGGAGGGTCGGCGCGGGCTTCCAGACGCGTCGACGCAGCCAGGCGAGTCGACGGCGCGGGCGCGTGCGGGCCGAGGGAGAAGGGAGAAGAAAAGAAAAAGAAGAGAAAAAAAAAAGGAAAATGAAAAAGAAAACGGTGGGGCCCACGGATGAGGGGGGAGGTGGGAGGACGCTGGGAATGAGGGCTTGGAGTTGGAATTTGAGGGGGCATGTAAAATGAGAGCTCAAGTAGGGTCCCTGCTGGAATTGATTTTTTTGACTTAAGACTCTAAAAATGGAGTAGGGTCCCAAGTAGGAGCTTTGCTGAAGTTGCTCTTATTTTTACATGTTGGCTTGAAAAATAAAAGTAAAAGCTTAATTTTAAGGTCCATTGCTGGAGTTGCTCTTAGTGGTAGATCCTTTGGAGAAGGTGGAGGGGATGATGAAGCAGTTGAAGTTGTCGGTGGCCGAGCGGAGGGGGGTCGACATGGCGGCTGCGGCGGCTTCCCCACTGCAAGCGATCGGAAAACTACTGTCAGAAAAACTAGCGTCGCCTGTGCCTGAGCCGGTGGTGATGGCAGATTGCTGGTTTAGAGGAAGGCTTTAGAGGACGGACCATGGATGTTGTTAAAGGAACTGGTGGTGATGGCAGATTGCGTCGCCTGTACATGAGTGTGTCGGTTTTCTCCACGATTTCTTCCCCACTGCAAGGGAAAGGCTTTAGAGGACTGACCATGGATGTTGTTAAAGGAACGGGTGGTGATGGCAGATTGCTGGTTTATCCCGATCTGGGTGCGAGTGTCAAATCTTCCTTTAGGAATGCTAAGAAGGAATGTGGGAGAAGCCATTGGAGAGCAGATTTCAGGAAGCCTTTGATGAGGGGAGTGAATTTTTGTTGGCGAGCAGAATGAGGAGAGAGCAGAGCACCATTGGGTGCTTGTTATCTCGTTTACCGAATGACCACGAACATGTTTGATACATACCGCGTGTTGCTGATTAAGCAGCGGAGAAACCCATTCAAACGCGTACCCACCCATCAGACTAAAAAATCGTCAGGCCCGGTACATATAGATTACATGCATGGGGTGAGCCATGGTCGCAACAAGCTGCAGCCTCCATAAGATTAAAATATTCTGCCGCCAGAACACAGTGCTGTCAACAAGAAGTCTGCTGCACGGGGCGGAGCCAGACACTTTTCATGGTCTCCTGTGACACGAGTGGTTTGTCTGATTTCATTGATAAAATAGTGTTTGAAGGTGGCAAATTGATGAGATGACACCATGATCAAGTTTAAGTGACACCATTGAACACATTTTCTAGCTCCGCCATGCAAGTTTGCATCTGCACGTCCTTAGTTTCCAACTCTGCTCAGGAGCGAAAATAAACAGGGTGTTCGGCAGGCTGCAGCTGCGGCTGTAGAAAAATAAATGTGAACACTGTAGCTGCTGCTGCGAATACTGTAGCTGTCGCTGAAAAAATAACTGCAAACACTGTGGCTGCTGTAAAACAGCTGCTCCAAAGCAGCGAGGCGAACAGGGTAAACTACGAACATGTTTGATTCCGTATTCAGATATCAATCGGCTTGTCAATTGCCTGAGCTGCAGGTTAATTCGACCGGATACTCGAGGGGGCAGTTCGGTGGATTCCAGCAAATTTTGAGGACTATGCTTTCTTGGCCACTGCTTGTCAACCGAAGTGGTACTCGGAAGTTAGTTCGATGTGACGCTGACTACGGTGAAATTGTTACAAGTGTCTACGGTGAAATTTCCAGTTCTACGTATTCTCAAAGTATCACAAGTGTCTACGGTGAAATTGTTACGGTCTTTCTTTTCAACCTGTGATATTCCTGCCTCAGGATCTCAAAAACTTTTGAGTATATATATTCATTATGATTGGGCACATAATAAATGCAGTTTTTATAACATACTCTTTGTTAGAGGCAGATGTTAACTTTTTAAAAAAAACTTTTCTGCATAAGGATTGTGTGACAGAGATTTTATTTATACTAAGAGTTAACTCTTAAACAAGAGCTAACTGTCTTCTTTCTTTTTTTTAATAAATAATTCTAAAAGTTAGCATAGAAATAACCTTTAAAAACGCTCTTATATGTATAGCTCAACTGCATTTAAGGTACATAAATGATACGCCTTGGAGCATGTTTTATGGTTCTGCCCGCTGCCCGCTGGAGAAACGCCCTGATGGAGAATATTTAATGCAACAGGGCAGTGGCAGCAACCGGGCAAAACACATGCAGCGAACAAACAAAGAGCGCAACAACAGCGCAACAAATGAGAGCAGCATGCAAGAGCGCAACAAATGAGAGCAGCATGCACGCGCATCCGCCCGCTTCAGCGGGCATTTCACGAGTCGTCCGCTTCACACTCTCTCTTCTTTTCTCTCTTTTCTAGCATTGATTTTTCTGACGTGGCTGTGCTCTCCGTCTGTCTTGCTTGCTCTATAATACTACTTTTAGAGCTTCCCTAAAGGTAGGATTAGTTGCTAGTTTTTAAAAGAGTATAATGTGTTATGGGATCAACATTTCACTATTCATATTTTGCTAAGAGCTAGTTCTCGAAGAAGAGTTAATAGTTGTTTTCTCTCTCTTCTTTTCTTTAATTTTTTTTTAAAAAAATTACTTAAAAATAGCCTTTAAAAAAACTCTTAGAGGTACGTTTTTGGCCGTGGCTGAGGTGGCGCTTGATGCCACACAATGAACTCCAGACCAGCCGATGCCGTGTCCGCTGCTTGTGCTGTTGGGGATGCGGCCCCCGAAAGCTCGCCCCGCCGGTCTTAGTTCTGAGCTGGACTGATATTATCAGGTAGCGGTGTCGCGTCCTTTTTAATTTTTCATCTCACTGTTTTGCGCCATGTGCAGAACGGGGTTACGAGAGGAGGCCCCAGAATGGTCCGGCGTCTTGTGGAGAGCGACCTCTGCACCTTCGCTTTCCACCCAAAGCTTGCCAGATGCGACACCGAGCTGGACAAGGGATGGGCGACGCGTTCTCAGGACGGGCGACTCTGGGACGCGCGGCGCAGTCGAAAGCGCTCCTCTGATTCTCAACTCCCAGGCAACCCGAGAACGCGAGAGTGGTTGCTGAAGCAAGCGGGCCCCATCCCTGCTCGTTCGGGCCCCGCATGTCAAAGACGAAGGCTCGTGGCCTGTCAAGTGAAGAATGCACGTTCAACCTTTGTACTCTTTTGACAATTATGTAAAGAATATTCCATGAATTTAATAGGTAATTGAGGATATTTTAGTCTAATGTAATTAGCCCATGGCCTATCATATAAATACCCCCTCCCCAGCACAGAGAGAGGGGGGGGAGGGGGGGAGCACCTGTGCAATTATTAATAGAAAATCTCTACCGTTAATTAAGTCACCGGAGCCAGAGCAGGAAGAAGAATGTTTGTGAGGGGAAAGAAACGGCACGCACCATGATCGAGACAAAAAGCGACTTGAAAGAAGATCGATGAAAGAAAAAAGTGGATCCGATATTTCAGCCTAGGGCTGGATCCGGGCTGGCTCAGGACTGAGGAGGGGCCCTGGGATTTTTTTTGACATTAATTAGCATGTTGTACACGTCTGAAGGAAACGTTATGGCTTCGATTCGAAAAAAACAAAAGAAAAAAGAAATGTTATGACTTCCGTTCCATATATATGACGGAGGTGAGCAGAAAGCCCAATAAGCCTCAGTCAGCGGGCCGCGTATCGAACGAACGTTAGTGGAAAAGTGCGGTCCATAATATCAAGGAGCTGCACTTAGGCCTGCTAGTGGGCCGAAGGAATCCAAAGGCCGAAAGGGCCCCTATCCATGGGCTCAATGTATTAGGATAATTATGGGCGTGGAATGGAAAGGATTGGATTGGACCGGACTGTCCCTAAACAGGATAGGATAGAGAATACTGCCCGTTTGACGAGAAAGGGCCGAGCCCCGTGGACCTTATCCGTGGCAAGCCTGCAAGGGCTCTCTGCTGCATCGCAAACAGCGAGGGACACGCGACGGCGCCGGGGGCCGAGGCGGCGACGCGGGGGTGGCGAGCTGGCGTCGGCGTCGACGGCGACCTTCTCCGTTGTTGGCGTCGCGGTGCCCTTCTCCTTCGGCGTCGAAGCCTCCTATCCTGCCGTTTCGCTTCTCTTCGGGCAGATCGGGCGGCGGCGCGAGCATATCGGGCAAGGAGCCGGCTAGAACTCATCACCGGCGAGGGAGCTTCGTGGCGGCGCGAGTGGATTCCTCTTCGTCGCCAGTACCACGTGAGCGATCCTCTTTTATCTGCATTACTATCCGGTTCCTAGTTAATTTCCTGTCCGGATTGCTTGGGTCTTGACAGGATTGACCCCGTTCGTCTTCTTGGTTTGCCTAGTAAACTAGTAATGTCCCTGGAATTGCATCTTGATTTGTACAACTGCCTGGTAATTGGCCTCGAATGCATCTTGATTTGTATAAATGCCTGGTAATCGGCCTGGAATTGCATCTTGATTTGTACAAGTGCCTAGTAATCGGCCTGGAATTGCATCTTGATTTGTACAAGTGCCTAGTAATCGGCCTGGAATTGCATCTTGATCCGTTAGTGCCTAGTAATTGCCCACCTCACCCAAGATCGATGCTTGGTTATTGATTGTTCAGTATGTTGATTCTTGATTCTCCGTGGAGGCGTGCGTTAGAAACTTCCTCTGATATGAGAAGATTAAGCGTGAGTTAGTAGCTTTATAGCCTGACATTTGTTCCAGTATGAGGCGTACATACAACTAAGGCTTTCCTTTTGCCTCTGTTATGAGAAGACAAAAAATAACACACATATATATTGTGCTTGGCTGTTAGTTTGCTTTCATGGTCTGTTCTAAAGATGCACATAAGCTGTACGAGATTTGGCAATTCATAGGCATGCAGGTCCATTGATAAGAAAATATACATGCTAAATGTCACTTTCTTAGCAGCTAGCTACCTGATTAGGATTTTCTTTTTGTCAGTTAACTAGAGGTTCAGAGCTATCAGCTATGCTCAATGGTTCATCGCATTTTTGTGGTGTAGCATGCTCTGTTCCTGCTGGTAACCTTTGAAGAGGTGGCTTGGGAAACCTTTATTTATTTTATTCTTGAGAAACGACTACAACTTCCTACTCACTGCATCCCTGCAACCTGCATCCCACCCCCAGCCCACCCAACCTCAGCGCCGCCCCTCCGCCGCCTCCACTCACCGTCCTCAGTCCTCTGCCACCCTTGCAATGGCTGACCACGTAGGCATCCTCCTCTCCGTCTCTCTCGCCATCTTCCCGCAAAATCGTTGAAATTCCCCGCTCATTCTTTGTCTTTTTCTTGCAGAGCAAGATGCGGAGGCAGGGGGCTTCTTCCTCCGGTCATGGGACGGGGATCCGCCAGGAGTGGAAGGTGCGGGCGGACGTGCGGGCGGATGTCCAGAAATATCGAAACCACCGTAAAAATCTTCCTTTAATTGCTGCTCGTTTGAGGGAGGAGCAAGAAGCTAATATGGAAGGGTACGCTTACCGAAATAACAAGGCAAACCTGGCCTTGATGAGGGCTTCTGCAGAATGGGCAGGCTTAATTGTCTTTTTTCCAGGTAAATTCTGTTCTTTACTATTGGGCTACAAAATAGACAACATGGTGATATGTTTGCGGACTGATTTGACCGTATTATTAACTGTCCTTCTTAACTTTCCAAACCCTAACTGTCCAAATTCTTATTATTCGTTTAGGCATGCCTGGGTGTGCGAAATCTATCATATGCGAGGAAGTACTGAAGTTGCCTCCTGGCCTGGTTAACAGTCGCCCACTTTATTTTCCTATGAAAGATCTTACTGAAGGTATGAAAATACAGACAGTGTTTAAAGTTATCCGGTTCCTTTGTTCATTGGAGTAAAACATGTATTTTGTTAGTAACAGAGGATCATGTTAGTTATCCTTAACACATAGAGTAAAATTGCAAATGAACTAATTTGGCATGCAGCATCACTTTTGTACCGTTGTTAGGATGAACTAACCTGTGTGCTTATTTCCTGCCAAGATATTCCAAAAAATGATTGTGAAGTATTATTGTTTATTGGTTTGTGGGGCATGAGTAGGGAAATCGTTTATTTGGCTGCAAGGTAGAAGCTAGGTTTCAAACTTGGAGGGACATCCTAGACTATGCTTTTCTAACAAGACAAATATCTGTTAAACATACAATTTCCAAAAAAAAAAAAACTGAAGAATAACAAAACAAGTAATGTAGTTGAATTTTTATTAGCAGCATGTAGGTACATCAATATTTAGCAGGTTGTTTCATAACTTGTACATCTTTACCTTGGTTTTAAGTTTTGTGGTTTCTTTCAAACATATATCATAATACATTGGTTAGGCTTCTATATGGTCTTATTTGCTAATTCTGATTACAGAATCTTATTGGCAAATTTTTTCTGAGGAGCTGAAGAAGAATTCATCAAGAATATTCCTAGCTGATATAAATTCACCCAGTGCAGTGTGGACTCAGGCACGATTGCCATATTTCTTTCTTTCTTTCGTCTATAAGATTATTTGAACAATAAACTCATAAACTATGTTTTCCAGATTAAGGAAATGTGTCAGACCTCACACACGGCTGGTGTTCCTGTCATCATTGATTCTGAAGGTAGATTGCGTGCTTTCACTATTTATCGCTCCTTGTCTACTGTTTTTTTTCTTTCTTTCACACACTAGGAACTCAGGCATTGAACATTTTATTAGCAAATAAACCTTGTGTGCTAGTGTGTTAGTCGTGTCGGTGAGCATTTTTCTTTCTGTTAAGGGGATTAGCCCCAGCTGTTGGTGTTCAGATTGAAGTGGGAGCACTAGGACTAAGTCATTGGCATGTCTAGCTCTATGCCTTAAGTTTAGGAGCCATTATGGCTAGTTGTGCGGCTGTAAGCCTGGGATCCCGGCCATTATCTCCACCGGGGTAGTGTGTAATAGGTTATATATTTTAGTAAATAAATTAGAAAAGCTACCGCTCCTGTAGCACCAAATCCACCTCTCCACTTTCAGTTTGTGCAACATTTGGTATTCAGAGCTCGTTCTGATCCTAAGCCGTGGCGACGTCGCCTCCCCTTGCGCGCCCCTCCTCCCACCCATCCCATGCTTCTAATGCCGGCTCAGTTGATAGTGATGGAGAGCGCAGCGCGTCCGCGGAGTCGAGGTTGTCCCTGCGAACCTAGCATCGGCAACCGTCTCCCTCCCCTCCCCCACGTCGTCGCGGACGACGCGGCGGCCGCGACGGCGGCGCCGTTGTGCCCCGAGTTGTGCACAAGGTGAGCGGCCAATTCCCGATGCTCACGAAGACCAACTACACCAACTGGGCCCTCATGATGAAGGTGATGCTGCGCCTGCGGCCTCTGGACTGCGATCGCGGTCGACGCCGCCGACGAGATGGAGGACCAGATGGCCATGGAGGCCATCCTTTGCGGCGTGCCATTGGAGATGGCGTCCACCCTCGCCACGAAGGCCTCCGCCAGGCTGGCTTGGAAGGCGCTGGAGGAGTTGCGCCTCGGCTCCGAGCGGGTGCGGAAATCAACTGCCCAGTGCATCCGCCGCGAATTTGAGAACATCTTCCACGCCGGCCTGTCAATCGATGACTTCACGCAGTGCGTCGCTGACATCGTGCACCAGCTTGAGGTCCTCGGCGATCCGGAAGAACCAGAGAAGATCGTCGCCAAGTACCTGCGCGTCCTCCCAAAGAGGTTTGCCCAAATCTCTGTTGGATATCTCCACATTGTCCATTCAAGATGTGACCGGGCGGCTCTAGACGGTGGAGGACCGCGATGTTGATTTGGCCCCTGCTCCGCCAGCGAGTGGCTCTCAGCTGCTACTTACGGAGGAGCAGTGGCTGGCGCGACACAAGGAGCGCCAGGCTCGCGACGGCGAATCGCGGTCGGCCCCAGGCAAGGCCGCCGGTCGCACGGACTACAGAAGAAGCGCGACAATGGCGGAAGCTCAGGTGGCGGCTTTGGCGGCGGCAAGGAGCCGCACACCGGATAGCGCGACAAGTGCCTCCGCCGTGGCAAATTCGGGCACTGGGCCAAGGACTGTCGCGCGGTGGCGCCACGGCGCGAGCAGGCCCACCTGACGAGGACGACGATGAACCTGCCGTGTTCATGGCGGAAGTGTGCGCCCTCTCCCTCTCCAGCGAGCCGGCGGCCACGACTGTCCACCTCGATGAGCCCCGTGCGCAAGCCTTCCTAGGCGACGCCGGCGACACCGACCAACACGAGGGATGGTACCTCGACACGGGGGCCACGAACCACATGACCGGGCACCTCGACGTCTTCTTCGAGCTGAACCACGGGATCATCGACGACGTGCGCTCCGGTGATGGGTCCGACGTCGGCATTCACGGCTACGACACCGTGATCTTCATTGGCCGCGGCGGCAAGCACAAGGCGCTCACCGGGCAATTGGATGAAGGAGGGTCCAAGGTGGAGATCGACGACGGCGTGCTGAGGATCTAGGATCGCCAGCAACGGTTGCTCTGCAAGGTGCGGCGTGAGCGGAATCGCCTGTACGTGCTGCGCCTGAACATCGACAAGCCTGTCTGCCTCGCCGCGCGCCACGGTGCCGACTCAGACGCGTGGCTGTGGCACGATCGCCTTGGCAATTTGAGCTTTGATGCTCTGCGGCGCATGGCGAGCCAAGGCCTCGTTGAGGGCCTGCCGGAGATGGACCACGTCGAGCAACTCTGCGAGGTTTGCGTCACCACCAAGCAGCGCCGCGCCCCCTTCCCCAAGCAAGCTCCATTCCGAGCAGAAGCGTAGCTCGATCTCGTGCACGGAGATCTCTGCGGCCCGATCAAGCCGGCGACGCCTGGCGGACGGCGCTATTTCTTGTTGCTCGTCGACGACCACTCCCGCTACATGTGGGTGCAGCTGCTGGCGTGCAAGGGCGATGCGGCGGTGGAGATTCGTCGCGTCAAGGCGGCCACGGAGCTGGAGTGCGGCCGTCCCCTGCGAGTGTTCAAAACCGACAATGGCGGTGAGTTCACGTTTGTAGAATTCACATCCTACTGCGCTGATGAAGGTGTGCAGCGTCACTTCTCGGCGCCCTACTCGCCACAGCAAAATGGCGTTGTGGAGCGCCGGAATCAAACCGTTGTGACCACCGCGCAAGCTCTGAAGCATCGAGGGCTCCCGGCAGAATTTTGGGGTGAGGCGGTGGAAACCGCCGTGTTCCTCCTCAATCGTGCGCCCACCAGGAGCCTCGCCGGCAAGACGCCGTACAAGCGCGGCATGGCCGCAAGCCGGCCGTCCACTTCCTGTGCACGTTTGGCTGCGTCATCTACGTCAAGGACGTTCGCCCACATCTGCGCAAGCTCGATTATTGGAGCCACCCGATGGTCTTCCTCGGCTACGACAAGCACTCGAAGGCGTACTGTGCTCTGGAGCCGGCGTCGCGGCGCGTGCACGTCCTGTGACTCGATCTTCGACGAGGTGGCGAGCTAGGACTCGAGCTCCATTGCCGGCTACTCGCCGGTGGTGACGAGCGACTTCACCATCACGTACGAGGTCCGGGAGGTGAACGGTGATGGCGACATCGGCGTGCGCGCCTCACCGAGCCCTGCGCCCGCGCCCGCTCCGTCTCCTGCCCCGCCAAGTCCGGCGCCAGCTCCGGCCACTCCGGTCTCTCCACTAGCTGTCGAGGGACCTGAGTTCATGATGCCGCTGCAGAAAGACAACGAGCGTCTTGATGCTTACCATGAAGGCGCACAGCTGAGGTACCGCGTCATCGACAACGTGATCGGCGCTGACGCCCCTGTACCAGGCGGCGCGTCAACAACACCGAGCTCTACCTTGCCAGCACAGGGGAGCCTACCTCGTTCAACAAGGCTGAGCGTGACCCTGCTTGGCAAGCGGCGATGAGGGAGATGGACGCGGTGGAACTCAACCGTACCTGGGAGCTGGTGGACCTGCCGTGTGGACACCACCCGATCGGCCTCAAGTGGGTGTACAAATTGAAGAAGAATGAGGCCGGCGTCGTCGTTCGCCACAAGGCGTGCCTCGTCACGAAGGGTTACGTGCAGGAGGCCGGCTTGGACTTTGACAAGGTGTTCGCCCCCGTCGCGCGCTCGACTCCGTCAAGCTGCTGATTGCGCTGGCCACACATGATCCACCACATGGACGTTAAATCTGCATTCTCAATGGAGTGTTGTAGGATGAAGTATATGTGTCGCAGCCGCCCGGTTTCATCGTCATCGGAGAAGAAAATAAGGTGCGCTGCCTTCGAAATGCGTTGTACGGTCTGCGGCAGGCACCGCGCGAATGGGATACGCGGCTCGACAGCACACTGAAGCAGGGCTTCGAGCAGAGCGGCCATGAACACGCCGTCTACGGATGAGGGGTGATCACCGGAGTTTACGTCGATGACCTGGTGATCACCGGTACCGACAACAACGAGATCGACTACTTCAAGCAGGAGATGAAGGCCCACTTCTCCATGAGTGATTGGGCCTCCTGTCCTACCTCGGAATCGAGGTGGAGCAGAGCAAGGAGATGATCACGCTCTTTCAATCGAGCTACGTCGCCACGGCATGACCCAGATGAAGAATTGCAATCCCGCCGCCACGGCAATGGAAGAACGCCTGAAGCTGAGTAAGGAGAGCACGGCGGAATAAGTTGATGCCACGTAGTACCGGCGAATCGTTGAAAGCCTCTGTTACATGTGTCATACCCGCCCGGACATCAGCTTCTCGGTCGGGTATGTGAGCCGATACTTTTTTTAGATAAAGGAAACTTTTATTTCGAGGTGAAATAATGTTCCGGCCTCTGCACAACGAAGGTGCATCTACTTTACATGACATAACACCAAGGTGAGCCGACGTAAAGCGGCCATAAAAACACCTAAAAAGGGGCAAAATAAACTACATCAAACTCAACTCCTCAAATCTTTGTCCCTTGCTCGCTTTGTTGCAGTTAATTATTCATAGCTGCTTAAACAAAACTCGAGCTACCTCTTACATCCGAACTCCAACCAGCAGGTTTGTGCGAAGATCGACATCTCCCCGCGCACAAGCGTGACGCTTTCGCTGCACGAAAAAAAGTCTTGTGCAAGGGTGTCAGTCGAAATGTGCGGAGCTAGAATACGTGAGCCGATACTTGGAGCATCCCACGGCGGAGCACATGGCGGCGGTGAAGAGAATTATGCGCTACATCGCGTGCACGGTCGATCTAGGCCTCTGCTACAAGCACGGAATAGGGGAGCCGACGATTCTGATTGGAAATCATGCTGCAGTTTTATTTTCTATAGAATGCAATATATTACACTTATGCAACAATACGAACCCTTAATATACAAATCCATGGTCTTGAGAAGCCCTTAAGTGGGTTGTGGACTAATTTGAGGGTAAGATCTTTTTTTTTTGGCATACTGCAATAGGAACAGGGCCTTTGGTTGATTTTGCACTTTCTATAATAATATTATCGTCTGGTCCTTGATTTCTTGTATTATTAAGTTGATCACTTTTCTTCTGGATTTGAAGGCACCATTTCAAACCCATATTCTATTGAAGCACTTGCTGTTTTCATGTTTCGTGCACTGGGCAACTATCTGGTATGTAGTCTATATTAATCTTTCTGTAAATATTTTGTTTATTATGAAACGCCTGACATGTTACAAATTAACAAAATCTATAATTCGAAAGGGCAATATGGACGCAGCTTCTAGTGCTGTTTATGTGTTGCTGAGGTTTTATCATCTATACGAGGGCCATGTATGTATTCTTCACGAATATTTGTTTTTCATCTCATGAAATATCGCAAAAATTTACCTTTTGTCACAATTTCAGAGTCGAAGGAAGTTTGAAACTGATCTGTATGATACATTTGGCTCCCTGGTTAAGATGCCTCTCCTAAAGGCTGAAAGGTATGGACGTATTTTTCTACTGCTTTGATTCTTTTTTTTAAGGAAACACTACTGTTGGAGAAAACATTTGTGAAGATCAATGTTTAATTCACCTGATTTTTCTAGAAAAAAATGACAGCTTTTCATTTCATGAGCAGTAATAGCGACTCATGAAGAGTGCTTTAATTAAACTACTTTTTTCTTGCTAATTTCAGAGATCCATTGCCTGATGTTGTACAACATGTCTTAGAGGAGGGGATTGGTTTGTTCGTGCTACATGAAAAGAAGCATAGAAGGTAAGCTGTTTGATAACTCTCTCTCTCCCCGTCTCTGTTTTTTTTTTCCTGTTTATGTCTGCAAATTATAAAATCTTTGAATTGCGTATCTTTTGATGCTGGCTGAATCTTACAGTGTGACACCATCAGAAGGTGCTTATGCCCAGGATTGGTCACAATGGGTAGAGAAACTTGATATGATCTTGGTTGAAAATGCTTCACATCTCAATTCTATTCAGGTAACAAAACTTTCTCTTATCAATATTCAATGTATTATTTGCATCACACGCAATCGTTCTTAACGGTTCTGCTATCTTCGTCCAATTTTATAAACTTTGACCATTAATTTTCTCGTTCTGTATGAGTATTTTAACTATCTAATTACACCTGTTTTGAATCACTAAACTCATATATAGCACACCTTTCATTTGAGGTTGAAGAGACCTGTTATGTGTTAAACTATGGGCAATGTATCTTAGTGTGGGGTCATTGCTTTTTATTTCGTAGATTGTGTGGGAATTCTAAAAGGATCCGGATGCTTATGAGAAAAAGTCTATTCGGTTAATCAATCCTACATGTTAGCACCTTGTAGTAGTGCTAAGATGTAGTAGCAGCGACTAAGAGAACTATATACAACTGCACCCTCACGGAAGCATGATGTATTACTTGTGAAACACTATCACTCTTTTTCAGGTTCCGTTGGATCTTTCCATGAAAGCAGTAATGGACCAATTAAAAGTGGTGATCAAGGCAAGGGAGAAAAATCAGGTGCAGTCATAGAAGCGATTGCAACTTAAGGACTGCATGCAAAAGGCGTGTTGGACTTGTACTGATCAGGTGCAGTGCAGGGTCAGACTAGCCAGGCTTCTGAACGCTTGCTACCAAACGTTAGCATGTGGGCTATAGGTTGTAAATTTGTGGAGTTTGGTGACACAATTGTTTGGATGTCACGTGAATGGCATGCTATTAAAGCTGAAGTACTTGTTATTGCTTTTGAAAGTCTCACTTGCGTGTATAGACCTCTCAAAGAGGGAACCGTGTTTTCGTACATTTTCATCTTTGATATTTAACCGTCTCCCTGTACTGTTATACCGAAAGTACAAATGGATGGAAGTCTAATTAGGCTTTATGTGCCTTTTTTAAAAGATCTTTTGTTTCCTTAAACAAAGTTAACACATACGATTGGTTGAATGTACGTATAACCTGTGTATAATTAGACCGGCTAAATAGTAAGATTAGCGCAACATGTAGAGCACTTCCTGGGCCGCTTTGTTACGTCTTGGCCCTGGTAGAGTACAGTTACTGCTAGCGGAGAAAAGGAGCTGAAAGATTGCCGAAGAACGCACTGCTACCGAACCTCCGACCGAGTAGGAGGTGAACCATTATTTACCGAGATCGGCTAGTATTCCGTGCGTTCGGAGGGCGTTGCAGGCGCCTGTTTTTGTGTGACCCGCGCGACTCGGACTCTGTTTGCACGTCTCCGAACTGGACTCACTCCCGGCTCTTTTCTTTTCTTCTCTCATTATCATATAAGTATGACTGTATGAGGCACCGGGTTGGGCCTCCGTCGATCACATCAGATCACAGATCAGTCAGTCCTGTCCTCCGACGGGATGATGGCCGCCGACGAGCTTATTCCTCCTTGTGGGTTGCCGCTGCCTGATGACCTCCTGGCGGACATGCTACGCCGCCTGGCACCAAGATTCCTCGCCTGGTCCCGCTGCGTCTGCAAGGCATGGCGCGACATCATCGACTCTCGCCGCTTGCTGCGCGCTGACCTTCTCCCGCACTCGCTCGCCGGCATCCTCCTCAACCTCCACGACGACGGCGACGACTACTTGTTCCCTCCCTTCTTCTTCCGGCCCTCCTCTGCCACCACGGCGATCTCCGACAACCTCGCGGACCTAAACGTCTCATCGTGGCTCCTCGACCACTGCAACGGCCTCCTCCTGTTCCCGGACCACGTGCTCAACCCGGCCACCATGCAGCGTGCGCGCCTGCCGCCTCCGCCCCTGCCTGATCTGGCCGCCGAAGACTTGTACCACGGCAGCTTCCTCGTCTTCGATCCAGCCGTGTCGCCGCACTACGAGGTGTTCCTCATCCCTCACGTCCCTTCTCGCTACGAAGCGATGAACGTCCCACAATCTACAGAGTGGCCGCCGTCGACCTTCACCCTGCGCGTCTTCTCCTCCAGGACCAAGCATTGGGAGCAGAGGTCCTTTCTGCGACAAGGCCCACCAATGGGGACTCTGGCTGATGTCCAGGCGCAGGTGCAAGCTTCTACTCGCCTTCGCTACAACAGCGCCTACAGCGCCTACCACCGCGGAAGACTGTACGTGCAGTGGAGCAATGACTTCGTCACGAGGCTCGACACGTCAGGTGATGGCAGTAGTACATACTGCGTGGTAGCGCCGCCCATCCCTGGCGATCCGACCAAACTTCCCCAGTTTCACATCGGAACATCGGAAAACGGGGTGTACTGTGCAGCGTTTGACTATCACGCTCGACTTCAGGTTTGGCACCTCGACGAATCGCACGACCAGCGTCCAGAGTGGGTGTTGAGGTGTGACAATGACATGGAGCCGTTGCTGCCGTGCCGGACCTGCTACAGTGAGGACATCGAGGGACCATGGCTCTTACGCTCCTACTACATTTTTGGAGAGGAGAGCTTCGCCAATTATGACACTACTGTTTCCTGTTCCCACAGTGATGATGATGAGTACTGGAGCTCCGACATCGAGAACGCTCCCGGGTCTCAATATCAAGTAAGCTGCTATGGTCATACCACTAGAAAGTCCTACTACCACCAATGCATTCAAGCTTTCCTCGGATTCCACCCGTACAAAGAGGCTGTCTTCTTGCATGATGCTCTTCAAAGAGTGTTCGCCTATCACTTCAATTCCTCAAAGATACAATACGTGGGCACCTTGATCCTCAAGAGCCACATGACTATAGATACGTCTTTTTCTTACACACCCTGTTGGATTGCAGAGTTCCCTGAAGACAATTAATATTGATTGTACGTGTAATATTTTGGGCTCTAATTTGGTTCTATGCCGGCACATACATTGTAAACACATGCATTGTTAATTGCATGTTTGTGATATATTCCCATCGTGTTGTTATTGAAACTTCATGCCGAATTCAATGGAAGATTATACGTGCACTCTAGCAATGACTTCCACATGTCAGGTGGCACATATAGCATAGTAGAGCCATCCATCGATGCCAATGCCAGAAAATTTACAAAATTTCGTATGGGAAGATCCATCACAAAAGAGGGCGCACAATGCAGTAATCGATTCTGATTGTCGACCTAAGGTATGGTACCTCGACGAATCATACGCCTTTGCCATACATACCATGTTGGACCGGAGAGTCTCCCGAAAACAGTTAAATTATAAATTCCATGCTCAAGTACTGATTGTATGTGCAATTTTTGGGGTGCATTCGATTTTATGTCAGGACATATATTGTAAATGGAGATCAAGTAATGTTGGTTTATTACTCCGGTGTATATAAGGGCAATTTTAAATATAAATTTATTAGGAGGTGCAAGCGCAAACATGTCATGAGGTGCTTCCTTAGCAAAAATGCTCCATCTTTTAATTCTACTACTACAATTCCCAAAAGTGGGACCTGTCGGAAATGAATAGGACTCCGTACAAATATAAACTTTTTTAAAAATAAATTCTCTTAAATTATATTATTTTAACTTTGTTCAATAATATTTGAAAATACTAAAGTAGCCTTATTAATGATTCATAACACACCATGTGTTTTCTCTGCCTTCACCTCACCAATTCACATTAACCCCGATCCCACTTCTCCTGCCCACTTAAACGACCGGCCAGCTTTATGATATATAGCACCATCGAGGCACGTTCCTGGAGAACTACAAGCAACAACTCCCCATTTCATCTCCAGAAGCGCTGCCTCACAGCACCAGAGCAGCAAGCAACATGCAATCCATCACCCGGTTTGCATTCTTCCCATTGATGACCCCTCTTCAACTGCTGAACCACATGCTATGCATGGCACAAGGATTTTTAGATTGACTTCATCTTCATCAGTCTGGATTTCTTTGTTGATTGATTAGTTTGTGGTGAACTTCTTGCTTGCTCGGCTAATTCTTTTTCCCTCTCAGTGCCTGTTTGGTTTCAGGGATGTATATGCTTGGACATCTGTGAAAAAACCAGTTACAAATGCTTCTGTGTTTGCGTGACATGCAGGGACTTCTATACATTAAATTTATTGCTATTGCTCGAAGCATGTTATTTTTTCCAGGTGGCCTTTTTAATTTATACTGTTAGGTTCTAATGTTTCTAATTTATTCCTTGCAGTCTTACAAACCAGTTCATAACTTTAAAACTATTGTCTTCATCTCCATCGATCTCCAAAAACCGCATTTAGTTACCGCAGCAACGCGTGGGGTAGTCACCTAGTATCTTATATAGATGCAACCCACTAAGGGTCATTTATACTCCAATAAAGCTGAACTCTCATGAGGCCACATCACCCTAAATATTTCATCCATTGGATCACAATCAACAACACATCCCATCCGCCCTTTCCAATCAATGGCATTCCTCTTGCCCTACAATCTTCTTCCTTCCCTCCTCGCTTCCTTCTTTTCTCTCTCAATTCTTTTCAAGGAGAGGCTGTGCAATTAGTATCTCTAATGGCATTAATCCTGCACCAATTACGCAGGTTACAATCCAAGCATCACACCCCATCCCGCCCTGTTGTCTACATGCTCTTTCTTGCCTCCCACCACCAATCTTTTCAGTAGCTGCTGCCTTTCGCTCAAACTTGCCATTGCTATTGGTTTTGCGCTCAATTCAGACATGTTCTACAGTTTATAACTTACCCATTCTAGTTTGCATTTACCATGTTTTGTTGTCTAAGATTTTACCATTGTTTTCTGCACTCCAACTTAATATTACCATTTCATCATGGCCCTTAACATCGTGTCCTCCCATATTCTCCCCAATTACAACCACATAGATATGCTGGACCATCATGTGTTTATTATCCAAGCAAACTGTTAACAAAACATAAACATGCGAGCGTTTCTGCACCTCAGTCCGCTGGCCTTCCTCTTCCGTTAACTACTGCGTTCATATGCTATATACTCCTCTTCCACAGAGCATTACGCACTAACATTATCAGACCCAGCTGAAACATCCCCTCGATTCTTCTCCTGCGATCATCCATCGCACCTGCAAGGATGAAACCAAGGGGAGAGCCTCCTGTTGAGTTGATGCGCTCACGAATTTCTTCCATGATATCTCCTGCAGCACGAATACGCACAATTAGTGGATTAGTTGCTGGAGCAGCAGTGGAGAGGCCTCCTATATTCCTTTTCCGTTGCCCATGCCTAGGGACCGGGTCAACTGATATGATCACCGTGCAGGGAGATTTCTTGGGCTGGACCTCATCATATAAGCATTTTAAAGTGCAGCCATGATTAAGTTTAAAATCATTGTATGTTCATGCGTACATAAACTGCATCGAATTAACCATGTTTCGATTTATATTTTTTTTTGCAGACAAAATCAAGCTGGTAGCTGTATGACTGCACTTGGGGGTCATGGATCATGTGTGTGCACGATTAATTGTGACCCTCCAGCCTTGCTATCTGTCCTTAGATATCTGTCTTTTTCTTTTCACATCATTACATCTTCGTTTCTGAAGTCACGGTTCTAATGCCATCCTGCCTTTGTCAGGTTAACCAAGGCAAGCTATGCTTTTGATGGTTTGCAATTTGTTTCTTGCCAAATGCAATACCTTTGTCTTCAAATCATGCGTCTCCTAGAACAGCCCATCTGCCAAACATGTTCCTTTTTTTGCTTGGTACAAACACTATGGCGTTTGCACTTTTAGTAATAGAACCATGTAAAAATCCTAGAGCATATCTCTATTGATCTCCATATTTTTGATTCACTTAACTTTGTGCTGCTGTTCTGTATCACATGTCTCGGGTTTCAAAAGCAACATGCAAAACTTGTCAGGTTATATTGCAAAACTTTTGATACTGTCTCATGTATCAAGATAATTAATTGTTATATTACAAGGAAGACCCTTATTCCTCTACTGTTTGGCGTTGTTTTAGCTAAACGTTGTCTATGCAAGATTTTTACGAGGGCAAGAGAAAAGGTACCACATAAACAACATTGTGTGCTATCTTGAAATGAATTTAATATTATCCTACTCATATATATACCACAAGTCTTTCATTTATTTAATGATAAGGTGAAGTGGTATAGTGGGATGAAGGCATTGTCAAAACATATGTTTTATTATTATAGTTAAAAAAAACTTCTTATTGGGGATCTTACATGTTTTGTTAGTGAATATTTCAATTTAAGTTAACCTGTTTCTGAGGTCGGTTATATTGTTTGATACAAACATTCATTATATCAAATAATGTTTATTTTACAAATTTAATGAATATGTCTAATGTAAATAGGAAGCATAAATTTTTAGCACAACATCCTACATGTTTGTTCCAAAGAAAAACGTAAAATATTCTTTTGTGTGTCGTTTATCATTAAAAACTGGCATCTATTGGTCATGTACCTTAAATTTAATCTTACCGATACAATCAATATATACTATTTTTTTCCTAATAGCTTTTGTTTATTTCTTTTTGTCCCAACGCACGGAGTTTTCACCTAGTATACTATATAAACACAACCCACTAACAATCATTAATTGCTGTAAAGTTAGCTTCTCATGAGGCCATATCATTTGAAAATTCCGGCCATTGAATCAAAGTTTACAATGCATCATGTTCGTCGTATCTTAATCTTCCAAGGCAATCACCCCTATCAGTAACTCCCGTCATCATGCCCCCACTATCAGTAACTCCCGCCAGCACTGTGCAATCAACATACTAACGTCATTAGTGGTACTAATTCTCCACCATCGCTCTCCACTTAAGGGACACCTCTCTAGCACTCCCATGAAGATGCTGAAAAAGTCACATGTGACATAGTCATCTAGACACTGGCCCAATTCCGCTCCACGACCCAAACCCATATGCATTCTTCTAAACTAAGCATGTACTTTTTCAGCTCTAATTTTTCTGCCGTGATTTGATTTTGGATGTTTCCTTGAGGCAGAGAACATACTAACACACGTACATGGAATTAATAGTTTAAGTCAGCTATATATGAATATAATGGATACGATGGCCTTGCAGTGTAACAACAAATTGGAAGGGGGATTATGAAGTTGTAGATTAACGGAGATGAAAGATACATTTTTTTGCTCTGTATGTGATATGTTTTTGCGCAGCATCTCAAGTTTTATTTATGGCCCATTTTTATTGTAGTGCCCCACGTTTCTCCAATCACTTAAGAGCGTCGATTGGTATTGTTTTTAATTTTTTTATTTCATCTATTCTAATCAACAGTTCTTTCAGATTTTTCATTGCTAGGTACATTTCTTACTTTCATGTGTCTGTACATAGTTTTCAAAGCTTTGAGACATCTTACTTTCACCTATATAGGCACCACATCGATCGGGATACACTGATAGTTTTTTTATTATCATTCCACATGGTATTGTCAATAGGAATTAGATTTCCAGGTGCTCTGCCAAAAAGTTCTTTATAGAAATCAGTGGCATGTTGAAGGAGGGCATCATCCCCAACAATTTTATGATCCCCATTATACAGACTGAAAATAGTATTTTTTTTTCTCTTTCTCCCATTGGCAACTCAATGAAAATATTCAGTATTTCCATCTTCTTTTAGGAGCCAATTGGCATGCACTCTTCTGTTCCAGTATAGCTCTTCATCTTCATAAATTTTCAATAACTCAATTGGAATGTTCATCTTTCTTCTGGCTTGGCTATCACTGAGTTGAGCATTTTCCTCGAGTGATTCCAGCCTTTCCAGTTCTGTTTTTAAACTCAGCTTTTCTTTTCGTTGTATACCAGCAAGATTATATCCCCATCCTTTAAAATATTTTTTGATTTTCTTCACTTTTGTTTGCAACACATCTACAGAATTGGTCTTACCAGTGGGAGCCTCCCAAATGGTTGGATGTTTTATCCATGACAACTCAAATCTGAATCGTCTAGGAGCTTTTTTCTGTTCCTGGTCGGTAGAGATGAGGAAGAGGTTATGATCAGAAAGATCTCTGACGATTTTCTGCACATTTGCCATAGGATACATCATTTCCCACTCCTTACAGATTAGAACTCTGTCTAGTTTCTCAAGGGTTCGGGGGTTGGGGGGGGGGGGGGGGGGGGGGGGGGAAGGGGGGGGGGGGTGTTATCCTGGTTATTTGTCCATGTGAAAATGCCACCACTCATGATGAGTTCTCTCAATTCATGAGCGGATGACATTATTGAAGAGCTGTGAATGTGAGGTGAGAGGATCTGCTCTATTCTTTTCGAAGCTATACCTGATAATGTTAAAATCACCTCCCAGAATCACAGGTTCTTTTATATGCAGACAAAAACCTGAGAGTTCACTCAGGAATTAATCCTTGAACTCATCTTGAGGAGCGCCATATACATTTACAATCACCCATGTTTTGTTTGTTAGTTTCTCAGTGACAGTATTTTGAAGCAAATATTTGCCTTGTTTAACTGCACCCATATCAAAAGAGTCCTGGCAGATGCCAGTGAGGAGACCACCAGCTCTGCCCCTGGAAAGTATCCAGTGCCACTTATATTTAGAATTAATCTTTTTTATTGTTTCTTGAAAACAGAGAAAGGAAGGTCGATGTTCAGAAATGAGACTTTTTAGGAAGGTAGACATGCCTTTTTTGCCTACCCCCTACAATCCAAAAAACTCCTATCATTATTAATCATTAAGATTTTGCCTTCCTCTCAACCTACCAATGCAGATGTATCCAGCACATTGCTAAACATCAAAAGATTGTGAGCTATACAACATGCTACCTAATGGCATATGTTACAAGAACATGAATCTTGCATGAATAACAGTGAGTTAATGAGCGGCATATTTACACAAAAGAAAAAAGACCCCAGATCAAGAAAACACGCTCATCCTGCAGAGGTACACGCTCTTTTGATTGAGCAAGGTAAACAATCAGCAGGGGGTGCATATACGTATAAGAGGTTGCTTCAAAGTTTCTCTTCCCACAGACCCGATCAGTCCGTCCAGCACAAATGGCCTGCAACAAGTTTCTCTCCTTAGTCCTCATAATAATATCGGTTGTGCCCGTAGCGCTAGGTAGGGAAACAAATATCCAGTTCAGTGCCACCTCAGAAGATCACCAACAGCTCTACGATGTGGTCAAGGCGGTCCTTTCTGACTACAAGCCAATAATGGAGGTCCTTCCCGAGAACGAGCCAGGAATGGACGTCAAAACTCATCTCGTCCTCAGGCCACAGCGGAGTAAATTGAAGTCAGCTCCGAAGGACCCCATCCATCTCAAGCTCAAGGGATTGTACAACGACGAGACGACGCTGTACATTGCCCCAGACAACTTGTATGTCTATGGGTTCATGAATAAAAGCGGGACTTGGCACATGGTACGTGAGCACTGTTTCATTCAACCATGCATTGAGCTACCAATTACAGAAAGTTACAGTCAAATAATCAATGGTGGTTTATCAAAGATGCATACTGTCCCTCTTGGAAGACAGTCCATGCTGCACGCAATTCACATTGGATCCTGGTACAACCCACACATTGGCGATCCGGTGATACATAAGAAACAGGTCCAGCTGTTCATGTCAAGGATGACAATGATGATCAGCGAGTCACTGCGGTTTCATGTGATCCGTGAGTCCTTCGCTAACGCCTGGGATGGAGAGAGCTTCGCCACGAAAGAGGATTGCCTGATCCTTCACCAGTGGGGGGCGTTGTCAAGGTTTCTGATGGACTTGCATTTCAAAGGAGAATGGCCAGACAAAAAGGTGAAAGACGTAACTAACATCAAAAGCAAAGAGGAGGCGCGCAAGAAGGTTGACGTTCTCGTTCGACCCGCTGAGTACGACTTAATGTAGTTTCTTTTATTATTATCCATCCTACCTGCTTTCATTGTAATAGTTCCAGCTATACAACATTATATGTAACCCTTCATTGGAGTTAAATCATGACATGAATAAATATACATTAGAGTTAACGAAAGTAGCCTGATTACTGTATGTGAATTGCTCATTTTCTCTTGGGAGTACGTTTCACATCTATCTATAAAGACTTCTAATCCTGGGTAAGTCTCGCTCTCACTGTAGCTCTACAGTTCACGCCGGCTCAAGACTCATATCGCTGTAGATCTACAGCCGGCGCATCCACGTCGTGCGATCTTTCTCTGGCCCGTTGGATCGCTTCCATGCCCTCCCGGCTTCGAGAACCCACCAGCGAAGGCCTGGCGCAAAAAGTCGTCGCCCACCTCGAACACGACCAGACATCCCCACCCATCTCGATCCGGTCAAAAAAAAAAAAAAAAAAATCTCGATCCGGATTGCTGCCGCCATCGTCGCCACCCGCGCTCCCACACCAGCCCCGCCCTCCAGCTCTACCCCCACCGGCGCTGCGCCCGCGCCTGTGTCATCCGCTTCTTCCATCGCCGGCTCCCGAATCGTCCGGCCACCCGCTCCAGTGATAGCATCCGCATTCACCGGCGTCCGCGTCTGTCCCACGAACGACAAGATGAGCAGTAAGGTTCTCCGCTCCACTGAGGTCGCTTCCGCTATTTTTCCTTTCCTCCTCCTTCGATCTGGTCTTATTTATCTGAACTGATACTTGCGGCTCTATGTCTTGCCTGATGATCTCTCCGGTTTGATCCATAAGATCGCGCGAGGAAGGCTTGATACGCACAGAGGATCTACACTTCTACAGATTCGACTTCCTCTATAGGTATCGGCTTTTTTTTTTATTATTGAGATGCTATGGGTATCGGCTTAATTGATCTGGGATTTGAGTATACTGATGTGATACCTCCGTTGTGTATTACTTGGTAGCCGCTGCCTCACTTTCGTGCTCACACATGTAGGAATGGGCAACGTGTGGCCTCGGCCTTTGATGTAAACCTACTGTCCAAAGATCAATCGTATTCTGTAGTAATTAGAATATGACTCAACGATTGAGAATACTTTTTTTACAGGATCAAATTCTTCCTCAGGGCAACCAAGTGCATATACTCCCTGTGCAACAAATGGTTCCGTGAGGTAAGCTTCTCTTTTCATCTGAATTATTTTCCAGTGCTTGGTTCAGTGAAAATTTATCTCACATGCTATGTGTAGCCTTCAGAATATGTTAGAGAATATCTGCATGTAATTATGCTAACCTGATTACTTTTTTCTATTCATGAATGTAGCCGTTTACTTCTTTGCAAAAGCTCGGGCAAGGCGCAAAAATACGATGAGCACCCACGTGGTAATTTTAGAGTCTGCAATTTATTAGTATCTGCCCCTTGATTTATACCTTGAAAAAGTTCATAAAAGTATCTGCTCCTTGATTTGAGCTCCGTGTGTATTTCTTATATTACACAGTTTGCTCTAATTGTTCTTTACATCTTGCAGAGTGACAAATGTTGCATTCTTTGTCCAGCTCCTTGCAGTCCATGAAATTGTATTGAGATGTCAGGAATTACTCAGGTTACATTCTTTGTCCAGCTCCTTGCAGCTCTGACAATTCATTTTTGATTGTTTCAAAAAATAACATATATGGGATGCTCAAGTTTATGTATTGTAATAGGCACAGATGTCTCTTCCTGCTGGCAAGTTGGAGTAGTAAAATCCCTAATAGCTGAGATATTGTTGGAATCAGCTGAGATGAGAACTGTTTTATATCTGAAATTACGCATTGGTGGCTAATCCTCTTGGCTGTGAAGGTAGGCTCACTTGCCCCCAGCATACTCTCGATTTAGCTCAGCTATCTCCAGTCTAATATGCCCCATCTAAAGGCCCATTTTTTTGCAATGAACAGTTTTGATATATACCATGAGGATCAGTAGCTATCTTGAAATATTCTACAAGCAACCAGCTTCCAATTTTGTTCGCAGGTGAGCGGTTCGTACCATACTTTATTTTTATCTAATGGAATGCAAATACACGTGTTTCATGCTTGATGGGCTTGATTACCAACAGAAATAAAGGGTTACTAAGTATACTTGAAACACATGCATACTTTGGTCGGTCAATAGTGAATCCACTTAAGTAAAATTACAGTAGAAATTTACTATATGGTGACATAAACAACACTCTTATCTTTGTTTTTTACTATTTTTTGTTTCGTACCAACTATTCGTTTGCTTCAGCATGCTTGAACTAAAAAAAATGTTGACAAATGGATACTGGTGGCATTCTGAGATTTCATGATTCTGTCGCCAATTTGCCCTTTAATCCATGAGCGTACTCTGTTTGGTTCAGTCTCCAGCAAGTTACATTTTTCTGATTGACTATAATGTAGTTCTATTTTGAATAAAATAATCAAATAATCAATGGGTCTCTGAAAATTACTAATCACCATTTTCCTGAATTGGTGAGTTGAATTTGTTGATTACCTTATTTGCAAAGGAACCAGCATAAATGTTACAATTTGTCCTTTCATGAAAGTATTTAACATGAATTTTGTCCACTACATGATGGCTATGATTTTTTCTAAAAAGATGACCGGTGACCACACATGCAAAGTAATTAACCATGTTTTGACTACCAACCCCTTTTAGTCAGGGATTAGCCCACTGGCATTGGACTTTCAGCTATTTCTCATATCCTTTGCGGAAAAGAAAATTACCGTTAATTCAGTACTAGGTCAGCTTGCTCCTTTATACCGTAAAATGTGGTCTTGCACACATGCAATTTTCCCGATTCAAGATTATATCTTCTTGATAATAGGGATTTGTTGTTTCACACAAACAAAGAAGTATATTCAAGGTCAGTTCTGGTATTTGTTCATGTGTTATGCCAATGCACAGTTCCTTTTCCTTCCAAGCAGTTTTACTGCTTTTACATGAGATTATGAAAAATTGATCTTAGTTTGTTAATCTATATTCTATATCCACATCCAGTAACAAAAGGATAACACAAGCGCCAAGATCTCTGTCCACATGTGGAGCAATAATGTCACAGTCACATACGCTAAGTGATGAGGTGACTCTGTTTGTTGTTGCCGAATGGTGCACCAAGCTAAACAATCCAGCCTGTTTACATTGTTTTCTAGGATTCATTACAATTTAGCATATGCGATTTTCCCTAGATTTTTTGCTGGATTGCTTCCAGCGGAACCAGTTGTTGCTTCAGCTGTACATCGACAATGTAAAGCAAATGACACTTGAGATATATGGTCAGTATTTTGGTATATATAGATTTGCTGCTGCAGTCAATAGCATTTTCTTTTGTCATGCTCAGTAATGTTTCTTTATGTGTGTTTATTAGATAATTGGCTAGCTATATGTATGCTATTCTATTTAGTTGCAGAAATGAGTGGTCCTACAGAAGAAAGAACCTTTTTATCTTCCTCTGAAGTGCCTACAATTCCAAGTTATGATTGCTGTTACCCTCATACATCATCATCATTCGTCGTGCACTTCACTTGATCAATACAAATACATACATTAGCAAGCCATGACGCAGCAGCAGTCCAGGTTACAGTGCCCGCGGCATGCCGCGGGGGTACCAGCTAGTAAAGACTTCTAATCGTGTAGAATTCGGCGTCTCACTGTAGCGCTACAGTTCACGCGGAGCCAAGACTCGGATCACTGTTCATCCACAGTAAACAAACATCCGTTGTTGGATCCTCCGCTGCCCCTCCGCGCGCCATCGGATCCCTGTCTCACGGGCCCGGGTTCGAGAAGCACCCAGCGATGGCCAGCGAATCGTCGCCTACCTCCCGTACCCTCTCTCTCTCAATCCATCCCCGCACCAGCTCCGGCCTTTGCGTCCTCACGCCGCCGGCGCCATGCGCAGCCTACTCTTTCCAATGCCCGCAGCTGCTGGTCCCCAACGCACATCGTCTCCATGGTCGTCGCTCCCCGCACTCCTGTTGTCGCTGCCCTCTCCACACCACGCAGTACCTTCCCGCATCCGCCGTGTACGTAGTCATCGACCTCCGTTGGTGTTCGTTCAACATCAGCGAAGAGGGGCGCTCATAGGTGCAGCAAATCGACACCAATCTTCCTCTCCCTAACAGCAATCTTGGTGGGCCGCACGAGATGAAATATGGCTTGGACTGGCCTTCCATCTCCGACCTTCCCACAGGTGCGCCGATTTCTGGGAAGGGGCATGCTGATCCTGGCTTTGCAGTACGAGGTGAGGTAATTCTTACACTCCATAACCTCGATCTGAACAGTGTTGTTCTTTTGCAGATTTTGGCGTAAGTGGAGTATGTGGATACAAAACCAAGCTGGAAGACTCGCCCCTTGATTGCCTAAAGACCAACCCCTTCAGCCGCAGCCGTGAAGGTACCCCCTTTTCTTATTTCACTCATTTTTCCATCTCCTTTTCTATGTTTTGCCGCAGCCCGCAATATGTTTTCTATCCCCTTTTCTGTTTAGCATTTTAATATATTGTATTACTTCCTTGCCATGTGAGAATATGTAAGTTTCTGCTAATCTGATTGATCAATGTTTTCTCTTCATGGTAGCAGCTGTTTTTTTTCCTTCACAAGAACTCAACACAGAAGAGCAAGGCACAAAAGCACGATGAACACTAATGTGGTAATTTCAGAGTTTGCAATTTGTTAGTATCTGGTCCTTGATTTACTCCTGCAGAAAAATATAAAAGAATTGCAGAATTAATTGAACTGAATTCTACGGTAATAATTAGGTAGTTCACTGACGGATTTATATTTGATACAGTTGTTTGAGCTTCGCGTGTATTTGTTATGTGAATACTATTTGCCCTAAAGAATTGCAGAATTAATTGGAGTGGATGCTGCAGTTCATGCGTATTACTTATATGAATACTATTCGGTCAAATTGTTTTGTAAGTTTTGCAGAGTACAAACGTTGGAAATGTTTCAGTTCGTGAAATTGTATTGAGATGTCAGAAATTACTGAGGTTATGTATTTTTGTCCCGCTCCTTGAACCTCTAGCATTGATTGTTTCAAAAGTAATATATGAGATTGTCATGTTTTTGTATTTATAACTGGTACAGATGTCTCCTGCTGCTGGCAACTTGGAGTATTATTAAAATCCCTAATAGCTAAGGTATTGTTAAAATCAACTGAAATGACAAATATGCTATTTCTGAAATTACACATTGGTGGCTAATCCCCCTGGCTGTGATATAGGTAGGTTCACTGTCAGCCTGGAGTTAGCCTTACTTTGGCATGTCTTCATCGGCATGATTAGGTATTGCATTGCCCCCAGCATACTCTTGATTTAGCTCAGCTATCTCCATTCTAATACGGCCCATCTAATTGTCCATTGTGCAATGAACAATTTTGATAAATAGCATAAGGATCATTAGCTATCCTGGAAAATTCTACAAGCACCTAGCTGCCAATTTTGTGAGTGACTCATATCATACTCCATTTTTTTATCTAATTGAATGCAAATGCATGTGTTTTCATGCTTGAGGGGCTTGATTACCAAAAAGAAAAAAAGGTTAATTAGTATATCTGAAACACATGAATATTTTGGTCAGCCTATTTGTGAATCCACTAAAATAAAATAACACTAGAAATTTGTTGTGAGGTGAGTTGTAAACAACACTCTTATCTTTTCTATTTCTTTTTTTACTATTTTTGTTGACCAACTGAAGCTTGCTTCAGCCATGCATGATCTGAAAACTTTGTTGACAAATGGATACTGGTGGCTGTTCTTAGATTTTTACGATTCTATTGCCCTTTCACACACCCGAGATATGAAACTTTTGCCACTTTACGCTTCAATGCTATAGCATTGACTATGTAGGAGATTTTTATTCCCCTAAATAATTCTAATGCAGAAGTGTTCTTGATTAACAAAAGAATTGGAGGTGACCATTTCGTTCATTTATATAATGATGGTGTTTGCAGGGTCCTCACATTTGGACTGTGTACCAAGTGATCGAAAAATGCTTGTATACAAGGTACTTCCATTCGTCTCCCTTTACTGACCTCCCTATTCTTTTTTCTTATAGAAGTTGCATCCATATAATCTCCCACGCAGAATATGTTTGGTTCAGTCTCCAACAAGTAACACACTGCCTGACACCTGTCCCTCGTATGCACAAAATCAACTTTTGATTAGAACTTTAGATGTGAATGTATTAGTATATAGTGACATAATCGCTTCTGTATATCTCATTCGTGGTAAACTTCCACCCTGGAGTGACAGACTGTTCTGAAATTTCCACTAATGTCAAAAGAAATATTAAAAAGATGCTTACCTGTAGTTGTTCTACTTACTCCTTAGTGAAAATCTGAATATGTTTGACCAGTTGAAGCTAACAAAAATGATTGGGTCTCATTATTTTAAAGTGACTACTACCTGTTTCGTAGGTGTTCAGTATAACCATATTGATGTTTAGCTCTGTCCCTGAAGCATTGCATGGTCACCTTCGATGACTCTCATTCAGTTTCCCAGTGAAACCATGCCTTTTTCTGATTGACTACAATGTAGTTCTATTTTGAATAAAATAATCAAACAGTCAATGGGCCTCTAAAAAGTACTGATCACCAATTTTCTGGATTGTTAGTTTAATTTGTTGATTGCTTTATTTTCAATGGAACCAGCATAAAAGTTACAGTTTTGTCCACTACATGATATGCTTTTTGTAGGAGTAACCACACATGCAATTTAGTAATTAACCATGATTCTACTACCATCTTTTAGTCAGAGATCAGCCCACTGGCACTCTTAACTTTTAGCGCTCTCTCATATCCTTGCGGGAAATAAAGTTTCCCTTGATTCAGTATTAGGTCAGCTTGCTCCTTTATACCATAAAGTGTGGTCTTGTACACATGCAATTTTTTTTAATGATTCAAGATTACATCTTGATAATATGTATTGTTGTTTGACACAAACAAAGAAATATATCCAAGTCCAGTTCCGATAGTTGTTCATGTTTTATGCCAGTGCACAGTTCCTTATTTCCTTCCAAGTTTAGCTGCTTTTACATTATATTATGGAAGCTTCTCTTAGTTTGTTAATCTATATTCTATATCCACATCCAGTAACAAATAGATAACACAAGCGCCAAGCTGCGTGTGGAGCAATAGTGTCGCACCGCGAAGTGATGAGGTGACAGCGTTTGTTGTTGCCGGATGGTGCACCACACATAACAGTCCAGCCTGTTTACATAGTTTCCTAGGATTCATTACAATTCAGCAGATGCAACTTTCCATAGATTTTTTTGCTGCGCTTCAGCTGTACAAGGACACAATGCAAAGCAAATGACACTTGAGACAGATGGTCACTATTTTGGTGTGTATACATATTCCTTGCTGCAGTCAATAATTTTTTTTTGTCACGCTCAGTGAAGTTTCTTTGTATGTGTGCTACATTACCATCATTCGTCGTGCACTTCGCTTGATCGAGAAAATGTCATAGATGTACATCAAATGAAAATACATACACAAGCAATACGTGATGCAACAGCCCAGGTTTACAGTGCCCGCGGCGTGCCGCGGGGTACCAGCTAGTTTTTCTTTAATTGCTGAAGTGTGTAAATTTTAGTGATTAGCCTTACATAATGTTGATACACTACTTAGTAAGATTAATTTGCAAAGGGAGTCCCAAATACCGAAAAACCTTAAAGCTGAGTTGCGCTAAAATGTAAAGATGAGAAAGAATTGGTGATACTTACTGATTGGGTTCACTCACTCTTCGCCGTCGGGGTCGGCGAACCACCTCGTGCCCTTCTCTTCTCCTTGAAGGGCACGTGAGGAAGCCGCTTGCTCGCGCGCCGTCGAACTGCCAGGAAGTCTGCCGCAGCGCCATGCTCATCGCGCTATCTTCCCGTGCAATAAAACGAGCAGCTGTGTGCCCCCGAGGACAACCTCGGAGCCGCGCGCAGCCATAGCCGCACGCCTGCGCCGGCGAGGAGGTCTGCGAGCGCCGCCGCTTCTCTCTCTCTCTCTCTCTCTCGCTCTCTGAGGTGTATCTTTATGCCTGAAATGTATGTGTTGATTTCTCGTGTATGTATCTTATACTTGTGATGATGTGTGGACCAAGGATTACCTTGGTAACGTCGGTTTCACCGGTTACCGCGGTTACCGTTCGGGAACCGGACAAAAGTTCAAAAATTAAAATTTGAATTCAAAATCTCGGTTACCGACTGGTTTCGTCGGTAACCGGTTTTGTCGGCAATACATATCCCGTCAAACAACTGCTCCCTTCTTTTCTTCTTCCGCAGAGGCGCAACATCCGCTTGGAGCAGATCCATTCACGACGGTGAGGTCCGGCTGGATTGGTGTTGGTTACCATCAAAATGGATTCGTAGAAAGCAAATATATGATCAATTTTGTTCCACCTCATGAATAATTTCACAAATTTTGTGATTTTGCGGCTAGGGTTAGAATGAGAAAAAAACTGAAATTGAGGAACATTCTGTTGGTTAGGAACAAATCCGCCTAAAATTTTACTAATGGACAAGAGACCCGCAGCTTGTAGCTTGTCCGTGAGGATAGCCATCTTCCATCTTTGATTCTTGAGGATGTGAGGAAGAAG
This sequence comes from Eragrostis curvula, assembly GCA_007726485.1. Taxonomy (NCBI): domain Eukaryota; kingdom Viridiplantae; phylum Streptophyta; class Magnoliopsida; order Poales; family Poaceae; genus Eragrostis; species Eragrostis curvula. Next base: position 351,550 of record RWGY01000051.1, on the reverse strand, counting down.
CTTCGTTTGTGCTCTGGTGCCTTGCGTGATGGATGAGGAGGGGATAAGGTAAGTTTTCTTTTTTTTTTCCCAGAAATGTTCCGGAAATTATTTCACCCATCAAACAATCTAGTTTTTGTGAACCATTTTTACCAATGTGCTGCAAATTCTTTCTAGTTTATTTACGTATTTTTTGTTTCAAATTTTTTCAAATTTCAAATTCCAAAACCGGGCTACCGGACTTACCGGACCGGATCGGTAAGTCCGGTAACCGCGATTACCGCCCGGTAACCGTCGGTTTGTCAAACCTTGGTGTGGACTAACTTGCTTTTTGCAGGAATTATTCTTTTTCATATCGTCGCAAGAATAGAAGACATAGCTCACTTGCTTTCTTCTTATATATCACCATTATGCACTAACTCTATTTTGTAGGTAATACCTTTTCGAGCTATGTCTCTCTCTTTTCTATTCACCATGTTTTACTCCTTACCTATCCTATATCATGATGTGTAGATCATAGTGATCGAGTTCTATGCCGTTCTTGCTCTTGCTTTTACCCGTATCCTTTTTATTTTAGCGGTCTAGTTATGCCTTTCTATCTCGATTAATACTTACGTTTTCTTTCCATATCTTTTTATGTATGTTGTCACCAATCACCAAAAAGGGGGAAATTGTAAGCTTCATGACCATTGGAGTATGGAAACCCCAAAGGTACGAATGTTTTGGTGATTGGATGATCATGTTGTATGTGACTAACCCTTTTGTAGGTTGTTGTCTATGATCACATATGATGAAGGACTACGCCAACCTTTTCTCTATTGGATACCTCGATGATTGGTTGCCTCGACAACTCAGGACATTGGACTTAATGGAGTCACGATCGAGAAGATGGATCAAGGCTAAGGACATGCTAGATCCAAGCAAGTGTTGGCTTGGTGTTGATGTAGGCTTGAATCCATAGGAAAAACCGGACTATCAAGAGGGTTCGAGTTGTGTCGGGTACCCAAAACCAGGTACCCGCGATTACCCACATAAATCCGCAATCATGTCCAAATAACTAAGGACTGGGCCAGAGGCCGTGGCTGTCTCCAAAGACACCAAGGTCAAAGCCCAGCCCACGATGCGCGGCACGGTCTACAGCTGGAGAGGCCGCACGGGCGAAGGAAGGCCCAACTCCTCGACCAACCTCCCGACCCCGGGGGTCGGAAGAAAACTCCGCCTCGGCCGACCCCGGACGCCCAATCCCGGGCTCCGACCAAAGGGGTCGGACTACCGAAGTCGGAGACTGGCCGGTGGAGCACATTAAACGGCCGCAAGTGGACGTCCTTCGGCACTGTCCGAAGACGTGAACCGCAAGCCCCGCACGTCTCGCAGGGACGGTTGACAGCGGTCAAGCCGCCTCGCCGCGCGGTAATAGTGCGGGCCGCAAATAAACAGGGTCGCATAGTGCTCAAACAGGACCCGGACATCCCCGCCGCAGTTGAGCTGTAGCAGCCGTCGCCGCCCACGCCCGGAGGAGACGGCGTTGAGGACGGACGCGTCGAGGACGGACGCGCCCTTCCCAGCAAGGCCCCCCACCTACATCGAGCTATTTACCAATTCCCTTACTTTCTTTTTCTTCTTTCCTCCATCCTTGTACAGTCAACTTTCCCTTGACAGATAAAAGGGAGAGCTTGACTTGCGGCTGGAGGACCGCATTCTCACTCTATCATCGCACACACACTCGCTTCGGCCTTGCGTCGCACGCAAGGATGAACTCCACGAACACTCAGAGACTTGGGAGCTTCTCCTTCTCTCGCCAGAGCTTGTAACCCCTACTACGAGCAACAAGAACCGAACCAACTCACTGGACGTAGGGCTTCGATCGCCCGAACCAGTATAATCTCTTGTGTCTTCCTCATTCCCCTCAACCGACCGTAGCGCGTAGTTCAAATTCACTCGTCGGCCAGATTTCTCAACGCCGACAGTTGGCGCGCCAGGTAGGGGACCTCTGCGCGTTACGGTTGCGATTCTCGTCGCCTTCGATGGCGGCCGCATCGTCGACGAATGGCGTTCGCGGGCCGCGCCGCAGGACGGTTTGCGACGCCGCCAACTCAGACGAGAGTGGGCTCTTGCCCGCTCCGCTCTTTCCTCCGCACCAGGTCATCCGCTTCGGAAGCCTGGAGTTTGAGGCCGACTACACCGGCCGCCTGCAGCTGATGCAGGACTACCCACCCCTCTTCGGGAGGGGACCCCTGACCGTCCATCCCCGGCTAGCCCGAGACATGGAGGCGCATGGAGGCGCACTTCGGTCCGGATCCGCGGCCCGACGAGTACCGCCACGTGCAGTACACACTCGCCTCCGCGGCCCTCCAACTCCATGGCCATCCGCCATACCCACCAGAAGAGCAGTTCTGGGGGCGCCTTCACGCTCTACCCCCAGCATTGCGGCGCATGATGGAGTGGCTCGATCAGCTGATCACCACCCATCTCACGCCCACGCCCCAAGCTGATGGGGCGCCCTCGGGGTGCGCAACGGTCCGACACCAACCATCCCCGCGACCCATCGTCTCTGCAGGTGGCGCGGACACGGTCATCGCCTTCTGCGCTTGGGATGGTGATTGCGAACGCTGTCGTTCCCCGCGAACGGGGACGCAGCGGCCTCCCATGCCGCATCGAGGCGTATCTTGGCTTGGAGCCACGTGTATCCGAGTGCCGGCGCGTTTTCTACGCGCTGGCAAACATCCTGGTGTAGCTCGAAGGATGGGGACACCTCCCGCCAGAGTCCGACTTCTTGCGGCAGGGCGTCCCTCTGCCTTATGGGCTCCGCAACGCCGCGGACCAGTTCGAGCTTGAGCTCGCCCGCCGCCTCCCGTCGGCGGCGTGGGCGGGTCTGCCCATGGCTGAAGCGATGCGATGCGACCCGGTCATTTCACTCCCTCTTCCCGCTGCGGCTGAGGGGTGGCCCGGGGCTCGCGCCCTTTGCTCCAACACCAGCACCAACTCCGACTCTGATTCCGTCCTCCTCGACGAATGCTTCGATTTCGGGGGCTACGACCCGGCACGAGAGTGTTGCATGGTCGGCAGAGCCGAGGGCCATGTCGAGGACGTGGAGGATGGTGAAGACGAGGAGAACAGTGACGAGAACGATGTCGACCCGGTGGGAGGCCAACCTCCGCCGGTCCTCGTCGACCCGGCTGGGATTCAGCACGTCCCACACCAAGCCCCGCTGGCCCCGGCAGGAGCCGCGGGCGTGGACCGTGACGTCGTCATGGCCGAGGCGAATGCCGCGGCCGCGCATACCACGACGTCCGCCAGCTCCTCGCACGAGAGCGGGAGCTGCAGGACCACGAACGACTCCTGCGAATGGAGCGCGAAGTCATCAAGCGAGAGCTGATGCAACGCCGAAACCAGGCGCAAGCCTGGGCCCGGCAAGTTCAGTGACAGATCATCGAGGACGCTGGAGGGGGTCTCCCGCGCTTCCCGCGGGCGAGCCAGAACATTGCCGCGGCGACGGCACTCCTGCGAAGGATGCAGCCGCCACTGACCCCGGAGGAGCGGCACGACCGGAAGGAACTCGAGAGCCTTCTCCGACTTGCGGCGGACCAGCAAGCCGAGAGCTCCCTGTCTCGGCGACGGGGGCGCAGCTCCGGCGCGCCCGCCACGAGTGACCTCGACTGCGAGGCCTCGGTCCAGCAGACCCCACCTGTGGGAGGGCCGAACCTGCCGCCCATTCACCAGCGCATCGGCAACATCAAGGACGCTCGCGTGGTGCTCGAGGCGCGACGACGCGCACAAGGAGATGACCGGCAACCCCGGCCGGCCAACCATGGTTACTCCACACGTCACGGAGGCTGGTATGACCCCGAGGAGGACCGGAGCCCGGGCCCGCTGCCCGCAGGTCCCCGGGCATTCGGTGAAGACATCTTGCGCGCGGCGGTCCCCCAGCGGTACCGTGCGTCGAGCAACATCACCAAATACTTCGGCGACTCGAATCCGGCCACGTGGTTGGAGGACTACCGGCTGGCTTGCCAAGCCGGTGGCACGGACGACGACCTGTTCATCATCCGCAACTAGCCACTCTACCTCGCCGACTCCATCCGCGCATGGTTGCAGCACCTCCCGACAGGGTGTATCCAATGTTGGGCGGACCTCAGGGAGATCTTCGAAGGAAACTTCCAAGGGACCTACGAGCGACCTGGGAACTCCTGGGACCTCCGCAGCTGCAAGCAGAAACCCGACGAGTCGCTGCGGGAGTACATTCGGCGCTTCTCCAGGATGCGCAATTCCCTCCCCAACGTCGTCGACGCTGACGCCATCAGCGTGTTCTTGACCGGAACCAGGAACAAGTCGCTGGTCCACAAGTTGGGGCGTAAGTGCCCCTCGACCACCAAGGAACTGCTGGACATCGCCACCAGTCACGCCTCCGGGGAGGATGCAGTCGGGGCTCTCTTTGAGCGCCCGGCTGGAAAAGCCAAGAGGACGGACGTGACTGGCGTCGCGAGTCCGTCTGTCCAGTTGGGGAAGAAGAAGAAGAAGGGTAACCTCCTACGGCAGGAAGCATCCCTCGTGACGGCTGTTGAGCGCAAGCCTAAGCCGAAGGCCACCAACGAGGCGACGCCCGGCCACTTCGAGAAGTTACTTGAGGGGCCATGCCCAAACCACCCATTCCCCGTCAAGCATTTGTACAAGGATTGCGGCCTCATGCGCAAGTTCCTCGTCGGGACACCCAAGAGGCACGACGCGAAGTCGTCCGACCCCAAGGGAGGAGAAGGCGACGGGGAACCCGATGGTCCATTCCCCGAGACCAACGCGGTCCTTATGATCTTCAGTGGACTGGATTCCTGCCTGACCAAGCGACGGCAGAAGGTCGAGCGCCGGGAGGTGTACGCCGTAGAGCCGGCGGCCCCGGAGTTCCTCAAGTGGTCGAACACCGCAGTCACCTTCGACCTCTCCGACCATCCCGACCGAGTCCATCGGCCGGGACGCTACCCACTTGTCGTCGACCCCATCGTCGTTTCGACGAGGCTCACCAAGGTGCTCATGGACGGAGGTAGCGGCCTCAACATCTTGTACGCCAAGACCCTCGACGCCATGGGAATCGACCGCAAGAGAGTCTGACCCACGGGGGCTCCGTTCCACGGGATTGTCCCTGGAAAGCAAGTGGTGCCACTCGGGCAGATCGACCTGCCCGTCACCTTCGGCACGCCCGAGAATTTCCGCACCGAGACCCTCACCTTTGAGGTGGTGGATTTTCCGGGCGCGTACCATGCCGTTCTGGGTCGGCCGTGCTACGCGAAGTTCATGGCCGTCCCGAACTACACCTACCTCAAGCTCAAGATGCCGGGGCCCAAAGGAGTCATCACCGTCAGCACCTCCATACAGAGGGCGTATGAGGTCGACCTCGAGAACTGCAACCTCGCCACCGCGCTAGCCCACAAGGAGGAGCTGCCGACCGTCAATCAGGTGGAGGGAAGTGACGCGCCGGACACGAAGAAGACGACGGGCTCCTTCGACCCCGACCACAACGCCAAGCCGATCCTGCTCAACCCTTCCGACCCCAACAGCAAGGTGGTGCTGATTGGGGCCAAGCTCTCCGACAAATAGGAAAGCGCGCTCGCCGACTTCCTCCGCGCCATCCAGGACATCTTCGCGTGGAAGCCTTCCGACATGCCGGGCATTCCTAGGGAAGTCGCCTAGCACTCACTCTGCATCAAGCCGAGCTCTCGGCCCGTCAAGCAACATCTCCGCCGCTTCGACAAGGAAAAGCACAAGGCCATCGGTGAGAAAATAGCTAAACTCCTAGCAGCAGGTTTTATTAAGGAAGTGTATCACCCTGATTGGCTAGCTAATCCTGTACTTGTCCGTAAGAAGAACGGTAAATGGAGAATGTGTGTTGACTACACGAATCTCAATAAGGCGTGCCCAAAGGATCCTTTTCCTTTGCCGCGCATCGACCAAATTGTAGACTCGACGGCAGGGTGCGAAACCCTCTGTTTTCTCGACGCTTACTCGGGCTACCACCAAATCTCGATGAAAGAGTCAGACCAACTCGCAACGTCCTTCATAACTCCTTTCGATGCATACTGCTAAGTCACCATGCCCTTGGGACTCAAAAACGCCGGGGCAACGTACCAGCGATGCATGACGAAATGCTTCGGAGACCTCATCGGCGAGGTCGTAGAGGCGTATGTGGACGACATCGTAGTTAAGTCCAAACACACCGACCAGCTAGTTTCCGACCTCGCCAAGGTCTTCGACAGACTAAGGGCGAACGGAGTCAAACTGAACCCGGAGAAATGCGTCTTCGGCGTTCCCAAGGGCATGTTGCTCGGATTCTGCGTGTCCGAGCGAGGTATCGAGGCGAATCCCGACAAGATCGACGCCATGTTCAAGATGGGGCCAATCCAAAACGTCAAGGGAGTCCAGCGAGTCATGGGTTGCCTTGCGGCGCTAAGTCGATTCATCTCGTGACTCGGCGAGCGAGGTTTACCTCTATATCGTCTCCTGAAAAAGTCCGACCACTTTGAATGGACAACGGAGGCTCAAGTGGCACTGGATGATCTCAAATCCACGCTCACCAACCCACCAATCCCTACCGCCCCGACCCCAGGGGAGACGCTCTTGCTCTACATATCTGCTACGATGCAGGTGGTGAGCACGACGCTGGTCGTGGAACGAAGTGAACCTGGGCATACTTATTGATTTTGAGAAGTAGCCCTCGCCGCATCCCTCCTCGCCGCATCCCTCCTCGCCGCATCCCGGATTTTGTCTGATTTACATTTTGCTTGCCACTGCATGCTCTTACTCTTCTCCTTTGCCCCCTCTTATTTCTCTATCATTGATACTTGTCCTACTTCCATGATGGTCTATCTGCATATTTATGCTGAGACCTTTGTACTACTGCGATGATGAATGTTTTGTTGAGGTTGCTATGCTGAGGCCATTGCTCAATGATGAGTGCGGACTAAGCGAGACGAGTTTGTTAACGTGGACCATATCCTACGATATTGGATACATGTTGCCACGCGAGTCGACCTTAGAGCGTTGGATGGCTGTTAATTCGGCAACCCGCACTGAGAGCAAACTTTTCAGTCCCTTTCGGCAAATGATCAAATAGGATAGCCATAGGTAGACTTCCCAGAATCGACGTGTCGTGTTGGTGCGAAGTGAAAATCATTTGGCTTGACATGTCGCGCGACTCTGGGAAGTCTACTTTTTGCATAATGATAATGCTATCCTCATTCTGATGCAGACATTAATTTTGCTTGTGTACATGACTATCTAGGGTTTGCACAAAATAAACTAATAAAATTGCGGTTAAAAAACAGTAATGGACAAAGAGATCGAGGCGGAACCCATAGTGGACGACATGTTGGAGGTAGAGCTTTCCAGTGATAACGAAGAAGGCGGTCGCGAGTCATCTCCTGAATACGAGGAGCCCTCGCCGCCTTACCCTCCGTGCGCTAAAAGGCAGCGTGCTGAGGGACCCGTGGACCCCGACTACAATCCGAATGATGAGGTAGCGGGTCTTTCGACATCTACTATGAAAGAAGTTAAATTCCTTCTCATTGAACTAACTTGTCATGTTGCATTTCGTAGATTGAGCCACGGCGAAGCAATCGACGACGGTTGTTTGTTGAAAAGGGTGCCATAGTGCCTAAAGAGGAAGTTGCCGCTCCGACAACTTCATCTGAAGGGAGTCGAAACAAAGGACTCAGGAAGCGAAACAAGCTTAGTGCTGGCATCCATAAAGTAGAGAAGCTCGACAAAGATGGGTCGCCAATCGAGCCGAAGGGAATTTTGGCACATTGGCGGAATGACTGCGGGGTCTTTGTCAGGGAGAAAGGGAAGATCATCTGGGCGAACTGGAAGAAGGTTGATGAGCAAGAGAAGGAACGGTTGTGGAATTTTATGAAAGAAAAATACATTTTCCCAGATGAATTTCTTGAAGCAAGCAAGGCCGCTACTCTGAAGACCATGGCCAAGTGCCTCCGTACGTTCAGGCACAACCTGGACAAGAATTACATCAAAAAGGGTCGGACCCCGTTCGAGCAATTTGGCTTCATCACACCTGATGATTGGAGAACGTTTGTCCAGTCGAGGAGCTCAGATGACTTCAAGGCGCTGAGAAAAATTTTCATTGCCATGAATAAAAAGAACGTGCTCCATCATAATCTTGGCCCAGGTGGTTACAAGGCCAAGATCCCAATATGGAGGAGGCAAGAAGAAGAAGACTGCAAAGCTAGAAGAGAAAGCGAGTTTGGATCATGCACCGTCAGGACTCGAAGCTGGCTCTTTGCACGGCTGAAGAAACTTGGTAACGGGCAGTTGGTCCCAAAGAACTCCCTAGTGGCGGCTGTGTTGGAGCGAGCCAAAGCCTTTGCTGCGGCGCAGAAGGCAAAAAAGCTGAAAGGAAAGGAAGCGGATCAAGAGCTAACCGTTGCCCTTCAGACTGCGGAACATCATGGTCGGACACGAGGATTCTCTTCGACGGTGCGGTGTATTGTTGAGCCCGGGGTCAACAATCGTACCTTGGAAGAACAATCTTTCGAGGAATTCCAAAAGAACGTTTTTAGGTTTATGAAGCTCAACCCAGAGTACTCCCAACCAATGCATGTCCCGGAAATCAATCTGAGTACCGAAAGCCCGCAACAGACTTGTAGCCAAACCCAACAAAAAGACCCGAGCAGAGTTGGCTCCACCCCGGCCGATACTCAGAGGTATCCAGTGGACAATATCATTGAGGCTACACCTTGTTCTCTGATGGTGACAACAGAGAGGAAAGGGAAGACTCACCAGTTCAAGCTTGCAGAAGGCACTGCGTATCCTGGTCGCGAACTTCACACTGTGCAAATGCCAAAAGAGTGTGCGAGGGTGTTTGTTGGCCAGGTGATTGACGACAAATTCCTCAAGGACGAGCTCGACTACCCTGATGAGAAAGAGGGGATTGACACTCTTGAAGATGCAGTGAACAATTTCGTTGCATGGCATCAGAGGGATATCGTGATACACACAGTGTCTCCGAGTCCAGTTGCACTCTCTCCGGCACTCGTTGCTCTAGTTGGGGCTGATGTCGACAATGAAGTTGTGCCTCATTCACCGCCACAACAAGATGTTGATATGGCTCGCTCGCCACCTCCATCACCGACAAAGGACAAGGAGGATGAGGGTGCTCGCTCTCGTTCGCCGCCTCCCTCACCGATAAAGGACAAGGAGGATGAGGTTACTCACTCTCGTTCGCCGCCTCCGTCACCGATAAAGGACAAGGAGGATGAGGTTACTCACTCTCGTTCACCGCCTCCGTCACCAACCAAGGTCAACGAGCCCGAGGATACCAAGACATCGCGTGCTCCTACGCCTCAACCATCACCGACCAAGGACAAGGAGAATGAAGGTAGCAAGAAATCAAGAACCAAAGAGAAGGGGACCTATGACGCTGCCGGCATTGTGAAAGGCAAGGCTCTCCCACCCCTTTTTCCTAAAGTGATAAGATCTCATAGCGAAGAAGCAGAAAAATTACCCTTTGATCTTGCTGCCATTGCAGCTTTCTTTCATGGATTGGGCAACACGGTGAAGGATACACCTAAGGTGAAGGCCATTCAGGTGAAACGCAAAATGAAGCCTGGTGTCCCAGAAGGTTCTTGGGATTACGAACAAGACGATTTTCCCAAATATGCGCATGGCATGCCACTTGTTCCTCTGAGCTTCCTCGTTACAAAGTGTGACTGGGTAATGTAGAGATTTCATGAGTGGTACATTAAAGCTTGTGCACACAACATTGAGAATATCCCGTGTAAGGTTCCTAGGAAAAAGATTTTCAACACCGACGATTTCGATTTGGACGTGCCATTTGAGGATATCCATCACATCTATCGTCTCCATGCAATCGACGCGACAATGATAATTCTTTGGTGCATGTAAGTGCTTTCAGTCTTTCCATTGTCCAAGAACATAAACTATTAAGCATTACTAATGCATTTTCTTGTCTAGGATTTGTTGCCACTATAACCAAAAAGAATATGGGTTCCTACACCCTCATCTGATATCCCAAGGACACCTGACCCCGAAGATAGACGATGAATCCCCTGTTTACGTAAATATGTCTAAAGCAGAGCGAAGAAGAACTCTTGAGCTAATGATTGAGAATAGAAGAACGGCATGTTCGACCTACATAGGTAAATGCATGAAGGAGTGGGAAGAGAGAGATACCATCTTGGCCCCTTATAACTTTGAGTAAGTCTTTCTGGCCAAATCATTTTGTTGTCATTGTTGATTGCTAACCTATGACACTGACATACATCATTATTTATATAGTAATCACTGGATTTGTTTCATAATAAACCACAAGCAAGGAAGGGTTTGGGTATTCGACTCCCTCAGCTATGACCAAAAGAGATACAACATGTTCTGCAAAGTCATTGAGAAGTAAGAAATGATGGGTGTAGTTATCTATATACTGATTCTTTATGTTCATAATCTTAAAAACAGAGGGTACCAGCATTACGTTCATAATCTAGGAGGGAAGCACAATCCGAAATGGCCATACAAAATGGGTTGGAATTGGAAATTCCCGGTAAAATCCATATAAATGCTTAAACTCTCATCTTTACTATAATCTTTTGTCATATTGCGAACAAAACACTAACAACAGTTGCATTTGGTTTTCAGTATAGAAAACAACCTCCAGGGACTAACCATTGTGGCTACTACGTGATGGACTGGCTATCCTTGGCCGTGCATTACAAGTTTACTAATTTGCCCCCTAAAGTTCCGACAAAACATGTAAGTACTAGTTGCATATATTTACAATCTTTTGCACATATTTAAAATGTTTGTTTTCATTAACGCAAATTTGATGTGTGTTTTTGTCATGTGTGCAGGACACTACTAAGAAAGGGCTAGTTGGATTCAGCGACGCTACACTATATGGCTTCACATCAAGGATATGTCGCTTCATCATGCATCACCTTGTCCATCCCGACGGCGATTATTTTCATCCAAATGGAAAGTTGGCAAAATTCCCAGACTTATGTTGTTGGACTGGGAAAGTAGCTATAAGTCATCAACAGAGCATAATTGAGAAAAATTGGAAGGATGACATTGCCTCTCAAAGAAACAAGGTAGACTATAGTTGGGTGGTATGAGAAGGATGTGAAGGATGTGCAGGTTCTCGCCACATGAACAATTGTGGCGTTTTTTGTATATGGATGGATGAACTTGTACTTGTGTTTTTACATGTTATTTGGTTATTATTATCAAACTTTACTTGTTGGATGTCTTTCTGTGATGATCTGTGATGATTTGTGATGCAATATTCGAAATGCATGTGATTTTGAATTTGGTGGCCTGGGTAAATTGAATTTTCAGAAAAATTCTGAATCTGTTATGAGCTAGCAGTGGCGGACACACTGACATTTTAAAACGCCACTGCTGAAACGAGCCAAGGTGGCGGACGCCGTGACGTCAGCAGGTTCAGTGGCGGACGACCTGCGATCGGCAGAAACTGCCACTGAGGGGCGCCAGATAGGTGGCGGTCGACATGACATCATCCTGTGTGCCACTTCGGACGATGTAGTGATGGCGGACGTCCTGGCGTCATCGTCCGCCACCGTTTTCAACTCAAGGTGGCGGACGGCCCGTCCGCCACCGAACACAGAGGCTAGCAGTGGCGTTAACGCAGTGGCGCTCGCTGCGTCCGCCGCTGCTATGCCAATTTGACCGCCACTAAAGGCCCTTAGTGTACCAGTGAATGGACCATCACTAAGAATTCCCACCGTCCCTCTGTGTTAATCTTTTGTCATGCATCTTGACTTTGTTGTTTTTATCATTGGAACGGAAGCGGGACTCATTGAAACAAAACTAAAAAAAAATATAATACAATTTTAGACGGAGCAAAGAGCCACCACAGTTAGAAATCTTAAACTATAACCTTTTCGATACATAGGACAGAACTGTACGAGAATATTGCTCTCGATTCTTCATTGGACTGGAAATTGAAGACATACAAGTTATTGATGCACACATGAAATCTACGCACGAGCTAAGTACACACTCATTTGGGATTTTTAATTTTTGTGCTGCCCTAGAGTTTGCAGAGTTAGTCACATTCCCACCTTAGTTACATATTGTAACAGATGCTACCATACAATCCCAAGCAAAGAACACTTAACTCACAATTATTTTTCTATAGATATATCTACATAACAGCAGCAATATGATAAAATTTACGCTGCATTTTGCACACGGAAAATACTTCAGGTCCGACTGATTTCCACTGACCACGTACAGTCCGACCAACGTTAAGCTCTGCATTGTGATAGTGGGGCCAATGCCTTGCTCTGTCTACAATCGGACCTGAGTCGGATGATCAGGTCGGATGTATAGCAGAGTTCGTTTGCACACTGTGTGGACATGTGTATCGTTGTACCTGATAAATGTTCAAACTGGTGGAATTTTAGGGAAATTGAAAGCGTGCCACGGGTGAAAAGCTTTCCAAAAATAAACAAGTCGTAGTTCATATAATATTTGATTTTAATACATGTAATTGCCCCTCAAGTGGGGTAATGTTGAGACAATCCCAGAACACAGTATCAAAGGGGAAGTGCATGTTTCTGCAGCAAACCAAACTGAACAGCGGTAGGGAGAACTTTGGGGCGCAATCGTGAGGAACGACAGCCCCCTACCGTGCAGTGGGTGGTCTACCGTGCACCTTGTGATTTCTTTGTTTATTATCGGATCAGCAATGGGGAATCATTGAAAAAAAATATAATTAATATAGTACTTTTTAGATGGATCAAAAGAGAATGTCTCAACCGTTAGTACTGTCTTAAGCTATATCAGGTAAAACCTGTTTGACACGTACAGCGCAAAGTTACACATGAAATCTACACACAATTAAGCTAAGTACGTACATTTTCATTCGAGATTATTTTTCATTTTTGGCCGATAGCACAGTATGCAAAGTTAGTCACATTATATTTGGCAGCTAGATTTGTAACATGCAATCCCAAACAAGAACACTTAACTCACAACTATATTTCCCTATATAAGATATCTACATAACAGCAGCAATATGATCAAATTCTTCAGAGTGCATTTTGCACTGTATATACGCGTGTGGACATGTGTACCTGATGAATGTAGTACATTGCAGCAGATTAGTATGCATGATGAGATCAGGTACCAGGAACGATCTGGTGCGGCGTGGATGCGGAGGAGGACGTCCTCTTGCCACCGTTGGCCCTGGTGGTGTCGAGCGGCACGGCCGGGTGGTGTCCGGCGAAGAGCGTGAGGTGGCCGATGAGCTTGTCCTTTCGGGAGAAGGAGGTGCCGCAGGAGCAGAGCCATCGGTGGTCGCCGCAGTGCTTCTCGTGAGTGCGGAGGTCTGAGAGCACGGAGAAGTGCTTGAGGTTGCAGCGGTTGCACACGTACATCTTGGGGCAGTGGCTTCTCTTGTAGTGGTTCTTGGCGCAGATCACCGATTTCAGCGGCTGGAACTTGGCGTGCTTCCGGTTCCAACGGCAACCTTCCTGCGGGCACGAGTAGTACGACCTGCTATTGTTGGTGTTGCCTCCTCCTGAAGCTTCTTCCCCGGCGCCGGCGCCGCTCGCCTGCTGCTTGGCCGGGTTGGCCAGGGCGGCGCTGCTCTTGTACTCGTCGCCGTGCGCGCGCATGTGCATGCGCAGGTTGGCGTCGCGCTTGAACCCCTTGCCGCACACCTGGCAGTAGTGCGTGTACTTGGCCAGCAGCTCCGCCGCATCAAGCTCGATGATCGTCGTGCTCGCGTCCGGCGCCGTCGACTTTCGGCTGTCGTCGTGGTCGACGTCGTCGTCGTTGTAGGAACCACCGCCGCCGCCGCCACCACCGTGTACTACTGATTGGTGCTGCCACTGCTGCTGCATGACATGCGCGTCGAGGGTGTGCACATGGACATGGGTGTTCTTTGCAGCAGCAGCAGCACCGGCGCCGTAGTGACCACCGTCCGCCGGCTGTTGTGCTGCACCTGCGGACGACGAGGAGGAGCCGTGGCAAAGCTGCTGGAACGCGTACATCATCGACGACGCGGCGCTGATGATCTCCTGGATGACGGCGCTGGCCCCGGACGCGGCGGCGGCGGGCCCCCCGGCGCCGTCGTGCGCCACGGCGAGGCCGACGAGCGGCTGCAGCTGCTGCACCTTTTCCTTGAGCACGGACAGGTTGTACAGCAGCGCGTGGCACTGCGTCTCCGACTCCGCCGTCGCGCCCATGAAGGCGCCGCCTCCGCCGCCGTCCAGGCCATGGAACAGCTGATTCTGCAGGAAGTAAGAATTTCCTCCTCCTCCTCCTCCTACCGGAATCATGCTGCTGCCCATCGAGCTATATATCTAGGCTAATATATAATCAACTCGATTCTTGGCTTGCGATTGAGCTGCAATTGCGAATTTGCAACGCATACGATATGAGATCGGTCTAGCTAACTACTTACTATAGATCAGGGGGGGAAGGGAAGAGGATGGCGAAATCGAATTCGTAAGGCAGAGATGGAATTGAAGAGAGGATGGGTGTTAGCAATTTGATAGGCGGCTAGGTTTAGTCTGAAGGCGAGAGGGAGGGGAGGGGAGGGGAAGCCAGGCTTGGGTCAACTGCGAGGGCGTGGGCACTTGACAACATCCCTACTTGAAGCCTCCCTCAAATGACACCCAGCCCGAAAGGTGACATACACTGTTATGCATGACTTCTTGTCAGAATTCCCAATAAACTACACACTTATGTGTTCTCTTCTGTTCATACCTCCTCTCTCTCTCTAGCCAAGAAGGGGAATTGTTGGTATATTTTAGTGCAATCATGGCCCAGCTCAAATGTTTGTTTACTTAGCTTGGTCCTTTGGACGAAATATATATTGTTGCTTTACTGGCCCTCTTGGGAGTTGTTAATAGAGCCATTTGATTGCTTCTTCGAGGCAGCAGCTCAGCAAGCAACAACCATCTCTGTCTAACAAGATAAACGATAGTATTTGGTTTGTCAAAGCAGGGTCGCTGACCTGTGGGCCTACTTGCTTCGAGATCCACCGTTAGATAACAGCAGCTTGGGTCATGGACTGGCCAGTGGAATAAAAATGCATGGACTTCGAGAGTAGCTGTGTTCTTCAAACACAAAAATAACACACACACATATATATATAGGACATGTTGTGCAAGGCTTTATCCCAGGATGATGCTATTCTGTGCCCCAGGTAGTATTTGGCATCATATTCCTCTGAGAAATATAGCATTGCACTCTTGGGTTGCTGCCAAACGCCTTGTTATATGTCAGGGAGCATATCTGGTGAAAGAAACCTAAAAGTTGGAAATTTGAAAAGTTCTAGCAGTGAAGGCCTCTGTACCTTTTACTGGCTCCAAGTATCGTTTGTATACTTCGTTTACTAAATTGACTAGGAATTGGTAAGCGGACAAGACGAAATTAGCGAGGCTAGGATGGTTATTGC
Source organism: Eragrostis curvula (assembly GCA_007726485.1). Lineage (NCBI taxonomy): Eukaryota > Viridiplantae > Streptophyta > Magnoliopsida > Poales > Poaceae > Eragrostis > Eragrostis curvula. Next base: position 336,126 of record RWGY01000051.1, on the reverse strand, counting down.
TTAGAATCCAAACGCACCCAAAAACGGCATTACTTTGGCAAAAAGCACCATTTGACAGGCTACAGGGCCTCCTTTTTGTGCAATAAAACATTTGACCATATTCATGTGTTACACATGGTCTACCGTCAAGCAACTGAAAGGGTTGTCCAATCTTAAATGTTAATTTGCTCAATGTTTCAGAGACACACGAGGATACAAGAGATGTGTAATTCACATAAAGAGCAACTCGCCTCAAATTTTCAAGATGCACCTGAATATAGCTACTATGGTACACATCTGTGCCCTATCTAAAACTAGGAGTAAGCATCGGTTCAAACATCAGCCAAGAAAACAGAGTCCACTCAGCCATCTCTACAAGCAACCGCAAAGTTGATATTGCATCTTTCATCTAGGATTGGGGCTCTGAGACTTCTGCTTTGCCTTCGCCTTCTCTATCAGGGGCTTCAACTGCTTCTTCTCCTCAAGAATCTTGAGGAAATTGAACAGGAACGGTACATAGTTGTGCTTCCTCCTGATGTTCTCGGTCTTCCACTTCTTCGACTTCTCTTCCTCCATTATGATCTTCTCGGTCACAGCCTCAATCTGAGCAGCAACCTCTGCTAGTGACTGCTCAACAGAAGGCACCAGCCTACTGGCAGAAGGATCGGCCATTTGTGTCAAAAGGGTCTCCCTCTTCCTCTGAAGTTCTTTCAGCTCTGCAGTGTACATCTCTTTCCGATTCTTCATGATAGCCATCACACTGAACCTTATTTCATTCTCAGAGAACTGATCAATGCGCTCTTGAATGACAGGCTGCACCATCCTTAGCCACCCCACCTCACCAACACCACCCGGGCATTTCCCCAGGTTTATCGGTCCTTCCTTCAGGCCATCAAGCTCATACAGGACACCATCCACTGGAACATAGCTTATGAAATGGTAGACATCGTCATCTTTGCTAGACGATTTGCGCTCCTCGGAGACTTCTGATCGTGCAAATGAGTTACTGCACATGCGAATGCTTTCGCAGTTGACTATAGACAATCCTTTGAGCTCAGGTGGTAAATCCTTTGCAAACTCCTTGAGCTTTTTGAGCTCATCACTAAGAGTGATGCCAGGAGAGTTTAAGAGGACTGAAATGATAGCTTGGGTTGCACACGCGTTGTTAATTATCTGCAGGTAAAGAACGATTTGGTTATAAACAGATGCAGCTGAGCAAAGGCAGCAAGATCAATGCTTCTGACCTGGTTGGCAAAGAAAAGGTTTGGGATTGGCTCCTTGATAACAGGGCGCTCATCTTTCTCTGGAGGTCGCCATTTGTAAAGCACTATGAGCCCATAAATAGGCCTAGCAAACACCAACAGAAGTTTGGCACTGTTGATACAGATTTTTTTAAAAAAAGAGGCATCCATGGTAATGCTGTATGCAGGGAAAAAACCTACTGAAGATTGCTGAGAGCATCCAGGTCAAGAGTGTAGAGTTCATCAACCTGTTACGGAAAACAAACAACATAGCGTATCATGATGTGCTGATATTTGAATTGCATCAAAAGGATCTCAAGTCTCAAAGAAAATGAAGCAAAAGTAGAGCTGCTCTTATTTCGCGAAAGATGATTTTTGGTTGTATACTGTGGCATGCTATTGAAATTGGTAATTTTCATATCCAGCTAAAATAAAGGGCATAAAAAATACAATAAAAAGCTACGGGGATCAATAGATGAAGGAAAAACAGCTATCACTAAGTTACTCTCCGAGTATGTTAGGTGACAGCACTGGTCTAAATGAAGATGGTTATGACCTTGTGAAAGGCTTCTTAAATGGCACATGAAAATCTAACTACTATGTTAAAACAAAGTTTGATGGTTAGGCTAATATAAAAGGCCATTTAGCGTTTTAAACAGAGCTAACAACCTGCTAGTGCAGTTCTAACTCATCATAAAAAGTATCATAATTTGTCTCGACGTGCTTACTGCTTAGTGAGCAAAACATTTTGTCATATACCCTCACTTCTAATTTTTGTCAGTGTGTATAATTGCAAACCATCCTGCTCATATTGGTATGGTACAAACATGTATAATGTTTATAAAAAATTCAGTCCAAACGCATCAAACTGCACTGCTAAAAGTTGGTTCGACTGTTTCAAACTTCCTATCTCATAGATTGAGAGCAGTTGATTACTTACTTGGAGGCCCCTCACTTGCATCTGTTGCAGTAGTTCCGTGAAAACACCTGTACAAGATTTAAAGATTATGAGTCGTTTCGTCTTTTTGTCAGATGACAGGAAAGTCCAACAGTTACAAGGGAGATGAGAAATTAACAGCGGACTGGCTCTTCATTTTGCCCCCCTCCAATTCCAATTGCAATGCTAAAGATAGGAATTAGCATGAGGACATTCTTGCTACAGCCCAATAAAAAAGGCAGATATAATTGGAACTATAAATTGAGAATGGCCAGTTTGTTACTCCAATATAATGTCTTAAAACAACTAGGCGCTTACTGAGGTGTAATCAGTGTAAGCACATACTTTCATTACTGAGTTAACATGAAAATATTGTTTTTGCAGGAGCGGTTGTTTAGCGATATTCATGCCTCATGCCCTCACGTACAAGGTAAAGTAGTTATATGAAAAGTAATTTCAGTAAACGATGGTGCGAATGCTGTAGTAACAGCATAAACTAAAACTAAAAAGCAGAAATTGGTTATTAATCAGTCAAGTACAAAGATGTGGATTAGGTCGCAAGGTTAATTTTACATCACAGACAGCCAAGAAACTGTAAGCAGGACAGAAATCAGTTTACCAGGATCATTCTCAATTGGAAGCCAAGACATGTCGAAAATTCCTCTTGGAGCCTGCGAACGGAAGAAGATAGCATTGTCAGTGAATTGTGGATCAACAGAAATTGGCTTCATCTGCAGAGAGGCAGCAAACAAAATACTGAAACACTTCATTTACACCCAATTGCCTGGAAAGGAAAATGCAGCAGTAACAATGGTGAGCATAGATACAGTTCCTGTAAGAGAAGGGGCAGGAGAGTTGGTGTTTTGAAACTCGAAGTCCAGGGGAGGGAAAGACTTCGATTTGGGCGTGGGAGTTGAGTAGAACACAGGTAGTATTGGATATGAGTATACTCCTACCAGATAATTTTTGCCCAAAAAAAAAAACGAAGTTGCTAGGGAATGCTCGTTTCGCACCGCAGGAAGGGACGAGAAGGGGCAGCCATACCTTGTGGTTGCTTGTCGCCGGAGAAGACGTGGCGGAGGGCGTCGCCGCTCTACAGGAAAGGAAGGAAGGACACGAGAGAGATTAAGCAGAGGAGGGACCCGACCTCCGCCGCGAGCAAAGAGTAGAGAGGAAGACGACGGCCGGCGCTGGACTGGATAGATTCGCCGGGGCGAGGTTTTTTTTTTTTTTAGGAACATTCGCCGGGGCGAGGTGAAGCCTCCGCTCGCGGGTGGCGCAGTCGCTCGTGGTCGTGGGCTTCCATATCAGTGAACATACTTTCGTTGGACAGACTTCGTGGCTCAACAAAATATCCGGCCCAACATTGTAGCTATTTCTTATTACCTTTTTTTTAATACCTTGTTTTTTCGAAAGAAAATGAGACCATATAATTTCATATTGCAGTTGTGTAGCTATTTCTTATCACAAGCACCAAACATATAGAAAAGGAAAAAGAAAGACCCATACTCTAACTATAAGCAACCAAACATAACAAAAACTCCAAAATCTCGCTTTGTTGTGGATCCAAATTCGAAAACTCCATAGTCTTCCACCGCAGAGACAAAACCCCAAAGATGATCAAATCAAATGCAACATATAAAAGTGGGCGATATCTTTGAATCGGCAACCATCCATAACATCTCGATATGTAGAATTATACCTACTTCGGCAACGATCCAAATTGGAGAACGCCGTTCCTGAACAAATTTAGGGTGTGTTTGGCACAGCTTTTACACCAGCTTATGCCATGGCTTTTGCACTATTTAAACACTGTAGCTACAGTATATCTACTATTCACGAAACTGAAAAAAGGAGCAGCCGTTGAAGCTGGTTTTTTTAGTTTTTTTGGCTTATCTACTGTAGCTACAGTACATGTGTCAGAATAAGCCCAAACTGAAGCTCTTGGTGCCAAACACACCCTTAAAGTTCTAGGCAATGCATAATGAAGTGATTTTTTTGCACTTGAAAACAGAGTAGTTTAAGGAAGTGTTTAATCAGGTTGATGTCGCATTAAGCGCACGGTCCACACGGCGGTGTGGCGTGCGCGGGCTCCCCGTTGTGCTGAGCAAATGATCGCTAGGGATTGTAATGTGCTTCCTGAGTGATCAATGAATTTCTCTCCTTCGCAAAAGAAAAAAAAAAAGGTTGATGTCGCATTACGGTATTATACTGATGTGTAATTTTTTGTAGGCGAATACTGATGTAAAGTTGAGTGAACTACAAGCATATTTGTTCAGAATAACCACAAGTTGAAACTCTAACCATGAACATATATAGGCTCATTAATACTCGTGGGTACATTTTTTTTTTTTAAGAACCTGTCTGGGTACGTGTTTCATTAAGCGGAAGAGGGGGGAGAATATGTCGCTCCCACCCGTCTTACACACTAATCAGTAGAGGTTAGTATTACAAAAATACTCGTGACTCGTGAGTACATAGCATTAGAAGAACACATGTACGGATCGGCCGATCGATGTTAGCACAAACAAGTTTGAACCAAATAAAATTTGTATTGTAGTTATAAGCAAGAAACAAGCTAAGGCAGCAGGCAGGCGCAAAGCATGTCTGCGTATAGATTTTCAGTAGTACTACGTGGGAATACATGATCACACCATTACAGAAACGAACAGGCTGATTATGACTAGATACAGAAATCCCCTGATCAACATGCTTATTCATTAGCACCATCAATCAAATCCAGCACACGGCGCCTGAGGCTGACAGTATACATAGCATTTCTTTAAGGAAGGGCGAGCAAAACACATACTACTAACGAATTGGAGTGGAGTAGATACTACACACGTACTAGTATAGCAATATAAATCATCCTCGAATATAATAATAGTAGTAGAGAACTGAAGCAAGTGAAGCTTATTAATAATGAATTAGGCTAGCTGCTGCCGCCGCCTAATTAGACGGACAGGAGGAAGTCTGGGTCGTTCTGGAGCTTGTGCATGGGTTCCGGCTGCAGCGCGAGCTCGACGTCGATGCCGCCGTCGCCGGCGCGGCCGGGGTAGAGGTAGACCATGCCGTCGAACTTGTTGTTGCCGGCGCTGCGCACGCGCTCCGGGCGGCCGAAGCCGAAGTCGACGTCGTACACCTTGAACCGCGGCGAGCTGCCGACGGCGACGCAGTTGGGCCCCGCGTCGCTGTAGTGGAAGAGCTTGGGCGCCGCCTCGTACTCCTCCAGCCTCCGGGCGACCGCGGCGGCGTCGTGCTCACCGATGGCCTTCTGCAGGAGGCCCGCGGCCAGCTCCGGTGGTCCGCCGAGGAGCATCCCGGCGGGGACGCCCGTGAAGACGGCCTGGATGAGGTTGCCGAAGTAGGCCGGCGGCAGCGGCGGGTCCAGGCGGGCGCGGCAGTCGGCAAACACGGCGAAGGCGGTGATGTCGGCGGGGCCCAGGCCGCGGGCCCGGGAGACGGCGCGCCAGATGTGGGCCCCCAGGGACTGGAACGTCGAGAAGGGCTTGGCGCCCGGCGGCAGCGCCGCGTTGGCGCCGGCCTTGATGCGCGCCACGACGGCCTCCGGGAAGGAGAAGACGCGCGCCACCAGCGCCTTCTTGGGCCCGTTCGGGTCCGTCTTCTCGTGGACCTCGGCGGACTCCGGCAGGTCCAGGCGCACGCGGACGGAGCGGGCCAGGGACCGGTCCAGCACGGGAGGCAGCGACGGCTGCTTGCCCGCGCCGCGGCACAGCTCGGCCCAAGAGGACATGAAGTGCCACGTGGAGGTGCCGTCCAGCACCGCGTGGTTGAAGGCGCAGCCCACCGCCAGCCCGTCCTTGAGCTTGGTGAACTGCAATCAACAGCACCAGGCATTTGTTGTTTGTCAAATTAACCAGCTTTTAATTAATTTGTGGGTACAACAGTACTCCCTTGGTTGTGATTACAATCGATCGTAGTACAATGCAATGGCTTTAAGATGCATTTACTCGTCCCATGTTTGTACAGGCAACAGGATCATCTCTACAAGTACACCTTGTTTGTACAGGCAATGCTAGATCTACACAGTTTGTCCCTTTTTTTTTATTCCAGGCCCGTCTGTTGGGAGTACAATGATCCCAATTGGACATTTCACTATATTCTTTTTAAAAAAGAGAAGAAAATTACTTTTCTTGTGATGAAATGATTGAGCTCAATTACGCACTCACTGTAGTGGAACACACTGATTTTTAGTTTCATGCTGATCCAAATGCATCTTAAAGCGGAACACTCTTTTTAAGTAGAGATGCAAAAAGGAAGACAAAGGTGTTGGAAGTGGAACACTCTTACGCACTCACCGTAGTGGAACACTCTTTATACAGAAAAAAAAAATAAGTAGAGATGCAAAAAGGAAGACAAAGGTGGTGGCCGCCAAGCATCTGTATGTGCAGAAAAAATGATCTACGGCGGCCTGGATTAATAAGGAAAAAAATGCAGTGCAGCGCATTATTATGAATCTGACCTGGACGGCGAGCAGCGGGCGGTGGAGTCCCTCGAGGTTCATGACGCCGGTGTACGGCACAAGGCTCTGCATAACCTTCTCCGCCTCGTCGCCGCAGTCCCCTCCGGCGAGGTCGTCAACGGAGACGCCCTGCGCCTCGGCCTCAACGACCTCGGCGCCCTGGTCCCCTTCCACGGCGAGCGCGCCGTCGGCGTCCTGGCAGATGCGGCCGGCGAGCGGGGAGAAGACGCGGAGCGCGTCGGCGAGCGCGGCGGTCATGCGGGCGACGGCGTCGGGGAAGGAGTCGGGGGCGCGGTACAGGAGCAGCTTCTGGTTGTAGTAGAAGGTGATGTAGGGCAGGTCGAAGGTGGCCAGGCTGCACCGGTTCTTCGCCGGCGCCACCGTCCGGCTGCCCGTCACCGTCACCGCCGGCGCCTCACACGAGCCTCCGTTCTCCACGGCCATTGCAGCTGGTGACTGAGCTTTGCTACTCTAGCTAGCCGCTGGTTTGGATCGAAGAGATTCTCAGTTGGAGCAAAGGCAAGTGATGAGTGAGTGCAGTGAAGCAGAGCTGTGTGTGTGCTGCTGTAGGTAGGTGGGTGATATAGGGAGGGAGGGAGCTGCAGGCAGGGAGGTGGTGGTGGGTCGGCCATTAATGAATGGCGCGAGAGAGGAGAGGAGAGGAGAGAGAAGGGAATCCATTGAATTGAAGGAGGCGGTAGATGGTTCGGTTGGGGAAGAGAGGTGCCCATTAATGGTGATCGCTCCTTCATCGTCGACCCTGGACTGGAGTGGAGAGAGACTCGTCACCATCCGCGCTCGAACTGGACGGGAGTGAAGTTGGTGGTAGGACAGCGAGCCGAGCCGAGCCAAGCCAGCCAGCCCAAAGCTCATCCACCATCTGCTCTCTTCTGTTTACTCGATCAGCAGTCAGCACAGTAGTACAGTAATTGCCTCGATAATCAGTCGTGTTGTACTCCCGGCCTTCATGTCCGCGTACGTACTGTTTGTATGCGACGAGGTCACATGCATGCAACCTCACTTGGCAGAAAGAAAGCAAAAATCGATCCACCTCTCTCAACTCTCATCCGTGGAAAAAAAAAAAAGCATTGCGAGTAAAATGAAACTCGTGAACCTTCTTCATGTTACGCACGGGTATATTACTTACTCCTAATTTCTTGGACTTCTTTCATTCAATGAACAACAACGATCGACTAAAAGAACAACTCATTCAAATGACCGATAGCAAAGTTGAATACTAGTATGTTCCATCATGCAGCTAGCTTTGCTGTACTGCACACTAACAATGTTCTCTTAATTGAATAGACGCCAACTTAATGTTGGCACAAACAGATAATGGTCCAATCGAATCTAATACTACTAGCTAGATAGAAGATCATTGCTAATGTGTGGGGCGCGCAACTAACACAACACAATCATCAACCATTCAAAATCTATATATTTACTTGTGTAGTAGTGCTGCCAGTGAAGATGCATGCATGATGCAGGTCCTAACTATATCTGCTATAAATCATCTTCAGGTACTACGTTCCTCCTCAGGATAATTATTTCACCATCATGATCTGAAACTACACGATGAGCAAGTAAATATAAGATCTGAAACTATAAGGACATATCCAAATGACGAGTTAAACACATCAGTTTCTTTTACTGATCATATACGTGCGTCGTTCCTGTAGTAGAGTACTGAGATTCAACTGATGGATGGGCCGGCTGTGGATCGAAAATAATGAATGCATAAACGCCTGCAGGTCAAGTTGCATGCATTTGGATCAGCATGCAGCAATGTTTGCAGGGTCCTGACTGCATGCATAGTATTTACGTAGTGGGACAGGTCAGCCTGTACGTATTACTACTGATATGTCCTCCAACGGCACAGTATGCAGAGGTTACCACAGTATGTATGACCCATCCATCGACCGATCCATAAATCTCGGAAACTAGATCAGAGATAGTACGAGCTTAATTTCGAATAACGACTGAATCTGTATGTAGTAAAACACCTTACCTGCCAGATATCTGTCAATTGATGAGTGCATATCATATCTGCACATTTGCCCGATCTATCGATCGACCGAGAATTGCAGCAGAGGAAATGGATCAGCCACGACCGTGGGAATACGTCTGATGAGACAAAAAGTACTATTAAGCTTGAGTACAGTTGTGTGGTCGCGGCATGCACGTACCTACCTTACACTATAATCATCGATTGTACTATATATAGCACGCTACGGCTTATACATTAAGATGGATGGCGATCGATCCAATGACCGCGTACAAATGCAGGTATGAATTCCCTACTAGAATTGCAGGTATATATGAATTTCCATAAAAATAATGCAGGTCTGAATTGATGATCCCGTCACCAAGTCCGTCAATTGACAAATGAATGGTCATGTGATGTATATCTTTACGGAACCGCTAGAACCCAGCATCTGTTATACCGCCCAGCGAGTCCACCAACTTCAGCAAAGTCCATTCAAGCTAGGGATTAAGGGTCTGAGGTTAAAGATTTGAATTCTTTGTGTCTTGAGCTGCCACCGGCTTGATGTCGGTGACAAGTTATCCAGCAGGCGAGTGGCGAGAGGGCACCATCCACCGCGGTGGCTAGTAGGCAAGTATATAGCTGAGCTGGAAATCTCAAATTAGGTAAGCATAAGTGTACTTTTGACCCAAACCAAGCAGAATTTGACCCACATCAATGCTTAAGCTTCAATTGAATGAACTTGTAAATTTTGGGCGTACTAGGCATGCCACCTAGCTTTGCCACCGATGGTGGGGATGACATGAACGAGGCAGCTTTGTTAGATCCGTTGCCGACACGGCGGTGGAAGTCGGCATTTGTTTGACGATATTTTGTACAAAGTCTCCTGGCTTTGCAGAGGAAATAACAAAGATGGAAGGAGGCCGAGTCTGAAGGTCTGAGGAGCCGTCACCAGAAAGGTACTCCAAAGAGCAACAGTGGAATATATGGATCTGAAGCGTTTGCTTTCGATGCAATGGTGGTTAAAATTGGAACTGCTCTCTTTGTCCACAGAGTTTTACCTGGCTACAGCTTGGTTAGAGGAACGCCAAGCGTTGAAAAGAGATTGAAAGATGATGGAGCATTTGCACATGAAGATCCTTTTGTCTTCTTTTCCATAAATCTAGAGGAGTAGCTTGCCCGGTAGTAGAGCTGGCAAAAACACGATCGTGAGCTGGAAGAAGTGTTTATGGAGGATCGAGGGAGCAAGTACGAATGCGCGGTGCTGGCTAGACCAAAGTACCCCGACACTGTAGCAGAGACCAAGCAGCAACAAAGGCTTGGGGAAAGCAGCAACGGACGCATCGCATCGCATCGCATCGCATGTGAGGGGCTTAATGCATGTAGACGTGCCACGATCGATGGCATTCACTGCCATGTCGTAGTATTGCCCCTTCCTAAATTCCAACGCACACTGGTAGAAGAATAGCAGAGTCTACATCTCGACTTGTCTCCTAGACTCGATGACAAGCTAGCAAGCTCCGGTGTGCATCGTTACGGTGTTGAGCGCTTGTAACAGAAATTTTCTCCCTCCTCTCTCGCAGGAAACAAACGGCAAGCGTTGTCTGTTGTCACACCCGGTTTTAAGGTCAAAACCAAATGCTTATCTATATGTGTGTTCAGGATCAAGTTTCACACATATAGGATAAAGTATAGTAAAACAGAGTAACCAATGTCATAAATACATCGTATAAATATTACAATAATGTCTCACAGGACTAAACGAATACAAACGCTAGCGGAAGACTCCATAACGCCACAGGCAATCGACCGGGGGCTCCACAAGCTTAGTCTTCACCATCGTCTTCAAAGTAATCTATCTTCACTCTCTGAGCAGCATATCATGATTGTGGAGAAAATAGCAAGCGTGAATACATGTCGTACTCCGCAAGTGTGGGAAAAGTAATGACATGAAAGCATATAACAAGAAAGGCTGACAAGGCTAAATGCAGAAATAAACACCCTAAACCAATGGTAAAGCATTCCTGAATTACTAGGTGAATGTTAACCCAAACCAACAATTAAATAGACACTACAAGGTACCCCCTTGCAGCGAAACAGGCTACCCGCCCGAAAACCGTACTACAAGTTACCCACTTGCAGCATCCAAATGGCTAGCCGCCATAACCATAACCATAACCATCCATCTCTAATCATGTGAGGATCCAGGCCGCTCCTGACCGTGAGCACGGCTGTCATAACAGTTTTACTTCTCTGCAGAGGTGCACAACTTTACCCATAGGGTGGTGATTTCATCACTATTCAATGACTAAAAACTCTATGTTGCCTTCACACTACCAAAGGTGTGAGACCAAGAGATCACCACATGGTCTTTCAAAGCGCTTCCCAGCCAGGCAACATCCCCGCTAAGGTTTCCCTACTGCCAGTACCCCTGAAACAGTAGACCCCTCTTGTGCCTTGGTTAGAGTACCCCTCGATCACCTGAGTTTGGAAGTAACCCTTCCTCCCCCATTCCATGAACGCCGGCAAAACTGGGAAGACAGCATAATACTTGACCAAGTCTACCATAATCAACCCTGTGCTTTGCGCTGTTGTCCTGGGTTGCCGCTCCACGAACCGGTCCTTAGCAAACTTGAGAAAGGCTACCACAAACCAAAGTCTCGTGCTAACCGCACCACCATCAACATACCACTTGCTCAAGTTACAGCATACCTAAGTTCCAGGTTGCTAAAAAGATTAACCGGTCCATGAAGATTAAGTGGAAGTGAAACCATTAGTCAAGATTATTAGTCAAATTGTTACCCATCCCAAGACAGCAAGCTAAGCATGACATACCCATCCATATTATTATCAACCACACCCGGGCGACAAGGATAAAGTAAGAAACAGGATATGACACATGGGATTCAATTTAAACGTAATGCATGCAAAACTAGAGGGAGAAAGAAATAGGTTCAGAATGCGTCAAGGGCACTTGCCTCAAAGAAGTGCTGCTGCTCAGAGTCTTCATGTTCTCTGTCTTCATCTTGTTAGCTCTCGAACACGCGTTTCTAAATAACGGTAACATGCAAAGCACACAACGCACAAGGAATAAGAAACAGTACACCAAACAGTGTAAAATTACTCTAAAAATAGTACTAAATGATACAGCTCGAGTCTACGATCACGTGAGCGCAAGAATCACTTAAAACGGAGTTACGAGCAAAAAGTTATGATGTTTGAAAGACTAAACACTAAATCTGGAAAAACAGAAACAGACACGAAATGAATTGTGCGTGTTCCCGTTGATTGGATACATATTTTGGAACAAGCTTTCCACAAGAATATGCGCAATGTTGTGGAACATGTTGGACACAAGGTTATTGGGGCACTGGTTTACCTGAAAAAGAGATCAAATGGTTGGATCTAGATGGGGTTGTTCTGGAACAGTTAACGGTGGCATTGTGTTCCTGGTAGATTCATAAATGATCTCGAAGAATACTTTGGGGTACATGTAGTAGACATTCTGGAACACAATATTGTGTCGAAGTTTGGTCATAAAGGTAGAGGTATTGGGTGGAACACGGAAAACAATTACCAATAGGGGAGCTGGACAGATCCAGAACAGGAGCAGTAGTCATTACGAATTAGATCCCCGTCGATCCACTTCAGATCTTGACCTGAATTTTGGATATGTTGTAGAGGACTCTATTGCGCACCTGCTAGCAAAATTTTTTTGTATTTGGATGGACGGATCGCCGGGAACGTTGATGCCAATATGTGACTGTGCTGCTGGAAGCGAGGGTGGCGACGCGTGGCGGCAGCCTGACGGCGTGGGAGGGGTTTGGGGGGCAAGGAGGACGTGGGGAAGGCTCCCATATATGTATAGGGGGTGGCCTAGGGTTTGGTAGAGGGTTTGGGCTTGGCCCATAGGTGGGGAGGGGTGAGGAAAGGTGGGTCTTGGCCCAAACGGCAAGGAAATCGATGGGGATCTGAGATATGGTGGTGGGCTGCCATAGTGTTCGGCCCATTAGGGCTTGGGGCCATGTGGAGGACGTGGAGAGGAGTCCAGACATTCATAGGAGAGGTGTGAATGATGTGTTCACGAAATAAAAGGCGAAAATAAGGAGGAAAGTGTATAAGTCGAGTGCTAAATGCAGTTTTTATTTCCTTTTGTGCGAAAACGGTAAGTGAAATGAATGTGGATTGAATCATATCTTGGAAGTAGAATGGGGAACACATCATGTCAATATGAATGAATGTATAGATGACGAGAGGTGATGTTATAAAAGGAAATATCACAAGTTATGGGGTCAGAACGAACATACACAAGCCTGAACTTACATTGATGCAGAAAGGAATAAAGAAAACAAGAAAACCTCTGAACTCGATCTACGGAGTCGTAGACGGAATTGAAGATCATGGTTGAATAGATCAAGGTACAAATTTATAAATGCATTATGAGAGAAACATTGATTCGACTCAACGAAGATCCAAAATGACAAGGGATCAAAGAAATTTATATTAAAGATATAAAAGATTGAGCAGGTATAAGACTGACACACAAATGATATGCATTATTTTAACACCCAACATTATGTTGTGTATCAATGACATGTGCACCTGCTATTGCATCGACATAAATTTGGTAATTAAAAATAATATAATACCATTGTATGGTTATGCCAATACAGAGGCCACGAGGTAGCATGACTTGTAAAGAGTCTATGGAATGGATAAGCAGATTGGTTGGAGGTGTAAGATAAATGAGAAGGAACTAGGTAAACAAGAACACGCTACAAGAACAAAAAGGATAACAGGAGATATATGAAGGATTTGTAGGATTCCTTACCCAAGACTGTGTTGTCCAAAGCAACGATACAAAGGAAGATGTGCACACCGGTGAGGAGTCGAACGACGGTATTAAAGGACATAGAGGGATAGAGGAAAATGATCAGGGAGACCTGATTTCCATAGAGGAGACGAGATAGGGATCTGACCATCGATTTTCTTGGTAGATAAGGATGTACGGCAACTACGATGCAACCTTTGGTGTTGCACGATACGATGGCAAGCAGATATTGTGCATGCTAGGATTTGCAGGGCGATGTGGTGTTCTTAACTGGGTCGAGCAGGGCTCGCTACTAGTCAAGTTATAACGAGAAGACACGGATTTTATGGGTCATGGCTGAATGAAACAAGACACAATAGAGAGGCAAATGTGTTTATTGTTGCGGGGCTCAAGGTGAGCTATAGAGCTTAAGACTAAATTGCAACGGCTGTAGCTAGGCTCCAACCAAAATGAGGCAAAAGGGGAGAAGGAATAGATAACAACAGTGGTTTGTTGTGGCTTATTTGTAACTAGTTTGCATGCAAAGATAGAAAAAGAGAAAAGAAACACAAATAATGCTGAGGTCTATGTGGTGCTATCTATTTTAGATAGAAGATGAGATACAAATAAAGAGTAAGAAAGAAAGAAGTAAGGCCCGATAGAGATACTGAGTTGCAAGAATTGGTGCATGTAGAAGGTAGAGAGAAGGCCAAAAGAGAAGGGAAAAGGTTGTCGTAAGCTGCAACTTTGGGTTCCAATATAGCTACGTATGTAGATTACAAATAAGTCCCGATGGATAGAAAATAAACAAAGGAATGAAATGTCTGGGGTACAAGCTGATAGAGAGACATAAAGAAATTAGAAATGATTGAAAGTGCAGGCAGGTAGCTCGTTTGCTTGCAACTCAAATGATAGAAATAAGCAGAAAGCAGAACGACAGGGTAGCATTAAGAGGGGCAAGGTTTGGCGAAAGCTAGATAGCAAGATGATGATAAGAGGAAAAACAGTAAGGAGGAGGGTGATTGGGTGGTGATAGCGAAGGTCTGTTGAACTGACTGCACATTGAGGAAGAAAGACATATAACTAAATAGATAGATAAAGAGCCTCGGGAAAAGATCAGCTGCTTGTTGTGGTGCAGCTATCTTCATTACAAACATTTAGTAGAAAGAGAGAGAAAGAAAAGATGATTGAACAATGAAATCAAGCTGCTCGCAGGTGGCTTGATTGCTTGCAAACAAATATTAGAAATGAACAGAGAATAGAACGGCATAGTAGCAGCAAAGAGTATGGCTTGGTTGTACATAAGTTTCATGTCATGATCGAAGGAAAATAAATTAAGAATGGTAGATGAGAGAAAAGAAAAGGGAACATAAGAGGCAAAACAAAAGGCATGTAGAGATATTTCGATTGCATAGTTGTTGCACACGGATAGCTTGAGTGTTTCCATGCTGTCGGAGAAAAGAGAAGAAAGGAACTGAATAGGATCGCAGCTTGGCCGAGATTAGGGCTAGGCTAGGAATTGCACTATTATCGATACTCAAAAACTAATTCGATCCACAAGATCACTATCAAATTTTGAAATTCATTTTTCACACAGAGAAGCACCTAATGCTGACTAACGAGCATGAATGCAACAAACAATTTATATAACCTATATTTATTTAATTTATTTAGAAAATAATTCTTTTGCTTAAAGAAAAATGACAACAGTCGAATGTTAAAGTTAAATTTTAAACTATTCTCAAAAAGTTTTAAAATTTAGTGAAATTTGAGTCACATTCCAAAGTTTGAAATTTTGGGGTGTGACATCTGTCTTGTTCTTGTATAACGATGTATTGCATGTATATATGTACGCGGCACACGCGAGTGGCAGCGTGTTGTCACGAGGCGATCGATGCATACTCGATCGGACTCATTTGAGATTCGGTTGAGTGGACACGTGGCTCGAATCCGGCAGGCAGGGCGGTAGATGAATCGGTTTACAGAGACAACTTTTCTACACCCTGTCATACGACATACGGTGACCCTAAGCAAAACGCAAGTTTGGCTCGAATCCTCGGCACGCATTTCTTCCAACAAACAGTACCGTAGGACCGTTCCCACCGCAACGACCAAGGACGGCGAGCGTGTAGACTCCGGCCTGCTACTCCCTGCCAGAGTGGAAGCGGCATTTTTGACTTCTTCTCATAATATATAGAGACGCGCCAAGTGTTGAAAAGCGATTGAAACATGATGGAGCATACATATACATGAAGATGAAGGCCCTTTTCTCTTCTTTTCCATAAGGGAGTAGCTTGCTCGATCGGAAGAGCTGGCAAAAAACGACCGATCATGAGAAGTATTGGGGATGAGCTGGAAGAAACGTTATGGAAGTAGCAAGCACTTGCGCTGGCTAGCGCAAAGTACCCCCACACTGTAGAGGAGAGACCAAGCTGGCTGCTAGCAGTAACAAAGCGGAAACTTCACGAGTTGCATCGCATGTGACGAGCTTAATGCACGCAGACGTAGCATTGCCCCTTCCTAAATTCCAACCCACACTGTGAGCTCTGTGGCGCAGAGGAGGAAACTATAGGCCATGTGCTTATGAACTGTACTGTGGCGAGAGTCTTTTGGGAACAGACCAAAGAGTTAACAGGTGTCAAACTGGAAAGATTACATCCAGAAACTTGGGCTAGGGATATCTTGTCAATGGGCTCGCCAAGAGAGAAGGCAATAATTACCTGTGGTATGTGGACCTTATGGATGCAAAGGAACAAGAGGAAACATGGAGAAGCAACGCTACCTGTGAAACAAGCTGTTCTTTGGGTGAGGGACACATCATATGATCTCTGGCAAATCCTGCACCCATGTAAGAGCAAGGTAGTAACGCAATTGTTCCAACAATGGAGGCCACCTGAAAGCAGATGGGTAAAATGTAATGTTGATGGCGCATTTAACCAAGAAACGAGGATAGGAGCAACTGGGGCTGCTCTACGTGATCACAATGGCTCTTTTCTCAGGGGCCAGACTTCACATTATGGAAATTGCATGGATGCTATCACAGTTGAAGCCTTGGCATGCCGAGATGGCCTGCTACTAGCAACACGCAGAGGTGTAACGAAAGTGCATCTGGAAACAGACTGTCAAGAGCTAGTGCGGCTGTGGGAAATGAAGAATGAGCAGCGATCTCCTGTCATGGCGCTGTTAAAAGAGATAGAGGCTTTACGTTGTAATTTCTTAGATTTCAAGTTTACTTATGCAAGTAGAGTTTGTAATAGAGTATCCCATGAACTTGCCAGGCAAGGAATGTCGGCTGCACAGGTGGGTGAGTGGCATGTTGCCCCATCCTGTGTGTTGGGCATTCTTGCATCGGATTGTAATCCTGAGTGATTATAATACAAGAGGAATTCCACAAAAAAAAAATAAAAAAAATTCCAACCCACACTAGCAGCAATAGAATAGCAGATGTCTACATCTCGACTTGCAATGAAACCAATTTCGGCCCGGTCCACACGAGCTTGTCATTCAATGCTTAAATAAAATGGGACACAATGGGTCTCATGGTCCATCATTTATGTAAAATGAACGGGCCTCAATGGGTCTTCCCTTGTAGTAAATTAATGCACAAAATTCAGAGCCGATTTTTTGGTAAGTGCACAAAATTCAGGGTAATGAAACTGAGGTGGTTCGGTGGTTCTCGTTTCCTTTTTCTTGTGGGGAAACTTTCCTAATTAGGTTCTTCTTCTTGAGCAAGCAAACAAGGTCAATCTTTCCCAAATGCGGTGTTCTTTCTGAAGTTTATAGGGAATATAAATTGAAGTCGTGAGTTTTAGAGTACAGTACCTTGCTTGTTTCATAGCTCCCCGGCCCGAGATGGCAGGCGGCCTCTTGTTCCCGAAACTCTTCTCCTCCTGGAGAAGCCTCCTCCTCGGCCCTCATGTGTCTGCTTCAGCTAGGGCCGGCGTTAGATCCCGCAGTCATCTTTGCCTTGGATCTTCTTCAAAATCTTCCACGGTGGCTCCCAAAAATCATGGGAGTCGTGGCAATGACGTCAATTCTTTGTGCCCAAAGCCACCGTGTTTGCAAAGCCATACCAGCTCGATGCAGATCTGTGATACCCAGGCCACCGAGCTTCTTTGGCCTCGTGCATCGTGGCCAGGCAACCATGCATTGTCCACCAGATGCTTGAGACGCAGCTTATCAAAAATTTTGATTAGCCATGCCGGCATCTTGATCGATATCATTGGATAAATCGGTGCAGCTGACATGCATGTTTTAACCAACTCCAGGCGACCTGATTTGGGTAGAAGCTTGGCCTTCCAACTTTCCAAGATGGTAACATGCCTGCCATCTTGTCTGCGTATGGTTGTAGCTGCGACTTCGTGAGCCGCCCGATGCTCAGCGGCATGCCCAGGTACTGGATTGGGAACTCCGATACTTGGCAGGGCAGGATGCAGTTTAGCAGGCTAACCGCTTCATCCGGGCAGCAAATCAATGTTGCCGTGCACTTTCCTAGATTGGTTCGGAGCCCTGAAGCATCTCCAAACAAACTCAGGATCTCCTTGGTTGCCTGCAGGTCTTGTGTCGAGGGCTTGACGAACATGATAACGTCATCTGCGTATAGCGAACATGTATGCTTTACTGTTCGATGCCCTGTCGAAGCCAGTACTCCTTGCGTTGTTGCCGTACTGATTAGTCGTTGTAGCACGTCCATAACAATGATGAAGAGGAGGGGGGAGAGGGGATCGCCTTGCCGTAAGCCACGGCGATGCATGATGGGCTCGCCGGGTTCACCATTGAGGAATATTTTTGTCGTTGCAGTGGACAACATGAGCGATATCCAATCGCACCAGCGGCTGCCAAATCCCCGACTCCGGAGAATCTCCAGCAGAAATGGCCAAGCAACCGTGTCGAAGGCCTTTGCTATGTCAAGCTTAAGCAGTATCTTGGGAATCTTCCTCTGTTTGAAGAGCTTAGCTGTTTGTTGCACCATCCTAAAGTTGTCATGGATGAATCTTCCCTTGATGAATGCCGTTTGGTTTTCGCTAATCAAGCTGTCCATCTCCGGTGACAGCCGCAGCGCCATGAGCTTGGCCATAATCTTCGCGAAACTACGTATTAGGCTTATTGGCCTATAGTCTTTGGCCTCCTTGGGGTCTTGCTTCTTGGGTAGTAGCGTGATCAGCGCTCCATTGAGCTTGTGGAAGCTTCTCCGGTCGGCGTGGAAGAATGCATTGACTGCCCACATCATGTCTTCCCTGATTGTTTCCCAGGCCGCAAGATAGAATTCCGTTGTGTACCCGTCAGGGCCCGGAGCCTTGTCCTTCGGCATTGCTTTCAGGGCCGCGAGCACCTCATTCTCTCTGAACTGTTGTTCGAGGTGTTGCAGGTCACGCGCCGTGATCCCCACAGTCGTAAGGTCGACTATGCGTGGACGGTGCGGTTCGTTGCCGCGGATGTCGCTGAAGTAGTTGAAGAGCGCGTTTGCTTTCGCATCTTGCTCGTACACCGTCGTGTTGTCCACCTTCAGGCTAACAATTCTGTTTTTCTTCCTCCTGTAACTTGCATGCAGATGGAAGTATTTTGTGCTCGCGTCATCCTCCGCAAGCCGCAAGACGCGTGATCGTTGGCGCGCGATGGTGCGTTCTAGCGACGCCAGGCCCAAGCTTCGCTTTTTGAGGTCTCTGCGCAGGTTAGCTTCCGCGCTCGTCAGCGCTCGACGGTCTTGGGCCATATCGAGCCTGAGGACCAGTTCACGCGCAATGACCAGTTGGACTTTGATGTGCCCGATCCGGCGCTGTCCCCAGCTTTGGAGCTCTCGTGCAGTCGCTCGTAGCCGCTCGTTGAGCTGCGTGAACGGCTCCGCGAAGGGACCCACTTGGCGCCAGCCTCTCTGGACAGCCTCTTGGAATCCAGCCATTCGCGGCCAGAAGCACTCGAAATGAAAACGTTGCTTGTAATGGCTTCGTATGTTGGTTGAGAGAAGTGGGCAATGGTCCGACACATCAGATGATAGCGCCTGGAGGAACGAGTTAGGGAAGGCGAGTTCCCAATCCACCGTAACTAACGCTCTGTCCAGCTTTTCTAAGGTTGGGTTGATCCGTTCACTGCTCCACGTGAACAAACGGCCATGAAGATGGATGTCTTTGAGCTCCAGGTCGTTGACCAGTTTCTTGAAACGGCCAAGATTCCTCCGATTAACATTCAGATTATTCTTGTCCTCGGCGTTCAGCAGGAGGTTAAAATCCCCCGCGATCAGCCAAGGACCCACGATGATTCCGTTGATGTGGGGTAGTTCATCCAGGAACCGTATCTTGTCGTTGTCTTCTTGTGGCCCATACACCGACGTTAGAACCCAAGATGGAGTTCCATCAGCATGGTTTATTTCCACCGTGACCGAGAACTCACCAACAAGGATTTCACAAAGTGTGATCTCAGGCGCCTTACAAGCAACAAGCACACCTCCACGTGTATGCGAAGCAGGCAAGTAGCAGTAGTCCGAGTAATCAGAACCAAGCATTTGATAAACTAAGGATGGTGTGATACAACTCAGTTTGGTCTCCTGGACACAAACTAAGGATTCTGCTTACGTTACCATCTATCATCGATCGCTATAGGAGCTGCGAGATGGCCATGAGGAAAAAGAACGTATCCTTTCCTTTTTTTTTTGTCTTTTTCGAGAATGACACAAAGCAATAATAAGTGAAATCACGAGCACCAGAAGCAAATGATGCCCGCCTCTGATTTATTAATCTAATAAAAACACTTTTTTTTTGTTGATGATAGTTTGAAGCAGCACCCTTAATTTCCAATCGACTTGGTTGCACCATTCGTACGTAGAATAGTATTCTAGTAGTCGTCGTCGTAGCCTCCATCGCCGGCGCCGTATGCGTCGTCCCTGGCGAGATCGTCCTCCACCCTCTCCGCCACGCTGTCCTCGAACTTGTTCTCCAGGTAGCTGGCCCCACCTGCCAGCGCAAGGCCGCCCAGCACCCCGGCCGCCGCGCCCACCGCCAGCCCCGTGCCCATCCCCATCTTCCCGCTCTTCCCCTTCTGCTCCTGTGGAGCAGCAACGGCGGAGCCGTACCCCGCCGTCACCGGAGGAGGAGGAGGAGCAGGAGCGCCGTATGCTGCCGGCTGCTCTCCGTACGCGTAGCCGTATGATCCGGCAGCCGTGGCCGCCGGGTACCCAGCAGGCGGCGCGGCGTACGGCCCCGGCTGCTGCTGGCCGTAGTAGGGGTCGCGCGATCCGGCGCCGCCGCCGACGGGCTGGCCGTACGTGTACGGTGTTGGTTGGTCGTACGGTGGGTAGCGCGGCGATTCGCGGATGGCGACGCGGACGTCGACGCGTCCCTGCGGCCTTCCCGAGGGGCGCTTGAGGCGGAGCGTGCGCGAGACCTTGGCCCCGACGCCGGCGTCGTCGAGGACGTCGCGGAGCGGGAGGCGCGCGGACCCCACCAGCGGCTTCACCCCCTCGGCGGCGTTGGCGTGGACGACGTCGATGTACAGCACGGCGTCCTCCAGGCGGCCGGTGGATGCTGGGGAAAGGGGCACGAGGAGCTTTTCGTCCCAGACGGGGCTCTCGCCGTTGTCGAGGTCCACGCGGGTCGAGCACTTTGGTCCCTCGTCCACCCACACCACGGCGTACGGCTTCAGCTCGCCGTGACGCCAGTTCACGTTCTTCAGCTCCCGCGCCGAACCCACCGTCACCTCCACCTCGTAACGGGAACCCATCCTGATCCTCCTCTGCTTCTTCTGGTTGGATCGATCGGATGAACAAAGAAGGCCTTTCTTTGCTCTGTTCTCAACTCTGCTCTGCTTTGCTTGTTGTGTTGTGCTGGTGGGAAGAATGGAATGGGATGAGGGAGAGGGAGGTTTAAATAGCAAAGTGTGAGGTGAGGCCCACCTGTTGGTGGTGGAGGACTGGTGGTGCCTTGGAATAGACGACTGTTACCAGTTGCAAGTAACCGTCACTGATGGGTGGCCTCGGTTCCGTCTTCCGCCCGCCGTTCCTTGTCTTTGAACCGTCACTCTCTCTGGTGGAGTCAGTTTATCCTTCATCTAAGACCGTCTTTTTTTACTTACTTAGGGATTAAGGCTGAGGACAATGAATTATGGTCAACTACTACTGCCATGTGTTGTAATACTGGTTCCTTTGTTGCCAAGACTTGGAAAGAAATGGCTTCAGCCAAATTTTTTATGAGCGGTTCACAAGGCAGAGACTTGCTGGCGTTTACCAGCACCATTGTTTTGGAAACTTGCTTATCCTAGCAATCCTGACATCCCATCTTATCCTAGCAATCCTATGCGTCTCCCTTGGATCAAGATCATGTGACCCAGATTGGAGTTCTCATAGTTCTCACACGAACTTGGTTCTCATAGGATACGTTGCCAAACAAGTATGCTAGTCAAATTGTGGAAACCCAATTTCATCGATCGATGGGGATATGCATGGATATTACAACATGAATCTGGTGCATGGGATTGCTCGCTTGGGGAGGCGTCCATTCCTCCGCATCCATACCTTGAAGATGCCTGGTATTTATTGTGCGCACTATCACGTAGGAGTATTTCTGTTTCCATGCATTCCACAAACGAAACATTATTTTCGTGAAACAACACCGATCAACTTGTTTGTTAGGCGGTCTCATTGATGATTCTCCGCTTCCCTCTCTCTATGGAGCCATCAACAACAAACATACACGACACACGGTTTGGACGCTGCAACTAGCACCTCAACAACAAAAAGGAAGATAGATGCTGTAACTTTGTGGCGGGAAAGGAGGGAGTCATACACACGGTCTCAACGCGTCTGGGCAACTGAAAAACGGATGGGATTCCATCCGACTCTTGGACCACCTTCACCACCAGAAACAAATGGACCTCTCTACCCACAAACTTGCACGATTTTCTAGACAAATTTCCATCGGTACAGATATACTATTACGACACAACTAGCACTATCTGACGCAAAATCGCTAATAATTCGATATGTTCAATCAATGGACCTAATTTGGTACGACTACCAAGCATATGGAGAATGAGGCAGTAGCGCAAAGTCCACAAACTACTAGAACCTGCCGAGGCTGGAAACCTCCATAGCATACCAGAACTGCAAGGAAAAGGACCCATCCATCATCCTACCTGATGGGTCAAATAATGCACGGTCCATTGGCTAGTGCGGCCTGATTACCACCACAAAAATCACGCCAAGAATCGAGAGAAACATCACAAGTCCAAAATGCACGGTTAAGCAAATTCTTGCAAGTTTATTATGCCACATAAACATCCAGTTAAGCACACACTTCCCGCGCCCTCAGTCTGTTGAAGGCTATCGGCATCCTCCCGAAACATTGCTCTGGACAGAGCAAACTAATCCGCCAAACTTTTAGAAGCTATCTCGTACACATTCTCTGAGAGTCCGTTGGCCGAGACGATCATCTCCAGCTGGGCCTGTATATACCAAACCAAAGGTGTTATTAGACCAACCGGCATGCTATTGGCCTATTGTGCGCACTAGGGAGGAGAGAAGAAATAGACCTTAGCAAGCGCTTGTCTGGTCTTATCATACCGCCTCCATCGAGAAAATGCTGAAACCATGCGGGAGGCCACCTATTTTCAAAATCCAGCAAAGTGAAGCTTATCAGCTAATAAAACACAATGGTTAAGCATAAAACAATATATGAGAAAAGGTGCTTATGCCTTAAGCACGTGAGCCACAACTGACCTGAGGGTTTATCTTGTCAAGCTGCAAAACTACTTCACCCAAGAACTTGTATCCAGAACCATCTTTTGCGTGGAAATTCACAGCTGACCCACAGAATCCCCCAATCAACGAGTACACCTGAATCTCGAACAATTCATTGGTCAGACCCTCAAACTTCATATCAAAATTTTCACGTGAGATACAAGTTACAGCTAACAGCATCCAGTACCTTGTTGGGATTCCGCATGTCAAAAGCAGGGTGAGCTAGCAGCTTTTGAACGTTGACAACATTTCCAGGAATGTCCGAGGTAGCTTGAAGGGCAAACCACTTGCTCACAACCTATTGAGCAGAAAAGGCAATGAAACTTACCACTTAGATAAAATGGTACATATTGAGAAATCATCAACACTTATGTGTGTGTGCAGTGTCTTATCTTACCAAATAGTCATCCTGCCACTTGTTATAGAAGTCCAAAAGGGCGTCATCGCGAACTTGGCCAGGATTTTGAGACAACGCTGCTAGGGCAGCAAACTGCTCTGTCATGTTAGTCGCAGACTTGTATTCATGAAGTGCCAATTCAGTGACATCAGGCTCATCCAGAGATGCAAGGTAGGCTACACAGTACATCATAAATATATATTTAAGGCCACATTGTCCATAAAAATAATTCGCAAGTTGCCTTACAGGTTTAAAAAGAGAGCAAAAATATATACCAAGACATGTATTTTTCAGCGCACGTCGTGCCATACTATCATGGTTAAATGTGTAATCCTCGGAACTTCTGTTGCTTGTCACCTAAGAACAAGTAAAACACCATGATGTTACAAGAAAAGGATTACACAAACAATAGTAACAAAAAAAAACAAAAGTTTGCACCAAAAAAAAAGGGTAAAGAATTTGGCATCAAAAGAGGACAGTGGTTGGCTGGTTCCACTTACAGCTGCAAGAAGATCATCTTTGAGTTGCAAGGCAAGCTCCTTCTTAATAAAGGTACGGACAGCATGAACCGCATCAGGATCTGCAACTGCCATCATATCCATAATCTCCCCTTGACCAGGCAATGTTATTGCTTTTGCTATGAATTCCTGTATGAAATCATAGTGGCCATTTTGTAACTGAAACTGGTGCCAAAAAATCACAATAGGGCCAAAAGCAAATACTTACTTTATCTAAGCTCGTGTTGCGCAGAATTGATCTAAGTCCGTCAACAAATTTCTGATTTAGGACCAGTGTTTTCTGCTGCTGGAAGTCGGCAACAAGACTGAGCATCAAATTACGTGCCAAAATTTGGCCAGCTTCCCATCTAGGAAATGGGGAAAAAATTGTAAGATTAAACTCTTAATCAAAATAATAGAAATATCTTCAGAAGGAAAATCCGGAACAAACCTGTTAAATTCATCTGAATCATTGGCAAGTAAGAAAAATAAGTCACTCTCACTCAGATCCGAATCAAGACGGACAGGAGCACTATATCCCCTCAACAAGGAAGGAACTGGCTTTTCAGGTACGTTTTTAAATATGAACTCTTGCTCCTTCTGAATAATAAAAGCAAGTTCACGTATCAGAAATGGGTATCAAGAAACAATCAGAACTAATGCAAACAGAAATTACAGCCAGGTGCCTATGTGGCAACCATTAGGCAATAAAGACTAGGTCACTGGGATTCAAATCTTAACACCGGCAAAATATATGAGGTCCTACAAAATGGAATCAGAATGTAAAGCACACAAAGAAGTTTTAAGGTAGCAGCTGTAGTGTATACTTTAGCATATAACAGTGTAACATGCTATCGCATGAATTAAAACAACAACAACAACAACAACAAAGCCTTCTAGTCCCAAGCAAGTTGGAGTAGGCTAGAGATGAAACCCAAAGGATCTCAAAAAACTAGTGATAGTTTTTTGCACGTGATAGTATTCATTATTGAAGGGCAAATATAAAAGAAAGAGAATGACAGTTCCTTTACCTTTTGAAACTGAAGCACGGTAGTAAAGACGGGCTGACCGTCACTAGAGAGTGTTTGGAGTGTTCCATCATTGTAAACAGAAGTGAGGGGCATATCTTTTCCACTGGAATCAACAAGCCCGACAGCAACAGGTATGAACATTGGTTCTTTCACAGCTTGCCCAGGAGTGGGTGGCACTTCTTGACTTTATAGGGGAAAAAAAAAAGAAGATTAGAAATGTACCATTTTCAGAAATTATGGCAAAAGCAGTATCAGAGTATGCAAAATCCACAAGCCCCAAGCTTGAATAAAAATGAAAGAAATCACACGAAATGGTAGATCAATTTCCACATAGAACTACTAAGTTTTGAAGGTGAATCAAAACTTCAAACCCAAAGAGTGTGGAGGCTCACCTAAATTTCAGAGAAAACGTCTGAGAACTTGCATCATATGAAGATGCTACCCTGACTGTAGGCGTACCTGCTTGGGAGTACCTATGGGATGACTCTTGCACAATAAGATTTTGTTTGTAACTTGTAACATGACTGAAAGATAGAATGATAGATACTACCATTGTAAGAAGTTTGGAAGTTGGGCATTATTAGCATCACACATCGCTGCATAGAAGTCTTCACAAGTGACAGCTTGCCCATCATGCCTTTGGAAATAAAGATCCATGCCCTGCAACAAAAGAAAAATTACCAATAAAAATAATGTCAAATAGTGTAATTCAAATCAACAACTGAAGAAAAGATATATCATTGGCCATGGCGAATAAGATATGCAGGACTTCCACAATATAAGGAAATTACGCTCAACAAAATAAAACAATTGTATTTGCGAGCAATGAAACCTATTAATGGTTAAAAGATGATATGAAGATCCCAAAACACGTGCAATAAAATCTTAAAATTTTCACGACTGATAAATATTTTTCTTTGTCATCATATGAAAAGCTATCTCAAGACTTGCCATAACAATCAGTTACATGTCATTCATGATTTTTGCTAGCATTCGATTAGAAAATGTAATTGTGTGAAATGTGTTTGGAGAATCAGTCACTGGCCAAAAACTGCTAGTATATATGCCACAATAAGACCATCAGCATTGTTTCTAAATTTTGACTTTTACCTTTCGGAACCCTGATGCTCCAAACATGGTCTTGTACATTCTCACTACTTCAGCACCCTATAACAAGATTGAATCACACTCATTGTGATTTTCTGTAAAAGGCATGGACACTGTAAAGGAACAACGCTAGATAAAACGAACCTTCTCATAAACCTGTGATGAAATCCCAAACCAATTGGATGGAGAAATAGAAAGAAACGAAAATAATGTCAGTATTCAAATCAGTACAGTATTGTCTGGTTTTCAGGTCAAAAAAAAAAGCTTGCAAAATACGCACCGTCACTGCCAAGGTGTTGACAATTCAAGTCACGAAGAAGATTCATCAGATAAGGTTTCATCAGTTGAGCATGGGTTAATTAATCAGTCAGTGTATGTCACCGTATATAGCAAACAATAGGCAAAGCAACTCACCAGTATAGAAGTTGTCCATCTGCCATCAAATTAAAGAAAACAATTATACACTGGATCCGTATCGTTAATAGTTGTTGCAACTTGTAGCAACAATGAATATATTTAAATGACTGAATAATTAAATATCAGCACCTTGATGTATGAATGGGGGCGAATAGGATGCGCCATGGGCCCAGAATCCTGGAAATCAGTGGAAAAAACTGATAGGGTAAGCAAAATAAATCATGCTGCTGCACTTTGTTTCAGTTTCTGCAAGAAATAAACTGGAATGCAGTGACAGAGTGCAGATAGAAGGAACCTGAGGGAATTGATAGATTCTGAGTTTGGAGACATCAGCAATTCGTTTTACTGTACGACAGCCGAGGTCTGACGAGAACTCCTGAACAACTAATTTGATTAACACTTTAACAGAGTATGATGAAAACCAAACTTGAAGCGGATATAAAAGAGTACCTGATCCCTGAAGACAGTCAGTCCTTCTTTCAGGGTTAGCTGGAACCAATCACGACAAGTCACTCTGCAATATTGTTGAGATAACGAGATCATTAATTTAATAGCATCAGGCGAAGCAGTAATTATTTGGTTCCAAAAAATGTATAAATAAAGCAAAAGGAATGGGGAAAAAAGGTTCAGTTATGAAGAAATTGAAACAAATTTTGAGGAAATAAACTATTATAATTAAAGATGCATCCAGAGTGGTCATATTAGATTATATGATTACCTGTTCCCCGTCCAGTTGTGGAAATACTGCAACAGTAAGCAAGCAGTAAGCACAACGGAGTTCACCAAATATCGGATGATCACACCAAGAAATATCAAGGATATGTACAAATGTATGTACCTCATGTCCAACGACTCCCAAAATTGCGGCATAATCACCATCAGTGGCTGTTTCCGGTGATGCCAGCACAAGTCTAGATTGAAATATCTGTTTATAATTGGAAAACCACGGTGTCAGAAATTTCTATTGGTGTCCAGATATTTTTGAAGCAAAGGTAAAAACTTACATTCAAGCTCTTGTTCTCCATCGCTCCCCTGCAAGTGACAAACGTATTTTTATCAGTAAATACTATTCAAGAGTCATGCAAGATTAGAATGGAGGGTGAATGGCATGCTAATATTTAAGAGCTTCAACAAGATTAGCCTACATTCCTACAGAGGAAAGGCAATGCCAGTCCAAAAAGGTACTGCCAAGAAGAAAGGTGCAGCATCCTGATGCAGATAAGAAAAAAATAACTTACATGTTGAAATCAGGAACAACAACAATGTTGAATAAATCAAGATCATACTCAAGACCAAAGACCTGGAAGTTGGCACAAAGCAAAAGGCAAAACACATGAGCTATCTAATTAACTAAGAAAACTGTCGACAACAAATGGGACAGATGAATCTGGGCTAACCTCCTCATCCCACTTCATAGCTGCTTTGAGAGAATACATAGCATGTGCCGTTTTTGGTAAATCTTGAGCAGGAGTCCAAATTCGGAGTGTAACTTTGCGGCCAGAGCATGTAACAAATGAGTCCTCCCGGCAATCTAACTGACCCGCAACCAGAGCAAACAAGTAGCTTGGTTTCTTAAATGGATCCTCCCACAATGTGTAATGCTTTCCATCCTGCAGTTAAAAAAGAGGAAGATAAAAGTAAAAATCGCATATAGCAACTAACCAAATTTTAACCTGATTGTTGCGTCATGAAACTAACGTACCACAAGATCTCCCTGCTCAATAAGATTCCCGTTGGACAACAATACTGGATACAGGGTTTTATCAGCTTCGATACGGCAAGTATATTTTGCCATAACATCTGGGCGATCCTGTGATGACATTCAACATACCAAATAAATGCCTGTACTGATGAAACACCAACGAAAGGTAAAGGATAGTACTTAATGGAGACAGAAACTATGCACGTCATATTTCAAAACAAATATATACATGTGACATATGAGATGCATAATAGAGAAAACTCAAAGCACCAATCTGTAAAATAAACTTACTGATATTGGAGGATAAAATTACCTGAAAGTATG
The DNA here is from genome assembly GCA_007726485.1 of Eragrostis curvula. Taxonomy (NCBI): domain Eukaryota; kingdom Viridiplantae; phylum Streptophyta; class Magnoliopsida; order Poales; family Poaceae; genus Eragrostis; species Eragrostis curvula. The sequence continues at coordinate 307,490 of RWGY01000051.1, read as the reverse complement.
TAATTTTCCGGAACCCTTCTGCTTCACACTGTGTGCAAAAATTACCAGTCGACTTGTAGAGGCCCTGTAAATACAGATAGTCAGAATGAAAATCAGTCTTTAGTCCACGATAGCATTAATAGATTACAGTTGGTAGCCCTACTAAATTGTTGTCGGTACCTCCAAAGATGTGTTTAGCTGAGGATATATTTCTGTAACAATTTCCAAGTTGAACACACCAGCAGGTGGTGTCGAAAGCGTCAGATGGCGTGAATTGACCGTATAATCTTCACTCTGCATTCAGTACATATGAACAGGTGAAAAACAAAATAGTATAATAAAGTTCACCAACCACTGAACTTTCCACAACAAAACATATGTATCAACTCAGCCAGGTTACTAAGTGACAGTTATGGGAATCGGGAACCATACCCTATCAGACTAGAAAATATTTCAGAGTAGATATCAGCAATAAAAGGAATGGTACCTCAGTGACTCACAGCAACTATATATGGGTTCAGTAATAACAATCCTTGGAGTGATATCATCATGATATCACAATCGCACAAAAACGGTTTCTGCCATTTTTTTTTGAGGAATATACAGTAGGGGAAGCCCCTACTGTGGTAGTATTATATTAGGTATATATATAAAAAAAGGAGAGTTTCATGGCCAAAAGGCCAGGTAACCCCAAAACTGTACAACTTAGGCCTCTTCAGGCAGCTGAAAGAGAAAAAGAGCATAGAGAGAGAACTATCTGTACAGATTGACCGTCTGTATGAACTTCTCTTTGTTTGTTTGGCTCATTCTATGGGATTGCAGTAAGGATTCATCTGTGAAGTTCCTTTTCCAGCCTTCAAATGTTTGGCTCATTCTATGTTTCTACCATTTTCGTGTCATTACAATCCCACAAAATTATTTCTACCTTTTTCACGTTGAAAACATGAAAATTATAAGTTTTAATTCAACAAGTATTACAAACATGAACCAACAAAAATGTTTCTGCCACTGTTTGATAAATTATCTTTTATAGCTTTCATATTTGCCAATTTGTACTATATGCTCCTTATGCAAATAAGTGACAAGAAAATCTATGAATTCAAAGGACAGGAGATGATTATCAATTCGAGGTCACAAAAGCTCAAGATTGAAACTATTTAAGTTATAGCAGGACATGGCAATAACATAACAGGGAAGATAAGTCATGAACTTCTATAATGCAAAGAAAAGGATAGGTGAACTCGTCACCTTCAACTCATTGCCATTGATTTTGATTGCTAACAGCTTTAGATCGCTTCCGTGAAGAACTAGTGGAGATGAGGTGCCTGCTACAAAATATTATCACCAAAGTTAGGTAGGAGCTCATATAAGGCACTACAAGGATCCTTCTGCATAGTGTAAGTGAGTAAAACGGTGATGCAAAAATGTATGCAGAAGAGTTCTGGATGAAATCAATGGATGTCTCAAATGAGGCGTCGTACTTTCTATAATATATTACCATAAATAAGGAAAGTACAGAAGAATTTACATAATGTGCTGAGAGTGTAATGCTAGGTTAGGATTTGACCTTCAGCGGCAGGAGAAACAACTATTTTCGATGTAACTATTGTCTTCTCTTCACCGAGTTGAAATTGCAAATCCACCTGCAGTTGAATTAGGTGACCACAGAAAGTTAGAAACAAAATACTAATAACAAACATCAAGAATCAAGAGTCAATCTAGAGGAAACAGAGAGCCAAGACCTTTCTGATTGGCACTCAGCAAGACAAAAGGAACTTAAAATCGATGGTTGCCAAGGTAACTAAATTAAAAATATGTTGCTCTAGGATGTATAACTCTGAACAGTGGTACTTTGGGATTTTTCTAGCTGCAATATCTATTGATATATTACTAATAGACGGGATATGTAGCCCAGTAGTTCTCGCAAACCACAAATCAGAGCCGCATGCAGCCTCCTTTGCGATTCGTGCACAAACGGAGAGATGACGGGCCGCTATATGGCCCAGCCCACTTGCTGCTACCTGTCTCCACTCCTCTTCCCTATCTTCTTCGACACAGGCAGAGGCCACCTTGCTCCTCAGATCCAGCTGGAGACGCGCCCAGCGGGGAGATCAACGATGGATGTCCGACGGGAGCTCAACGACGCGGCGACAAGAACCTCGTCCTCGGGGACCCCCTACCTTGCTACCTCCATGCGTGCCTCCTCCCTGCCGCGGCGGGGTAGGGTATCGTGGTAGGGAAGCAATACCCTACCCCGCCCGCAGCAGCCACCCGACCACCACCGCCCCAGCCTCCTCTAAGCGCTCCGGATTTTCAGTAAGCTTCCCTACCCAAACCCTCCAACCCTAAGCCTCGGCCGGAGATTGCTCGTCGGTGACAGCGAGTTCTGCACCGACCGGCTCTGCTCCTCCCTATTTTTCTTTATTCTGTCAGCTGACAATTGGTGATAAAGGAAGTCGTTGCTACAGAATGTGGTACGCGCAAAGGCGCCATTGAATTTCTCTATTACTAAAATAGTGTACAGATGTATATAACTGAGACTGCGTAAATGTCTAAATTAACATAATTTTCAATAGAAATGGATTCGAAACTACTAACCATATATAGCTATGGCGATTGGTGAATTCCCAACCATTTTTTTTTTATTGAAAGCCGCGGAGGGGAGAAATTAGAAAAGGCATATAGTAACTTACAGTGTCAAACAAATAATCAGGTTTCTTGTAATCTTTCAAGAATATCTCCTTTGGAGAATCCATCTCTGGTTCCTCAGTTGCAGCAGGAGGCGGCTCTGTCGCAACTGAGCAAGATGTCCTCTTGCCGACAAATTTTGTACTCTGAGTTATGGATACGAAAAAATAGTAAAGAGAATAAAATAGAAGAGCAATAAAAGTGCACCATATGCCCCGGAGTTAAATAAACTGAAGTTATACGCAGCTGTTTACAGTTTACTACATTCTTATTTACTGGTCAATAGATACAAGTAATTTTTCAACTTAGCGAAAAATATATTTCAACCAAAAATCACAATACAAACTCTGCACACACAGAAATTATAAATATTTAGGTATGAAAGACAAGACTAACATTTGCTGACAAGGAAGGCTCCGACCTTATCCACTGTGAACTCTACAACAGAAGAAAATTGAAATCTATAAGTAAATGCTGGTAATGCCACAAAGAAGATGAGAATAAGGGTAATGCCTTGCAACCATACTAATAATCTGAAAACAAGAGGAGCGAGGAATCTTACCTCCTTCCTTAAATTAGCACGGTAGCTAGAGCAGTTCTTCAATGATGATGAACTCCTCTTTGATGAGCACGATGACAAGGTTTGATACTGGCAAAAAAGGAAGGGAAATTACTAGGCAATCACTGACTACGAGAAGTGTCTTGCAACATAAGACAATACTTAGTTGTGTTTTATCTGTTTTTGTCAGAGACATGTACATGAGGCACTATTCAAGGCTACTAGTCTAGCATACATAAAAAAGAAGAGTCCCCGGCGAATAGAGAGAGCGGGCAATCTGATTTGACTTGAAATATGTAACGCAAAGAAAGCTGGACTAGGACAATTCCGGTGGGTATCTAACAGCATTAGATGGTAGCTTCGTGTGACAACTAGAACTAGAATTAGAATCTAAATCAAACAAAACTCGAGGAGTGGAAGGTAACTTAATCGTGACAGTATTAGGTTGACTATAGAGTTGAGAACAGGAGCAGTGTAATCACATGGAATGAGGAGAAGGCGCCCAGAAACCCGGACTTAACGAAACCGCAGCCTCGGCATGCCGCTGCGGGGCTAATGAGACGACGAGCCATCCCAACTCAATCAATCCCACACGTCAAATCCTATACTGGTAGGTAGTACTCCTCCTTTGGCACGCAACAAACAAAACAAATCAAGTCGCAACATAACAGAGCGAGCGGATTGGAGGGGAGGAGAAAAAGATTGGATTTTGATTGCTCACAGTGCAGCAAAGGAGGAAATTCTGCACAAGAAAATCACTGACTCTTAGAACAAGGGAATGTTTCGATCCATCCTGTGTGAGCAGCGAGCGAGGTGAAGGGTTCCTTACCGACGCGAGCACCGGATGGATCTGCAACCCCGGCCAGGATGAAGCAATGGAGTGGAGAGGGCGGAAGAACAGCAGGCAGGCAGGCAGGCGGCGGCGCAGCGAAAGGAGCGGATGACAAGGCAAGCAGCAGGACGGCCCCCCAAGTAGCCTGAGAGGCGCTGGCTTCTGGGCCCACTAGTCAGTGATAGCGCCGCGCTCAAATATCTTATCTCCGTTTCTTTTTCATCCCGGACTCCAAGGAAAAGATATCTCAATATCTCCGAGCAGGAAAGAAAAAGAAACAAAAAAAATAGGAGTATTTGTGTTCGTGACAAGTTCCGGGCCCTGTTGTAACTGCGCTCTGAACTGCAGGAGTTTTGGTTTGACAAACGAATGAGTTTCGTAAGGAACTGTCCAGTTCAGTTCAGCATAAGCTGAATTTATCTATCCGAGTTCCTAAGAAACTAAACAATTTAGCTAACCTTGTTGGCACTGTTATGCACTGCAAGTAGCTCTCAGTTGCGTTATCACATCAGTTCAAGTAATCGGGCAGGGGCAATGAACAGAAATCAACTCGATACATCTATTCCATTGTCGTGTCAGTAGCTATAGTTCAGAGCTCATAAGCCATGGTAACTCAAGTACAGTCATGCACATAAGAGTGAGTAATTCGACCTGATCAGCAGCAGACACCAAATAAAAAGGGAAAAAGTGGATAGAAATTTGAGTCTATTTCAAACCATTGGTAAATGAAAATTGCCCCCAAAAAATATCTGATACAATTCTCTTCTTTGTCATTGCCAGTGCATAGGCCACTCCATGTCCATGTCCATGTCCCATGCACTCGACTAAAGAAATCATACTACACCTAAAACAATTTCAGTTACAAAGGGCACTCAGCTCATATTTATTCAAATTATGGCTCACTCCAGGAGAGGCTTGACTTCATCGGTGCCTCTGCCGCCCCATTTTTCAACACGACTCGAAGCTTGTGCAGCCTGCGATCAAAAGTGAGGATGATCAAGGTCCACAAACACAATACTTCCCTCAACGAATCATCTTTTTTTTTCAAGGTACCACTAAACCAAAGTATCCCACGCCCACCCCCATAAAAAAAAGTTTAGGACCTAAATTAAACTTTTTCTAATCTAGTACGAGGATTTTCCTCAAGAATCAAGAATGCATAGAAGCAAATAATCTGTAGCTAAAACATAGTGATCTCGATTCAGATAAAGATGAAGTGATTAAAAAGTCCCTTTCACGTGCCTGTTGCATGTGCTGCTTATTTGTTTCAGATTGTAAATACTGGACACTAGAACTACTGATCTTAACAAACGAATCCCAAATCTTTCTTGGAGGTCTTTTTGTTTGGAAAAAATAACGGCAATGACTAGTAAATACCTCTGCTTTCCAATCTGTTCTCCAGACCACAACAAGCAATATCAGTGTCTGAAGCGTGATGCCACAAAGCATGCCAGACCAAATCCCCTGCAATTATCAGAAATAAAATGTGATGAAAGCTGTATTACAACGGTTTATGTGATGCCAAATCTATGCACAGGTGGACCAAAAAAAAAAATTTCAAAACGTTGTTACCCCAACTCTAAAGTTGAACTTGTAGCCAAGAAGGTAGCCCAAGGGCAGTCCAAAAACGTAGTAGCAGCCTAGGTTGATGTATGCAACAAGGCCTTGCCATCCACCCCCAATAGCAACCCCTGGGTCAGCAATGGATACATGGCATTAGTTTTTATTTATAAAATTAGCATGACAGCACGTACAACTCAACTATTTGTTCCAAAGAAAAGATTGGATAGGAGTAAAAATGCTGCTAGCAGTGAAAGGAACTGGAGTACCTGAAAGCACAGGCTGCACGCTGTTGAGCACCATGGTTAAACCAAGCAAGCCTGCAATCTTGGAGACGGCGTGCTGCAGGCCTGCATCACTAGTGAATATGATGGAGAAGTGATCCCTGAAAATGAGTATCAAAGCCATGCACACCAGGCCAATCAACAAGGCCTCGCCGACGACGACCATGACAGCGTGCATTGCTGCCCTTGGACGGCCAGAACCAAGCTCGTTGGAAACGCGGACGCTGAAAGAAGCAGAGCAGGGATTAATAATTTACTCCATATATACAAAGTCGACAACATTGGTTGTTGTGGGGCTGAACGCTGAATCCAACCAAATGTGCAACAGCAGACAACTACTAGTTTGGTTTCAGTACTTCAGGTTTCTTTTCCTTTTGGTTTGTTAAAAATAGGAGTAGTTCATGACATGATGATCTTTTTATTTTGCACTAGAATAGTACTTTGGTCCCATAAAAGAACAGAGCACTCCTCGTTATTATCTCAAAAAGGAAGAAAGAAGAGAGATTCTCTTTTCATGTTGAGAAGGACACTTTCGTCCGAGAACAGAGTACTCTTTTTTTCTGAAAAAGGAAGAAAGAAAGAAGAGAGGAAGAAGCTGGGTGTAGTTTGCAAGACATGCAGCAATTAGCAAGTTTGGCAATCAGGTTGGCTCTCCAGAAATTACTAGCAAGTAATAAGGTGAAGAAAAGAGGCAGTGGAAGGAGCACCTGATAGCGGCATTGAGGCCGATGAAGATCATGCCCTCCCATCCGTTGATGTTCATGCTGAAAGGAAAAAGAAAAGGAACCATCTTAATTATCTTCTGCTTAGTAGTAAGTAGTAATTACTGTACCAGATTTTATATATCAAGTAGAAAAACAAAGAGGAGAATATACTCACCAGATTCCTAGGGAGTCGACGGCGATCTGTGCGTCGTCGAGGTGGCCTGTGAGGACGGTGATGGTGCTCATGTACCATATCTCGAGGCAGAGCATGACGGCGGACTCGAGGGAGAGCTTGAGGAAGGCGCCGATGTCCTGGAACGCGGCCATGGACCATCCCCTCCACCCGTCCTTGCACCATCCGATGATGTAGCCCGCCTGCCCCAGCGCGATGACCCAGTGCGCGATGTCGTACGCCGCGGCGGCGGCGGGGAGCCCCCATCCGAGGACGACGACGAGCAGGTAGTTGAGGACGAGGTTGGAGACGAGTCCCGCGATGCCGATCCAGGCGAGCACGGTGACCTTGCTCTGCGCCTGGAGGAACTTGGCGGTGGGGAAGTTGACGGCCATGGCGAAGGCGGAGGGGAGGATGTAGAGCGTGAACTTGCCGGCGGCGCGCGCCACGACGGGGTCCTGGCCGATGAGCAGGAGCAGCGGCTCGGCGAAGACGAAGACGGGCGTCATGAGGAGCGTGGTGCCGACGAGGATGATCCAGGAGCGCTGCAGGTAGACGCCGAGCATGGCGACCTGGCCGGCGCCGAAGGCCTGGCCGCAGAGCGTCTCGAGCGCGCTGCCCATGCCGAGGAGGAAACCCAGCGCGAAGGTGGCGAAGACGGAGAGGCCGATGGAGGCGGCGGCGAGGGGAAGGTTGCCGAGGTGGCCGATGAACATGGTGGTGATGGAGCTCACGGCGTACATGCTCAGCGTCCCGATGGCGATGGGCGTGCCGATGCCCCACAGCCGCTTCGACTCCTCCCAAACCATCCGACCCGCGTCGCCCGCCGACCCAACCTCCGCGGCGTCCTCTCCATCATCCAAGAAGCCCGACGGCAGCGCCATGGCCGGCCGGCGACCTCGATCTCTGAGCTCTCTCTCTCTCTCTCTCTCTCACTCGTGGTCGCGTACGCGTGCACGTCCACCTTCTCTCCTTCTCTCTTCCCCTTGACTCTCTACCTATAGGATATAGCTATAGGTTTATGTATTGCTGAATGCTGCGGAAGACAAGCCAACCCAGACCCAGAGCCTGGGGACTTGTCTTTTGGTAGGTAGCAACTACTCCTACCCGGGGCGCCGCTCCTCTGCTCGTGACTCCGCCGCTTAACATCCATCCATCTCGTCTGCTGCTTCCTGTGATCGTCAATCAACCAGCAACACATAGTACTAGATAGATAGTATATTGTGGCGACGTAACAAATTACTGTACTCAAAGCGACAGGGATTCCGTAGATTGACCCCTCTTCAAATCATTCCAAAAAATCACTCATCAAATTCATTGGTGCTACGGTGATGGGCGCGTCATTGAATTAATTTCTACGTTGTCCGATCCGAAAAGGTCATCCTCAAATTCAGTGGCGCCTGTACCATTCATGAACCCTTTTTGTTCGCGTCATCTTAACTGGTTGACGTATCCTATGATAACCACACTCATGTGAGAACTATAAGAACTTCAATCTGGTCCACATGATTTTGATCCAAGGGGGGCGTATAGGGAGAGGTGGGAGGGGGAATTTGCAAAAGTATGATTAAATGGACCGTGATTTTGCAAATGTCCCCTCCCACCTGAATTCAAGCGCACTATTGGATCAAGATCATACGGTCCAGATTAGAGTTCTCATAGTTCTCACACGAACCTGATTCTCGTAGGATACGTTGCCTGTGGATGTGCAAATGAGAAGTGCCCGCCCGGGGACCTGCCGACTGTGGCGGCCCCAAGAAGAAAGTAGTGTCGTTGACGCATGCATGCCATGGCACTATGGTATGCCATGCCGCAGCAAGAGCACGGCCACGTGCCGTGCGGCTGCTTTCTTACGTGCCATCTGCATTGGTTCGTGTTCCGCCGCAGATACTATCATAGAAATATCATAGAAATTTAATTAACGACAACTAATGCTTTCCGTACGCACCACAACCAAATCAACTGGTACTATACCGCCAAAAAAAGGTGAGGGCTTTGATGCCTTGACGGAGGACTGATGATGCGTGGAGACGGCTCCACCGCGGGTTCGATCGACTGATCAACTATCTTCATTGAGACTATCGATCTAATTAACTAGCCGTCACTGTCCACTCCATCCGAGGGCATTCATTCATGCATCCCAGAGCCCATCACATGGAACCTCTCTCTCCTGCCGTTGCTTCCCCCACGGGGAGCCGTCCATTTGGTGGTTTGGTAGCATGGACGGCTCTCATCTCGCCAAACATCTCTCTCTCTCTCTCTCTCTCTCATATGAGGACAAAAATTCTCCTTCCCTCACCATTTTCTCCTATGGAAGAATTGGGGGGGATTTTATCGCGGCACAATATGTTGAAGGTACAATGTAAATGAACCGAGAGTGATGGATCAACAGTCGATACCCGCTCTACTTAAACCAATTTGATTTCCCATCTTCCATAGAATAAACCGCCGAAATGACACAATTGTTTCTCATTATCCCTCAAGATAGGGGATTTTTTTGTTCGATAATAATAGTCAACTCTGGAATCTAATCTGAATATTTTTCTCCTTTCATTGCTAATATGTTGAGGGATGAAGTTGACTATTATGCTTATAAATTGAGAGACTAGCGGTGTGACATACGCTCTACCTAAACTATGACCTTCAAAATTTTATTTCCATCTCCCATGGAATATAAAACGTGCACGCCGAAATGACAATTGTTTCTCCTTATCCCTCAAGATAGGGGATGGCATCCAAACAATCATAAACAACCATTCTCTCATGAACATCAATAGCACGTGAAAGAGCTTCACTGCACACCGCACGTTGCTATTTCCCTCATCTTCTTTTTACAGTATACAACACTTTTTTAGATAAGGGAAGCTTTTATTTCGAGGTGAGATAATGTTTCGGCCTCTGTACAATGGAGGTAAATTTAGTCTTTACATGTCAAACACACCAAGGTGAGCTGTTACAAAACAACCTAAACATCTAAACACAAATGGAAAACTATCATCTAGCTCAGCACCTATAAAATCTTATGGGGTCGACCAACCATTGTTGTTACAACTTTTCTTTTGTAGCTAGTTAAACAACGCTTGATCATACATCCAAACTCCAGACAAGGTCGTGCGAAGGTGAAGCACATACACTATACAACACTATACACACTATACGCATTATGCAAAAACATCAGGAGGTGCAATACATTTACCAGTTCTTCTAGTAGCCAGTTTAATTCTCTGAAGTGCTCACCAGTCAGCAGATCACTTTTCAAGGCCTCAAAGTTGATAGCGGGATACCTCTCCATCTCCATGGTAAGCTGCCTGAGTGTGTGATTGCTACATGGGCCGCAAATATTACCATTTGATTGATGGGCCCGCCCATGGCTAAAGTCAGTGTTTTTACTTCACGGGCCGGCAGGCTCACTAGGAACCTGGACTAGCCCTTCACAACACATCAGCTTCCACTGCGACAAAGTGAACTGGGCCTGGCTCACTAATTTTTATGTGTACAGACTCATTTGTCTTTTTACACCCCCCTAAATTTTTTTTTGTCTTTTTACATCAAATTCCACACGCTATAATTTGCTTCAATCTTGCACCAATATTTTCCGCCAAGCATGGGTAAAGCTTTAGCAATAGGTTGAATGGATATAGTCGAAACTATATGCATTAGATTTGAGACAACTCCCTCTGTACCATCGAAATCCCTCATCGCCCACTGCAAAGGCGCTCTTCCCCTTCAGCGCCATCTGATCGAAATTTTTGACCCCCCGGCGTGCCACTGCAGTCGCAGGTCTGCTTCATATGGTTAAGTTAAACGACAGATGGTCGATCTAGAAAAGCTAAGCAGGGACTACATGCTGTCCCTGGGCATGCAAACGGTGCCAAGTAGTTCAACGAGCGAGCGTAGTACAGCTCAAAAGCTTATACCTTTATGACATAGGAAAGCTTAAGTTACTACTCCCTCCGTCCCTAAACGTAGGGTTTTCTAACATTCAAACACAGAAATAGTCAAGGTGTTAAAAGACCACCATATCTTTTATTTTCACCTCAACTCATCACTCCACCAATCCTCTCACCTACCATAAAGTTTGTCTTATTCTCAAAACGCCCTACATTTAAGGAAAAACTCAAAGTCCTAAAACATCCTATAAAAAGGGACGGAGGTAGTACTGCTTTTCATATGGTTACTGCTTTGCACTATATGCCGTGTGTCATGCATGGGCCTCATCTCTCTCGTGCATGCCACTGTTCTGTCACAGCAACATCGCTTCAAGTGTGTGCATTGTTGTAATTTTGTTCCACCATTGGTTCATGTGTCGGTGAGCTCGAACTCGTTTTATGTAAATCAAGTGATGTAGAGGCCGGGACGATTTTCATTAGCTTGATGAAATAGAATTTCCCTTTATCTAAAAAAAAAAGTAGTGCCTCTTCGCGCTTCTTCTTCCAGTGAAACTACGCAGAACCTTTTGCGTGTTCGCAAAAAAGAAGCTCGATCTCAGTATAGGTCTGTCAGTCTGTCTGACTGCCTGTCTAGGTGTTAGGACTCCATACCATATAACAGAACATAATCCATAGCTGGGTTTCCTAACCTCCGTATCCACATATGCGTGTGTGCATGTATATGGATTTTGCTTCCATGTTTTACAAGCAGCAATTAATACTATGTATTCCATCCTATCGATTGTCAAAGCCTTTTAGCACGATATTTTCCCAAGTGACACTGATGATCACCGTGTACGTAGCTTCATTCAGCTGCAGGGATTAAAAAACATGGGTTGACGCAGGTGGTTTTCAGTACTACTCTTCAGACTTCAGTAGTAATCTCCAAACTGTACTGAAAATGCATGAAAACTAACGACTTACTTTTTTTTTCAATATGCCACCTTCGATCTGTATGCTCATCTTTAGGATTTTGTTATATGTTGAGTAATTGAGCATGCATCAACATATATATTCGACAAGGAGAAAGTGATCTCAGTAATGTGCACGTTCAAATGGACATATATAGCAATGGAACAAAAAAAAAGAAGACATTTCTCTACTAAATAAGTTCCATACTAATCGAGTAGCTGGTGCTTCCTCTAAGATAAGCACAACACAAATGAAAAGCCACAGAAGTGTTGATAGGCAAAGGAGAATAAGAACCCCAAAATTTCAACCCGCCGTGACGTTAATCAATACATGAAATGAAGACAAACTTACGTTATTTTAATTCTATGCTAATACACTTGGAGAAAGACATGAGATGCTGAATCGAAGTATTATGAATCATGCAAGAAGAGATCCCAGCTAGTGCAAAAACACCGCAAGCACGTGAATCGGTGAATGCATATAGACAAATATGTATTCCCCGATGGAGAGGCAGCATATATACGCAATTAGCGCTGGAGTATGCGCGCACGTGAATGCATAGACAAAATTAATAGTGCTAGATAGATTAATTAAGCTGATGAAGTATTGGCTTCAAACTGAATCGAGAGCATACATCATCAGCCTTAATTAATTGCTGACACACATCCAATAAGTTTGATATATATCGAACTGACATTTGGGTGATCGAGTGACATATATGTATGCAGTACACATACTTTACCTTCTTAATTATTAGATAGGGGAAGAGCACGGCATGGCTGCCTTGATGCTTTCATTGGCAAGTTCCTGATGACATGCTCAATGCTTCGTCATGCATCAGGTATCTGAATTCAGCTAGCTAGCTGGTACTGCTGGTTGCAACACGATGATCCTACTTGATCGATCCTTGAGTAGTACTGTTGTTGGTCCAGCTAGCTAGTAGGGCGGCGGGCGTGCATGAGCTGCCCATGCAGATGATGCAAGGCCGTCGTGCCCAAGGTGCAGTCCGGCGCCGGGCATGAGGCCGGGCGGCAACGACATTGGCATCGCCGCCGACGGATCGGCCATCCCGCCCAGAAACGGAGCCTGCTGCATGTGCGGCGGCGGCGGCGGCGCTTCGTCGTCGGCCTGGTCGTCGAGCGGCAGCCTCTCGTAGGTGGCGTTGGCGAAGGTGGACGCGATCACCATGACGGGCCCCGCCGCGGTGAGCGTGCCCACCACGCTGCCGCCCACCACCTGCCCCTGCCCGCCGGCGAGGTACACCGTCAGCCCCGTCGACCCCGGCGGCGCGGGGCCCGGCAGGAACGTCCCCGTCAGGGACAGGATCTCGAACCGCCCGCGCAGGGCCACCACGGCGCCGGGCGCCGCCGGCTGCCGGAGCGCGACGTCGGTGACGGTGCCCGCGCCGCTGAGCACGCAGACGCCGCGCTGGCGGCGGCGCGCGAAGTGGGCGATGGAGTCGGCGACGTCGGCGCCGGCGGCCACCTCCATGACGTGGCTGCGCAGCGCGTTGGGGCTGTCGCGAGTCACGAAGATGGGCGGCTTGGGCTTGTTCTTCGACCCCGCCGGCCGACCACGGGGGCGGCGGTTGCCGGTGACCACCGCGCCTCCCTTGGGCTCGCCGTTGTTGTCGTCGCCGCTCGTCGGCTGCTCGGTCAATCCAACCTCCACCTTGGAACAAGACATGTCCTCCTCCTCCTCCTGCTGTTGACTCGATGGCTCCGGCAGCTGGCCCGCCCGCCCCTCGTCCCACCACCTGTTCGCCAGCTTCGATTCAATTCCTCTTTCTTCTTCCTCTTCTTCCTCCTATATATGTAGAGAACAGGGTTTCTTGTACCTAGCTTCTTCTTGGTCTCGGTCTATTAATTCTTCAAAAGGTCCTGGTCGTAACTCATCCATCCATCAGCTTCCTGCCTCTGCTTCACAGCCTTCATCTCTCTTCTCTTTTCTGCCCGTTCTATGCCTTTCACAGATGAAAGAGAAACTTAATTAATTAGTAGCCGATCTCCATGTCAGGATCCAACCATGTTTATTTTTTCTCCAGCAAAGATCCAACCATACATATGAATTTGAACAATAACTATAAAACGAGAACAGACAGTAGATGCAAGAATTGGGGAACTAAGCAAGAGAGCTCAGATGAGCATATTATTGAGAGAAGAGAGGCGTACCATGTGCTTTGTTGAATCGATCCAAGAGCTGACCTTGACAGAGAGACAGAGGCAAAAGAAATCAAAGGAGAGTTTTGCCAACCTCCCCTTCTAGTAGCTCTTGTAATTTCTTCCGCTTTGGTACTGTTTCCCTGTGCTATATATGGGGAATCGGAGAAGACTTGCAGCTGGGACCTAGCTAGGCTGATGTTGGGGTGGATTATGTTTTCACTTGTTCTATTCCAAGTTGGTAGACATGGAATATGTATGTGTGCACACAAGCATGAAATATTTAAAACACAAGGTGCAGGACAGGAATCTCAAGTGGCTACGGCCACCCTTTGGGACTACACAAATTTTTGCTACCATATAGTAACATGATTGGTGAACCCTTGAGGAAATACAGCCTATCATGGGTTTGTATATATGCACCCATGGACCACAAGTATAGTTCTACCAATTGTTTGCTGAGCACCACACACAACATATAGTGCGTATATAATACCTTAAGATATCACTAGAGATCGAAGACTTTTTACCTATCCGACCATACATTTGTCGTATATACGTCAGATAATTTGACGTGTCAAGGTTTTGTTCGTACACAGCTATGAACCACCTAACCCAGTTGTGAATGTACCTTAACCTCCTAGCTACTTCGTCACCTAAGAAACAAAGTTTCTAATTAAGTTGTCTTATCCATGAAAGAAAAAAAGAACATTAACTAAATTCTTAAATACAGAGGACTTCTATGTGTATAGCCAATGATAAACGAATATTCACATATGCTAAAAAAAATCACAGTTTATATAATAAGTGTAAAATCTTAACCTCGTCTTGGTCAAAAACTAAAGCAACCTAACTATTTAACTCGGGTGCATCATGCATGCCAATCTTTTGGCAGCATAAAGGAAGGAATTGATCAACAGGTAGTGTGTAGGAATCATGGATCTCCGGTTCAGAATATTAGAATAAGCTTTGTCTTGGTGTGATGTTGGTGAGGCATAATTTTACCTGCTTTAGGTAGGACTTGGGAGGTTAGTATGTTGGAGACCAGGCATTTGCTAGCTGCAGCGTATGTCGCATGGGAGGGGCAGGAGCAGGTGTACTACCCTCAATTTGTCTCGAAATTCAAAATCTAATCCTGGATGGCAAAAAATTATAAATGCAGGTGTGTTTATAGGGACTCTTTTCTTTCAATTTTACATTCTGTATCATGTAAAGTATCCAAATATTTATTTCGCTTATAAATTTGAGGTAGTTCAAAGATCTTATTGTTGCCCGTAGGAGAACATGATTAAATTATAGTGCAAAAGACGTGACATATATAAATAAGAATAATTAAAAGACATTCTTGCTTGCATGTTCAACATTGTTCAAACCTCAAAGTCTTCTAGACATGAACATATAAAATTGCTTTCAACTTTCTTAAGAGCAGAAGGGAGAGTTTCTTGACTTGGCATTGTCACGGTTTAACGTTTTAAAACATTCAACTACAGGATTGCTAATAATTTATTTACTCTCCACTTGTCAATCGTCTAGGAGCATGAACCATGTTAATGAAGGGCATTTTCCTTGAGACACTAAGTTAGTTGTGTTAGAAAACGAAGGAATAATCAAATAGTTCCAAGGAAAATAAATATCTTTCGGTAATCCGTACTGTTCAGATGTCAAACCCCACATAATGGATAGAAATGTATATATTATTTTGCTCCTGGTCGATCATATAATATACACTTGCATACATCCAAGCATCCATTACTATCCAATCACTTCCAAGAATCTTAATTTCTTTAACTAAAAAGGTCTTTTTAAGCAACCTCAGGCGGCAAATCTGAATATTTTTTTTACTTGATCTGAAGCGGAAGGAAAAAGGACAAAATTGAGTATCAGATCAACTCAAGATGATGTATGACGGACTGTGCAATTAAACCAAGAAGGTTATATCACAGGCCAGTCAAGTTACTGTAGCTAAGTTTGTCATACGTGATGGAGCACCCAACAGGTTGTAAAGAGAAGGCCAACAGGAATGATTAGTTTAGTGGCGACTGGCGACGGCCCATATAAAGCTCCTAATGATGCGTGAAAGGAGATCAAAGATGTCTTAGTTATCTTTAATGACAGCTGCTGCATGCTTATAGTTTATATAGATATATATAAAAGGGCACAGATTCCTGTGGCTAGCTAGGCTAATGGTGGTCCTGTCCTGGGCAAACACAAGTTGCACAACAGTACAAGCTGAGCTCCATCTTCAACTAGAGAATTAAGGATCCCCTGTTACGCTTCCCTTTCTTTAATCGCCTCGGATTAGATTACGATAAGTAAGCTCGGTTAGCTCGACACGTCAAAAGAAGCGCAATCTAGAGCTACTATAGTCCCTTAACTGCTTAGCAACTTCGTCTAATCAGTCCATTAATTTTGCACGGAATCGAGCAGACAGCGTTAGTTTGACGACGAACATGTGTAGTTTCTCATCCGCGGGACCAGTACCATATACCTGAAATGTGCTAATTTTTTTTGCCATTTTGCGAGAGAGGGAATGCATGATAGTTTTAAGGCAGCATGTGGTCATTTCATTTTTCTCGCTTTCTCACCTCCTTTTTATGGTGTTATATTGCTCTATCAGCGGCGTTGCTATCTGGTTATCCAGCATCACATCAATTTAGGAGGTTGTGCCCCTTTTTCCGTATCACTTTAAGGCTACCTTTTGGATTAGGATAAGTAAATTTAAATCCCCGCATGCAAAATTGCAAAGTACTCTAGGAAGCATGCAGAGGAATACAAACTAGTGGCGTGTGCCAAATGTGCAATGACACAGTTGGATTACCATCTCCCAAGCTTTCCGTGCTGTCACTACCGCAAG
Organism: Eragrostis curvula; assembly: GCA_007726485.1. NCBI lineage: Eukaryota > Viridiplantae > Streptophyta > Magnoliopsida > Poales > Poaceae > Eragrostis > Eragrostis curvula. The sequence continues at coordinate 290,858 of RWGY01000051.1, read as the reverse complement.
CACGGGGTACCAACATATCAATTTGAAGTTAATGGTGGTGGAACGCGACCGATGATTGCCTGCCAAACATCTCCGGGTTGGGGCCTTACACACAGACACAGTATAAAACTTCATCGTCAAGGTTAGGCCACGGGCACAGTAACAGTGCATAGTCGAGTCGCAATCATAGTAAACGCAAAGAAACAAAACAACATAAATAGGTTTTATCATCGTGCCGGATGCGTCGGGTTCGATTCACGCACCACGACTTTTGACATCTGCAGGCTCTGCCGTCCCAATTGCACCATCAGAGAGCGATGGAGGCTTAGCTCTTCAGACACAGCGCATCTCTAGCATATTAATCCGAATTCCCTGCAGCGGCACCGACGAGAGAAAAAAAAAGGGAATTTGGTACAGATGCAAAACCATCGATTACATACTCATTGCTATCTTTTGCTGTCACAAAGTTCATCAACATTTACCAGCTTCTCGCAACCAGAAAGGATCAAGTTCATCCATGTATCAGGGGACCAAAAAAAGTGAGATACAACAGCACATCACCTCGCAATCCCCATTCTGAGTCGGTCTAGTAATCAACCCAATGTTTGTTTCCCTTTCAAGAATCGTCTACCAATGCACGGGTCATTGTGGAAAACTGAATTACACAACCAGGGAATATACATCATCAAATGCATAGAGACAGAGATGCTGCAATGTGAAACCAGAATAAACAGGCCGCTACTTGGTAAGGTAATATATGAGCAAGAAAACGGCAATAAACGATGCAACCATGCTAGCCATCCTGCGGCTCGATTTGGTCTCAAAAACCTATCAATTGCATGTAAGGCTGTTGTGAGAATGACAGGACACTGGAAGGAGTACAGTTAGTATGCAAATATGGGAATCCTTACCATCTTGAACTTGTCCACTGTTCCTGAAAGAAATCCTCTGGAAGCATCCATATCATTACCCTGAACCGCAGATTCAGGTATCAGAATTCAATTGATAACAAAAATAGCGTGTCAAAGGAGTGAAAGAAGTACCATCCGGTCCAGCATTCGGTTATGATTCTCCACTTCTTCATGTATATCGCCAGTCAACTGAAGACACAACAGATCAGAGAAATCACAATACATGTCTAGCACATTCAGACGATACTCATAACTGAATAATCCACTACAGACTAAAGTAATATCCACGAAATAGTATAACACATAAAATTGCAGTTTACTGATTTGGACAGACGAAATCCTGAGTTGAAGAATGAATACAAGCAATGCAATTCCATTTACTAATATTTAATTCCGTGTTGATCGCCATGGCAGTAACACTGAGCAACTCATATGCCAGCTGGGTTGGGTGTGTTAGTGTAATCCTTGGCATGGCTTAGATTGGAGTCAAGTAGCTTAGAACTGTCCTGTTTTTCAGTTAGTCAGTTAGAGGTAAGGGAGCACACGCACCATGTTGGAGTTCATGCCTGCATTTTAGGCGGCCACTAGGGCCAGGATCACAGGCCACTTTAGCCATGTCACCCCCCCCCCCCCCCCCCCCCCCCCCCCCCCCCCCCTCCCGTGTTCTTCGGCTCAATTCCAAGGGCGGTTTAGAAATCTGTACTAGTATATCTGTAGGAATGCCTATTGCTAAGGTATTGCTTCATCCAATTTTACTTGTGGGTATAGCATAACATGATTCATTATCAATCAACTCACTGAAAAACACAAACTGTTTCAACCACCACCAACTTTTATTATATGATAGAGGCGATCCATGTATCATACCCAACAATTTGCCTCTTCCCTTACTGTTTCTAGTAGTATTCTATACCAGGTCTGTTGTACTCAGCTCCCGTTGAATTGGTCTGCCAAATATATGAAGTACGTCATACGTACCCTTTTGAGAACGCTGACTCTATCATGCAAACTGTCCATAGCTTGGTCATTCTCATGCTCATGGATTTCACGAGAAGAATAAGCTGGAGCCCTTATCCCACCTTCTTCAATGCCGTCGAATAAAGCAGCTCTGTGGCTGCGAAAGTCCCTGCAAACGACAAAATGAACAAACATCCAGGTTTTAAACCACTCTGCGAACAACCAAAGCAGTTAAAATAACTACTATTTTGGCTAGATTAGAAATTCCTTCCAAGTGATATAGAACCATGGAGCAGTTATTTATTGTGTCTCTTCTCTTCTCTCTATTGTACAGATACAATCTTTTAAAGCCTGCCTGCGCCTGTATCTAGTGGATCTTGTTGAAGGACATGTCAGAAAACATCTTTCTTTGATTGTTAACAGCATAAGGTAGTTTTTGAGCGAAGCAATTATCGCAGAGAGGACTAATGAAACTAAGAGGAGGGGAGGTCGTATGGCAAATTGAGAAAAGAAGGAAGGAAAGCTGTATTTTCATTGGCCACTTGCTAGTTGATACTATGTCAATTTACTTGAAATATATTTTGATTGTAATTTATTAGTGAAGCTGAAGGAATGCACACAACAAATTTCAGTAGGGAAGTTAAACTATCACTCTATCAGTAGACCAGATCAGTGGCAACGACAGTCTGAGTGAGTGGTAATCACTGCCATATTGAAAATTCACTTATGTTAGCACACTTGTGTGAAACTAATGAAAATACAATTATGCCACTCAGCGAAAGTCCTAACCTAAGTATATGCATTCCTACCTACTAAAACAAAAACAGGAGGAACAAGCAGGCTAAATTAAGGGATGAAATAGAGTCATATCCAATTTAGCTGCCTATACTCTGCAAGGACAAGGAGCAAGGAAAAAAGAAAAGAAGGGCAGCATTTAGTTTGCAGCTTGTTCAGTGAAAATCAATCCTGCAGCTAAACTATCGCCTGGCGACAAATCACAACTAGATATGTATATGGAGTAGCATAAACTACTTATGGATAAATTGAGTGCTGCCATTTGGACCTAGAGTTGGTTAAAAGATGTTGCAAATTGCGACACACCAAACATTAGTATTGGGGAATTATTTGATGCATACAGTCACACACAGGTTAGCAGGGACAGAATTATTTGTCAGCAACACCACATTTCAAACACGAAGACTCACGTTATTGCATCAGTACATCACGTGCATCTCAAACTGTAAGTAAAATGCGCAAAGGTTGGGAAGCCGAGTTTGGTAGATCGCTAATTACAGGTGAGCAGATAGATGGGCAGGGCCGCAGGGGGCAGATAAATAGCAGAGAGGGTTAGAGATAGATCGGCACTCACCTCCTCGAGTTCATTTGACGAGCTAGAAGAAGGGGATGGAGCCTGTCTTGCTCGCGGGTGCGGCGAGGTTTTTCTTCTTCTTCTTCTTCTTCTTCTTCTTCTTTTTCTTTTCAAATGAAATGGTAGTGCGGCGAGATCTGATGAGGAAAACGCTCTTCCGGAGCAAGACGAAGGGAGGAAGGTGTGTATCCGCTGATCAGTGGGCCCCATTCGTAACCAATATTGGGTTGGGCCGTGACCTGTCCGTTACAGTTGGCCCATTTCTTCTGTTGTGACTTGAGAGAAGGAAGAAGAGAAGCAGCTTTCTGAACAACCACAATCTCCCCGCCTCGCCCATTTATTCTGGCGACAGAAGAGAAGGTAGTCCGGTGATCACCGGCGCCTTTGGAGGGAGTTGGAGACCCCGCCGGTATTGCTATCTCCCACGCGCGAGTCCACCAGGTATCATTGACCTCACTCACACGACATTGTTATCCGACGGTTCCGGCATATTTTCAGCATTCCACAGGGATGCTCACCACTTGCTCGACGATATGCATTGGACCGCCGTTTACTGCTCTGGGGCGTTTTCGCTTTCCTGTGCTTTGCCTCGAGTAACATAGAGCAATTGCTAATTCATGGCCATCCAACTGCTCTTTTAAAACTGTGCGTTGGGGGCGGAATGTAGATAAATGAGAGCCAAAATGATTTCTGCACTTTCGTTGCTATTATGCGCGCCATCCCCACCCCCCTCCCCTCAGCCTCTGTGGAAGAGACTCATAGGACCGAATTCCCTTATATCATTTTGAACATGCATTGAGTAACTAACTTGGGCGGCATAGCTGTGCCTGTGCTGCATGATAATTGGTGAACGAGATCAACATGTAACCATGAACGTCCCTGATCATTTAGCACAGGCATAGAGAAATTATGGCTTTGGCCCACATCATTGTAATTTTATCACCATCCATTAGTATCCTATGAAAAATTATAAACATTGTCTTCGCATGCCTCCTTCCAGTGTCCAACAGCATTCATTTAGTGGGTTTTACACTTGCCAAATTTCTTCATTCAAAGTGATAACCATCTGAATTCTACATTACAAACGAAAATACAACACCCTCAGAAAAGAAAAAAAAGAGGGGGGGGGGGGGGGGGGGGGGATTATCTATCTATTTCCTTGCATGTTATGTATGACTTGTGGTACATGACTATTTTTGGGGAAAAAAGGTCCAACTCGGACCTGATCCTTCTGCACATGCAGCATTGCTGAGTTAGGAATTCTAAACTATGACAATGCATCTTAAAATTTTAGTTATCTTAGCAGAAGAATTGCTACAACATGAACTTGTCTTGTTTGAATAACCCAATGCCTTTGCTAGTAATGTGATCCCCACATATGTAAGTTATTGCAACCAAAACTGTTTGAACTTGTTATGCCTGGTTGAGATAGGCAAAGGCTACTGACTGAAGGTCGTCCATATCATGATACCCACTTCCTTGCGCGGTGCAAGAAGGATTGCTGCTGCTATAGTCAGGCATGCATAAATCTTGTTCGTAACCTTCGGAATATTGAGTTGACTCGGAAGTGAAGAAGTCACTTGCAAAGTATAATTGATTCTCTTCTTTTACTGAAGAATTATTGCTTGGCACTGTAGGGTGGAAAAAGATTTGCCCGTCTTGCATACAAGGCGTTAATCTTTCACAGTTTTCATTTTGAGGGATTGAGGTTAAAGATCCATCTCCATACCCTTGTGTTGTTTGAGCTTTGAGAGACTCTAGTTGTGCTTGCAGACGGACCACCTACGAAATGTGGAAGGTACACACTGTCAGTCTTGATCTCCTTGCAATATATGCAGTGACCTAATTTGATGGATAGAACTAATTAAAGAACTAAGAAAACCTAAGCATTATCGAATGAGCAAATTAGAAATCCCATAAGATAGCAAGATGAGTCTTTGATACAATCACACATCTTTTAGCTGCATCCATGAAATTACCTATTCGTGATGATGATTCTTATGATACTTCAAACTTTCTTATGGTAGTAAGTTAAGATGGTCCTGGTGTTACAACATTAAGACTTTTCAACATTTGTGAACTAAGCCCCTCGCGTATGTAGAAATGTTGTTTCTTAAAATAAGTGCTAATGTAAAACCTGCTTACCTGTTGTTGCAGAGAGAAGATATGCGCAACACAGCCATATATCGGATCTTGAAGCCTGGCCTGTGCCTCGTACGACATGGTGACTGCAGCCTCGCAGCGGTCACTTATTGGGAGATGCATTAGGAGTTTTGAGGCATTGCTTGCTCCAAAGACCTTATGGATAGCGGCAAAGTGTGCAGCCCCTTGCTCGTGGCAGAAATATGGGGCAAAGACACACCCCTTAGCACACTTCCTGCGTAGGAACTTGCACGCTCCACATGGTGAGCCGAACCCTATCATCTTGGGTCTTCTTGTTGATGCTGTTGTTGGTCTTATTCGTACTCCTTGATGTCTAAGCTATGAATCATCAGGTCATCATTCTCTCCTATTTATAGAGAGTAGCAAATACTGTGATTAGCTTAGTCTGTCAAATATTTAATTATTCTTGGTCTGCTTAATGGACTACAAGTTTCACTATTTTAAGCATGCCTTTTCCACTCGTTCATGTTCATTTCTAACTCCATATGCTCCTTCAGATTCCATCCAAAGTGGTTTATATGACAAACTACGTAACACCGAACCGAACGTTTGTCATTGTCTGTTAAATTCATATTTAGTTGTTATAAACTTTACTCTAATGCAAGTTGTGTGTTAAACTTATCCTTTTTTGCTAGTTCGGTGAGAACGACATAAATTTCAAAAAGAAATAAACCAAAAGGCATAGTATGCCAGATATTATGTTAAAAAGAATGCAGCTAGGAAATTTATTTACTTTTATATTTGTCGTCATGCCTAAGTACATATTGAGAAGCTTGCATTAAGTTGTGAGAGGTATCTCATGATTAGATTAGAAATCACTTTCCATCAACTTTACAAGCCACTTATGTGGCTAAACATGAGACTTCTGATGATAGCTTACTACTAGGATGCCTACTCCCTAACCCTACCACAAATGTTAGCTTCTTGACCTTGGCACTGTTGTTTTCTTTTTCTTGGAACTATCATTGTACTAACAGCAGTCACTTAATATAGTGCTTCTGCTATTCTCTATGTTTAATACCTGTTCAATTATTCTACCGAATTTGTTTTACTTTAGTATTAGCAAATGGAAACAATAATAAGGAGCTTGACAACACGAAGTAGGACACTTCCTGGGCACTAACGAAAGTATATAAAGGAAATAATCAGTTCTCATTACCTGCCACACCGTGGCATGCATATAGCCTTTGCTATCATTCTGTTGTTCCAACTAAATTGTGCTGTAGACATAATAAAGTATAATAATGATGTTTCCTTTCCAAATGCCAATCTTTTTCTCTTAGCTGGTTCCAATTAGTTTAATTGCGAAGAGCAAGATGGTTCCTGTTATCATTGTTAAATTGCTGTTTATTCTAGTCGCTTATGTGTTTTATCTTAGAAGGCTAGAAATTAGTTGTAAACGGAATCTTTTTTTCTTCCCCTATACGGTATCACATTGGAGTTTCTGGATCAATAATCACGAAAAATGGCTTTACGAGTTAATAATTTTCTGCATCATCTGAAAGCTTAATGTACAGCTCATAAATCAGCAACCTTTATTAATGGTTGGTCTGACACCTACTTGTTTGTGGATTGGCCTACATGGTCCATAAGCACAACTTTCTTTTGTTTTGGTTTGGTTAAAGTACATCTTTTTAATTCCTAGGTACTTGTAGTTTTGTATTCATTATCCTGTACGTCAGTAGCCAGACCTGCAAGGTCCAAAAATTAAGAATAGCATGCATGAACCAAATAAATAATTACAATAGATAATTCAAAAGTTCAAAACTAGGCAATAGGAATTTGTTATTCCACAAGTCTGGCATCTCAAGCTATAGCTTCAATCCTCATCACCGGAGATCTATCTATTGTGTTCATTCTATTCAGAATAACATGGTACTACATCACTAAGACCCTTGTTATTTATGGGCTAGAAAACCATCTAAGCGCTGTTCTCCGCGCAATTTTCATTCTCTAACTCATCTTAGGTGCCAAATCTCTAAGTGAAGACCCACGTGCAACTCTTCCCCCCCGATTGTAAGTTAATAATGCAAGCATTATCGTCTAGTATTTGGACTCTGGAAAAGGGCCCACACTGAGGGAACCAGCTGAAGTGGTGAGTGAGTTGGGGTTCAAAGGATGGAACCATCCTAAAGCTATATTGATTTCGGAGCTTTATGGTTGCATTTCATTTGTTTAGTACCATATGCACTTTGCTGGTGCACAGTAATATTACAAATATTACCGTATGGCTGTTGAAATTCTGAGTCCAGAACCTTGATGGACTGCTCATTTTGCCTGTTCCTGTTAGCTGTTAGTTTGCAATGAATACACATTCAATACATGATGAGTTGGATTAATTAGAACTATTAACCATGTAACATTTTATGAGATTGAACCTTTTGTGAACATTATTCATTAAAGTTGTCCGGTTTCGTAACGATAAAAAGTAAAGGTGGTTGTGAGTCCAAGTCATTATTTGCCTGTGACACAAATTAATATGCATGGTCTTATTCTTACTGGAACATGTTTATGTTTTAAAAGTAGCAAGGTAGTGGCTTGCTGCTAATCAGGCTGACGGGATAACAAATCTGAGACAAAAAATAACGGATTATTATGGCTTGAGAATGAGCGTGAGCAGTCCATATACTCAGTTTCCCTTTCCTATTTTTCCCTCAGAGCTTATGCTGCTGTAAGGGTATTTTTACATTTTCTACTTAACTTGATGAGAATTAATTTTACAAAAAGTTTGCACGTGTTCATAGCAGAGCATGTAAACTTTAACGACAGCTTCCCTAGTCAAACTAATAGTAGCTTCGAGTGTCAAACTTATTTGGGGCGAGCTCAATGTATTGAAAAAGGTTTATAATTTTTCCCATCTAAACATTATTATCAACAACATGAAGGCCTGTATTTGCTGCATTGTTGTATAAAAACAATCTGCACATTTTTTTTAAAAAAAAAATTAAGTACAGCAGAACTGTGAATGTACTGATGATAGAAGAAAGTGAACTACCCAGCAGAGGAGTGTCACCACTAATATATCAAGAAATTAGCGATATTCTTGTTATTATTATTATTTTTTGTCTGCTTTCATAAGAAAAAATTGTTGCCTGAATTGAAAAGTGAGCATCAGATGCAGCTGATTGCACAGGGTTTTTGATTGGGTGGTCAAATTTGTCAGCATTAGCCTAAGCTAGAGTTAACTGCACGCATGCACCAAATTGGTTAGCTGGAAGGTAGCATATTATCTGTACCTACTGGGAGACTGGTCAAGAAACTCTCTCAGGAGTCAATATGATATGACGGAGAGGCTACAGCCCCACGGCGCACGTGTATGCATGATTGCTAGCTATACTCTCGATATCAGGACGTGAATGTCCTTTGCTTCATTAACCACTATAATTCGAGATTAAACGTCCTATTAGCTGCTAAGGGTTGCTTACATGAGTGTTTTTTTTTTCTGAACAATGGACATGAGTACTATTTTAGTAGTGCATTAAGCTTCACTGGCAGACAAGCGCAGTGAGCGTTGTGGTGCTTAGTAAAAGAGATTCTGCTAGACAAGGGACATATACAAATGCATTGCAGGGATCCACTCCAACTGTGAGGCACAGGCACATCTTGCAGAAAAGAAGTGTCTGTGTCCCGTTGGTAGGTCCTTGCTGAAATCCAGGAAGCAGTTCTCCAGCTGCTCCCTTCCCAACCGTTGGATTACGTCGTCACTGGGCCGACTGAGCTTGGTGCAGGGGACATCTCAGGTCCCCCCATGACTGCCATTGCCGGAGGTATGCAAGCTGCAGCAAGGTCAGGTCGTTGTCCTTCTCCTTCCGTGGCCGGTGATGGTTGCTTGTTGCCAACCATTAGTAGAGTAGTAGTAAATAGGTGAGCGTAGGACGGAGACATCATGCTTGGCTTATTTGGTGGCAAATCTTCTACGCTGTACTGTAACCCCATCACCAAAAGAGACCTATAATTTTTTTACCCAGATCGGTCCATGTTGATGATGGCGATTTTTTTGGCAGGCTTGCTAAGATGGCCAAAGAAGACAAGGTAGGAGGTAGCTTTGTGTATGTATCTCATCACAGCACATGCGGCAAGCAAGCATGCGAAGCAAGAAAGGTACTCCTTTGCATCGCCTGTCTTAACCCGTGCCGGAAGAGCAGGTCTCTTTGACTAACTGCTCGCTACAATCATGTATAGCCGACTGGGGTGACTGGAAAGGGGAGCTGCATATTGGGCTGGCATCTTGCTTAGCGGCTCAAGAAATGCATGGGCGGACAAGACAAGAGCAAACAAAGTCCGTTGTAAGCAGTCCATTTTGCTGTATCAACAGTAGCAGGCCTGACCGTAGCCCGGCGGTGTGTCTGGTTCTTCGCTGTATGCCATCTTTTATGTGATCTCGATCTTTTGGACAGTGGACACGTGGAGCTGGAGAAACAAAAGGACGGTGCAAAGCCAGGTATCGACGGATCAATCAACAAAACCGCGTGAAAGCTCCAGTGAAGTGCCTATGCATGGTCAGGGACACTGTTATCAACGGCGTCTGGTAAGTACTACCTCCGTCCCTTAATATAGGTAGTTTTAGAGTTGGATATTTTTCTTTAAATATAAGTAGTTTTGCATATAAGACAAACTCTGTGGTTGGTGAGAGGGTTGGTAGAGGTGTGAGTTGAGTTAAAAATGAAGGGTATGGTAGTCTTTTACCACCTTGACTATTTTTTTGTTTGAAAGCTAAAAGGCCCTACATTTAGGGACGGAGGGAGTATATGTTTGCCTGGATGGATCATGAATGCGTGTGTTTGTGCTTTGCAGGCAACTTGTGGAGCCGAATTCGGGTGGATCAAGTTGAGGTCGCATGGAGGTAATCCGATCCACAAAACCCTGCTTTTCAGCTGAATAGTTGATGTATTGTTGGTTGAATGTGATCCATGTGTACTTGTGTAGTCAGAGTACATGTTCCCTGAAGAACATATATATAACGTAGTGGAAACCATGTGTGGAAACCATGTACACTAGATACTACCTGTGAGTCTCGGAGCAACGAAGCACAGGAAAGAGTGATAAAAGCCCACTTCAAACTATATGTATGCGCGCGTGAGGCCAATTAAGCTCAGCAGGGCCCAAAATTGCATATGGATCATAATTAGTCGGTTTTGCATCTCTCAGCCTATATATGACTGGCAAATCAAGCCTAAGCCTGTGCAAACCCATGACATATTTCCATCAAGCTACCGCTTTGTTTAGCCCAGCAGGGTGATGATGGGCTGGTTTTAGTTTGAATGGGGACCCGGATCAGCCACATGTTTGGCTCGATCCCCTCCCGGACTTTGTTAATTCTCTATTGGGTCGCGATCATGCTGATCCCACGGTAATATAAGAAACGAGCTTGGTGTCAAACTGGGTTTTTTTGCTGTGGCTACAGTATTTATATTTCAGTTGAAAAAAAATAATCAATACGTACCTTTCATATTGCTGCCAGCTTTGATCCACGTTGCCTATCGTTGCGTCTAAATGACGCATCTAAATAACCCATAAATAGGCAGTTGTCTGGCTGACTACAGTTCATAAATTTCTTTCCACAAAGAACTCATAGTTTTGTGAAATTTACTCTAATATCATTTCATCATGTGTCACACACTAAGATGGGCAACCACCATAAACAAAGCCCCCAACGGGAGATGACACATAGCTCCCCTCCAATCAAACCTCACAGTGAGGGGGAGAGGATTTATTAGAACTCAGCAAAAATTTCCCAAAAAGCCGTGGCACGAGAAACTATATTAAGGATGAATATATCAGATGATGCAGAGGCTGTCTCCGACAGATGATGATAGTATGGATGTTCTGGATCTTGTGGTAGCGGCCAATTAGCATGTGCTTCCGCGTTCTGGCCTGCCAAGTTTATTTTATTTTTTTCTGAATGAGCGTGTCGTCTCTGCCACGCGAGGAATGAGCTTCGCCTTTGAGGAAAGTGGGATTTCCTCCATCTGCTTTTCTTCAGTATCGATCAGATCAATCCATGATCAGAACAAGGTCCAATTGAATGTACTGGATTTTCTTGTTCTAGAGCTCAGTTTACAATTGCCAATATAATGGTGAACATTAGTAATGTACATACACTCTTGCTGAGTCCAAAATTAGGACCTGAGTATCTAGCTACAGCTACAAGTAGTAATAATAATGATCATTTGGTTAAGGAATGAAGATTCAGAGTGGCAGGATGGTGGCACTGCGGGGGCTCCGGCTTTGGCTGAAGGAGAAGAAGGCGCGGCGCAACCTTCTTGGGGTTGGGATGCTGCTGCCTCTCCCTGATGATTTGGCGTCGTATTCTTCTTTGGTAAACTGCTGCTGCTGCTGCTGTTGTTGTAGCTAGCGTCCTCTGCAGAGCGAGGTAGAAACGCTTGTCTGTGGACGAGTTCACGGACAGGGACCGCCTTGCCGTCATCATCGGATGCTGGCACGGCTCCTCCGCCGCCGCCGGGACGCGAGCCTCATCAGACGGCACAGCCTCACCATCAGCCGCTGACGACTGAGAAATGTCTATGACAATGTCGTCATGGGATGCGCCGGCCGGAACCTGGAGAGGCAACCTGTCGGCGCCGGAGATGGTGGCCCTGCACAGCGGGCAGTTGGCGGTGGCCTGGAGCCATGCGTCGATGCAGTCGATGTGGAAGGCGTGGAGGCATGGCGGCAGCTGCCGGAGCCTCTCGCCGTCGCGGAACTCGGCCAGGCACACGGCGCAGTCCTGAGCGACCGCCTTGTCATCCTGCTTGTTGCTGCCACTTCGGTAGCGGAAGGTGGGTATCCGGCGGATGGCCGCCTCCTCCATGCCGCGGCGCGACGGCGGTTGTTCTTGGACGACAATGTGCAGGTGGTGGTGGTGGTGGGCGACGTCGCGGTGGTCGGAGCGCCAGAAGAAGAGGAGGCCGCAGCGGGTGAGGAAGAGGTAGTAGGAGAGCAAGAGGAGGGCGGTGGCGAGGATCCCGACGATGGCGACGGTGAGGATGACGAAGCTGGTGCCGGGAACACCGGACGGGGCTGCGTCGTCCATTATTATGGAGGAATGGAAGCAACTCAATTGATCGATCGATCTCAAGGACAAGGAAGCAGAAGAGCAACGCGATGGCTGATGGTGTGCTTGAGAGATGCGAGGGAGATGGTGATGGACACACTACTAGTAGCAGCCGGTGGTTAGTTGTGCCGAATAATTTAATAACAGAAATGGTTGTTGAAGGAGCGAGCGTGTGAACACAAGGACTGCGCGCCATTCTCCTTCTGAAATGAAACGCGGGATTAGCCTAGTATTTGATTTGGCAGCAAGCAGGAGGAAGAGGGGTGTCGGTCAGCGCGTCCACATGGATCCAGTACGTACTACTGTTGCTTTCGACCACGACCAACCCAACCGTCAGCAGTCCACGCGTGAAGACTTTGGTTTTCCTTGGGAATGCAAAGAAAGAATCAACGGAAGGGACGGCGCAGCTGCTGCACGCCGTGTGCATCATCGTTTCACCGGCAGACAGAGTGACAGAGCTTGACTTACGCCAGTATATGCGACCGGGTGGGCGGATAGGTCCAATTTTGACTTGACGCCGAAGCCACTCTCTCTAGTCTCTACCCCTAAAGTTTAACATCGATAATTCTAGCACATGGGCGGGCCTTCAGCGACTTCATCTCCAAAAGTCAATATCAGTAAGTGGACTTCTACTGAGAGAATATTTTGTGTAATTACACAGTACAACTCAGACACTCACAACGCACGCACACTCACTTTTTATGAACGCACGTACGCACACCTTACCCTATGAGCATCTTCGAAGACTAGCCGGCAAATCCTCCAGATTGACGAAGTCACCACTGGCGCCTCGCTGTCGACGGCCACGTCGCCTACCGCTGAAATCACAAATGCTGTTAAATCCTAAAAAATCGCTTTCACCCGAACCCAGAACCTTAAAGATACTACCTCATAAAATATTACTGCTAAGCTATCCTAGTAGTAAGCGAATCGCTGCAAAAAAGGACGTGTAACATTCATCATGGATTGCAAGACCGAGTTAGTCGACCCCAGTTTTTTAGGTCCATTCATACATTGATCGGCCCAATTCGAGTAGTAAGTTTTGGCCTATTAGCAGCAATAACAAGCAAGGCCAGGATCTATCAGTTGCCAAAGGAAAACACAGAAAAACTCATAAACCCAACGGTTAGCTTGACTTGACGCCAGTACACTAGGAGTACATTCCATCTGCGATCGGGTGGGTCATGGGTGGGTCCAACTTGACTTGACGCCAACGCCACTTTATGCCCCCAAAGTCTAACATCGATCATTCGAGCACATGGGCCTTGAGCGACTTTCATCTCCAAAAATCGGTCAGTGGACTACCACAACCCCAGATAAGAAGAGAATCGCTGCAAAAACGACTTGTAACGTTCATCATGCATTGCAAGACCAAGTTCCAGTAAAGGAGCCCAATTCTAGTAGTAAGTTTTGGCCCATTAGCAGCAACAACTAGCCAGCCCAGCATCTATCGGTTGCCAAAGGAAAACACAGAAAAACTCATAAACCCAACGGTTATGCATTTTACTCCTGATAATGAAATAGGTATATAAAAATATGTTATTTCTAATAATCACAGGAGTTATATTTATATATTTTTACAATAGTCTTCATAATGAATACAATAAATTATGTTGTTATTGGATACGACTTTTTTACCTATTTATGGTCAAAGTTAAAAGTAGTCGACTGAGGGCAACACTTGTTATTGGGTAGTACGAGACATGATCGAGGTTTGAAAAATCAAAAAAAAAACCAAAACTGTTTTTTTTCTTTTACTATACAGTACACAGTGTTGGTTTTGGGCAAAAACCGGCCGAACTGGTTTTTCCAATATTCCCGGTCCGGTTTTGCAAACCATGGAGACATGATCTGAACAAACAATTATACTATATGGCGCAGATGCTGAACAGACAGTCTTTCGTACTCCCTATTGACTAATACACTTACTCTATGCTGACTAATACACTTACTTTATGCACATGCACATCCTGCATGCACATTGCACCAGCCCTACGAATCTATGTACTATTTATTACTAGTCAATATCGAGACAAGCAGTCAAGCAGGCCGTATCCCATTGTCCATTACAGTCAATATATAGACAATCAGTCAATCTATGTACTATTTATATGACATATATCTGAGATTGCTAGCCAGTTAGAATGTTAGATACGTGCCCCCTCTCACACAAACTGAACTAAACTATTGCAACTAGCAATTCAAGCACGAGAGATGCATATATTGGCTACTAACAAGGTATGATAGATATATATTATGTCCATCACCAGCTTAAATTAGTTGACGTCCACTCACGCAACCATCAAAACAATTCGCGAGGCCTTTAATTTTTTGCGTGTAGCTAGCAGCGTAAGACAGCCTCTTACGAGGAAATCCAAGAGGAGCTTAACCAAACGCGCGCGCACACACCCGGGACAGAGAGAGAGAGAGAAAGAGAGAGGGGGGCCCGTCTTCCACAATCTCTCGTCCATCACCCGCTAGAATCAGCATCTTATTTTAATTAATTTGTCCATCCATTAGGGCTTCATTCTCACTTAGCAAAGCTAGCTACACACCTTAAATACGGTGCCCCATCGCCATCACAACACAAGCAAGCAACCACACTAACTAGTGATAAACACACCACTACAGTAATTCTCGAGCTAGATATATAGCAGCTTGTTCTTTGCTGCTAGCTTTTTGTTGATCACTTGAGGATCCGCAGAGTGCTGACTATATATCTAGCTCGCTAGGGTTGATATAGAGAGAGCCTGGTTGCATCGATCCATTAGATACATCGTTGATTGAGGACGATATGGAGGGTGGTGGATGGGATGATCAGGGCAGCAGCGACACCAAGTACCGCGGCGTGCGCCGCCGTCCGTCGGGCAAGTTTGCGGCGGAGATCCGCGACTCGAGCAAGCAGAGCGTGCGCCGCTGGCTCGGCACGTTCGACACCGCCGAGGAGGCGGCACGGGCATATGACCGTGCGGCCTACGCCATGCGCGGCCACCTCGCCATGCTCAATTTCCCAGGTGAGGCGCACAACTACGTGCGCGGGTCGTCGTCGTCGTCCTCCCACCGGCAGCAGCAGAGAGGAGGAGGAGGAGGAAGCGGGCGGCAGGTGATCGAGTTCGAGTACCTGGATGACCAGGTGCTGCAGGAGATGCTCAAGGGTGACGACGGAAGCAAGAATTAATTGACATATTTTACATGCACCTATGTGTACTTGCCTGATCGACTGAATCATCACTCGACCGATCTTGTGCATGTTCTGGCTGGCTAGGAAGGTTCTTCTCTCATCGATCTATATATCCCCAGTCCATGTACTGAATCATTATCGGTATCTGCAGCGTTGCTGCTTAATAAGTTGTTACATATGTATGGATCAAGTTTGGAGTAATATTTCGTGCTGCTCTCAGTTCAAGTGACACGATCTCTCTGATTATACTAACCTATATATATGTGTGTGTATATTGTTCTAGATCGTATCATTATTGAAAAACGTGCATGTTGATTTGTGTTGCTTAACCAAACCTTAGTGGATGCAGGAGAAAATTTACGATCGAGGAGCTGCAAACCACTGATTGTCTCCTACACTGAGTATCGAATTCTGAAAACCAGTCAGTGTCTATACCCAACATCTAAACCCTAGTCCCTATAGGCTAGACACCAAGATGTACTGTTTGTTTGTTACACAGATTGGAGAACATAAAATGCTCAGCAAAACATATTAATTACCCAATTTAATTAGTTGTAAGAAGGCCGATCACGTATGCACACGTGAATGGATGTATTGATGGCATATATATATACAAGTTTTCGTACACTCTTCTTGGACTCAAATACTATTATATAGCTAATACATCAGGAATATATGTCCCCCCATGTACTAATACACATACCTTTACTATCTGTCAAAATGTATTAAGGCCAAAGTTACAAAGAAAACTGGTAACTTGGAGGTCATCCGCAAGTAATCATTCTCACGTTGGAAACATAGAGTAGCATTTGCTTCTTCTTCATGAACTAATTAAATCGTGGTAATATTATCTAGAAACAAAATATAAAGATTTTCAACTTCATAATACGTCAAATGGTGCACCTGAACATATGAAGAGTAAAGTGATTTACGTGGCATACATAGGAAGACAACAAAGAAAACTGGATGCATGTAGCAAAGCTATAGGAGCTGCATCAATCATTTAGTAAAGAGGCACGTGAAGTTCGTGGGTTATTGAGAATAGATTGACCTTCAACATGTTACTACCCTGGACCACCAATGGATTGGCCTCAAGCCGCACAAATATATGTTCCTATGAAATTTAATTTACTGTCATGCTACCTTATATGCTTATTGCATATTGTACTAGTTCTCATGGCGATAGATAATGGATGCCATTCACACGACTTCTTCGCCATTTTGATATTCATACACTGTGTTTGGCTGCCCCTATATACCTTGGTTATTCCCATGAACACATATTGGCTAGTTAACTCGCAACCTTTTATGATAAGTAAATATTAATTAGAAGGAAGCCCAAATCAAGTTGTAGCTACCAAAAGACCTGTTACTACATCACAAAAGAAAATTATGCGCAAAATACTTCAGAAAATACTCATTGTATTATGTACTCTCACTTATTCCTAGCTTCTCAGCTACTGCCTCGTACATATACATGGAGAAGCTGGTGCTAAAGACGGTTTTTGCCTCTTATATGATCAATATTAGCTTCTATTACTTCAAAAATTGATGAACAACCTTGTATGAGAGAACTTCGATGTAAGTATAAAATTAATTAAGAAAAAGCTGTTTCAAACAGGGCATTTGATAAGCTAAGTACTCTCCTTATCACACCTAACATATCTTTTACCGATATGTTTTTATGTGTCATGAATTTACCTTCTAACATTCCCTTTTCTAAAAAAAACTTCTAACATAACCTTTCCTTTTTATGAAATGACCAGGGACTGGTTGCGATAATTCAAGTAAATTGATAAACTTACCAGTTAGCGTAGTAAATTAATTTTAGTTTTCCTCGTCAAGAGGCAAATAGATGCATTGAAATGCCTCTCTATTCATTAGGATAAATGAGTTGATGCATTTACACTTTTGTTTGGGAGCCGAGCATCAATCTTTTTACAGAATGGACACATCCATCACATGCGTTGTAACATCCTGGCCCAGGGCTTAATAGGATTGATAGAATACTCATATCAACAAGTTGCAACTTCTTTTCCGGAAGCTCATCTCGAAAGAACTCCGAGGTTAAGCGTGCTTGGCCTGGAGCAATTTCGGGATGGGTGACCGACCGGGAAGTCGTTCCCGGGTACGCACGAGTGAGGACAAAGTGCGCAGGAAAGACGTGTGTTGATCTGTGGGCCAGTCTTGACGTCCTAGAGAGCTGCCAGGCGTGCGGGCCCGGCCTCGAGGAGGCGGGACGCTACATGCGTGATCTGCCATTTTAGTATTACTTAAGGTTACCCAACTTAAACTACTTATTTAGCTGTAAAAGTATTAGCTTTACTGAACAAATTAGAGTGCATCTCTCCTTTAAGCTTGAAAGAGGACTGAGCATTGCATGCATGGTCCTCATTTCCTCAAATAATGTTCCGATAATAATATCTTTAAATCTTACGTAGGGACAGTTACGAAAAGGGCACTCTTGTTTTGAGTTCAACGGGTGTGACTGAATGGACTGCTGGAGGTAATAGCTAATTAGCAAGTGGGTGCAGCTGCTGAGCATGTAATGACTTGATTTGATGATGCTGTAAAGGAGAGCCATGTATACGTAATCGAAATTACGTAAGTTGAGGTGTAGGGTTTAAACAAGAGTATATATAGATTGTAGGTACAGACCAGCTTTGATTCATCAGAAAGAAGAATCGAAACAATGGCTATTCATGACCTACCTGGAGCAAATTTAGTCATAATCATAGCTGCTGAAGAATTTTCGTCCTCTGATTGAATAGCTAAGTAGCAGGCACGGTTTCAGAATGATATTACAAAACTAATGAGTCCGCAGTACTCTGGAATCAGATGCATCTTTAGCGCTGGACCTTTGGTCTCAGAAGAGGATAAACTTTTTGTACCTTTGTTGGATTTGCGAATCAACCTTTTTCCTCGTAAGGGAGCTGCGAATGAACGAGCTTCTAGAAGGAACATGGGTAGATCCTGACGTCATCAATATATTCACGACATAAACTCAAAAATAAGGTCGTCAGTGAGGGCATAAATAAGGTCATTTTTAAGTTACCTGAGACGTACTGGCAGGGGCGAGAGCGTGCATACGGCTGTATGCATGCATGGGAGAGAGCATGTGCATGCATGTGGATTTATGCAATGGAGTTTTCTATACTTCCCAAGAATATGATGCCCGACCAGTGCAAGTTGAAGCCAAGTCATGAATGAATCAACAGAGCTTGAGATTGTAGAGCATCCGAGAAAATAAGAATGGTTTCGTCTCCCTGAACAGGAAAACAAAATCGCCTATAACTTAAGAAACGAGCCACCTAACGGAGGCCCATAATAAGAAATGAGCCCACCATATCCTGTGTCATATGTGGCAATCTTTTCACTCATATGTTGGTGATGTGCATATTGTTTTTTGGGTAAACGAGAGCCATATATATTAGTAATTAGGAGAGTGGTTACAATCTTGGTCGATGAGTGCAATCCCACTTGCCACAACAACATCGCAGTACAGGTAGTAGTTTCCTTTTTCCTTTAGGAATAATCAGAGCTTCTCTTCTGGTTGTTGTTCATCGCCGTAGGCTTTTGCTTGCGTTTTATCCAGCCACCAGTTGAGTTCTTTGTCTCCCCGTAGCTGTTGCCGTGATGGCTTTGGTCCTCGTCGGTTTCCTTCCCGGCGGGTGTATTCTCCCCCTTCTCCTTTATCTCCATTGTTCACTCGCAGGTGCCATGGAGGTTCCATGGGTGCCACGGTCTTTCAGCAGCAAAATCCATCTGCAATTGCTGCCCTTCCCTGATTTGGGTCGATCGCCCTTCGCTGATCCCCGATTTCATCAGGGATTGGGTCAATCAGTTCGGCCCGGTGAAGCCTATTCCAAATCTATGGTCGAGCTATCTTCTACCTCCACCATGGGTGCAGGTCCTGAGGCGACTTCCGGGTGGACCGCCGGCTTGTCAATCAACCTGCATCAAGAGGCTCTTTCCCGTCCGCGTCGCGGTGACTCCACGGCCTGGTGTCGTGCTCACTGGCTGGTCTCGGCTGTGGACGGAGGCGTTGCCGTTGGAAGCTCTGTTGTTGGTGTTGGCATATGCTGCCTCCATGTTCGAGATGAAGCTACGGCGGCTGTTGCCGACGTTAGTTATTTCCCTAGAGGACTTAAATGTAATTTCTAATATCTTTGATGTCCTCTTTAGCTTAGACAGGGTCCTGTGCGTAGCACGTTTTTTCTTTGAGGGCCATTTTGTAAACAAGCTGATGTACCTGGTTGAGTAATGGAGAAGCTTCTAACCCCTTGTGGGCGTCGTGCCTTCAAAAAAAAAAAAAAAACACCGCAGTACGAACAATCCTCCTGGCTAATTTCGCCAACTGGTTTCGCCCTCCCTTCAGCTGGACGATCTTCACAGCATGCAGCAGCTGCATCAACTCCTTTAGCTTGTTGGGCTTCTCGATCTTAACCATGCGCCTATATATCTGAGCGGTGCTACAAGACCATAAGCAATCCAGGCTCGTCCTCCACAGCATAAGCTTCGACTCCATGCCATTAACTCTCATATCCTTTGTTTTCATGTGGTAGGTTCCGGTGCCTACATCAAAAAATCCTGCCTGTTTCCGTGCGCCATGGTTACAATCTAGCTACTGAGTTTCAAGGTCAATTTGGTTCCCGAGTCATTTCAATCCCCTTGCTCTGTCTATGTTGCAAATTAAAGGCAGAGGATTGGGCCGGGCTGACGCTTGCACACTGACTGACATGAAAAGAGTCGGAAGTTTACTACTAAAGGTTTCCAAAATGGACCCCACTAGCTTGGTATATGTCCTCTGGCTGTTACTCTCTCCGTCCAGAAATATAGTGTACATCTAGTTTTGACCTAAGTCAAAAATTTTAAACTTTGACCAACAATATCTAAAAATATATATTATTTCAAAGTAAGATAGTTATATATTATGAAAGTTCATTTCACGATGAATCTAGTAAAAGCATTTTCATGTGGTCAATCTTTACGGTTTTCTAGATATTATTAGTCAAAGTTCAAAAAAATTGACTTAAGACAAAACTAGATGTACACTGTATTTCTGGACGGAGGGAGTATCTTCCATTGACGTGGTTATATTGTCCGTACATATATAGTCTGTGACAACCATGGCCTCTACGGTGGATAGCAGCCCATGGATCGATGTACCCAGTTATTTTCGCTCCATACACATGCACCACATAGGCACAGGTGCAAATCAAATTAAATTGAGAATCATGCATGTATATGGTTTTCTTTTTTATTGATAGCCCGATAGGCGACCACACCGTACAAGCAGAGGTAGCAGGTACATGCTACGAGATGGTAGCAACACACACCATAGCTAGGGCCGGGATAGACATTACATCCAGCGTACGTGCGCGGGAACACAGTCACGCAACAGCACAGGAGTTGAGGAGCAGTACTCCCACACACGTGCATGCATAATAATACACAAACAAACATGCATGCAAACTTTTCTTTTTCTTTCTCTCTCTCGCACTCTCTCATCAAAGCAAGCAACAAGATCATGCATATGTGATTTGCTGCATGCATATATGCCACTTATTTAGCTAATAATTACGGTTGACGAAAGGATCAGTTGCCGGGCGTGTGTACCGGGGGCTTGGGGTATGGCTTGGGTTTTGGCTCGGGCTGCGGCGTGGGCTTTGGGTTGGTGGGCTTTGGAGTGGGATGAGGCTGGGGTGTGGGCTTTGGGTGGTCTGGCTGTGGTTTGGGTTGCGGTTTGGGCTGATCAGGCTTCGGCTTGGTGGGAGCAACAACCGGCTTCGGCTTCGGCTCCGGCTTGTCGGCACCAGCCGGGTCGACCGCCCTCCCATCGGCGGCGGTGGCGGCCACAGAGAGGACAAGCATGAGCACAAGGGCCACTTGCAGCGTCATCATCAGGACGCCGCGTCTCGCCATTGTCAGCTAATCACCCTCTCACTAGCTAGCTCTCAGATACTTGGAAGCAAGGAGAAGCTGGTTGTGTGCAGAAATGACAGGGAATGGCGAGTCATTTATAGCCAGGCCCAGGCAACCGCCGTTGGACGCGCGTACTACGTTTATTCCATTAAATAATGAACAAGATCAGATCGATAGAGCACCGCATGTCCAATGAAGATTTCATCTTTCCGCATAGGACATGCGGACAGCAGACAATTTTATTTGACATATTCTAGTTGGATCAAAAGAGGGTAAATAAAGCATAGGACACCTGGCTTTTAAAACAACGACATATACATATATATAATGTTGCGTTAAATCGCTGTCATCATGTGACAAGTAAATATCATGTTCCACCACCACTGCTGTGGCTGCCAAACATACTACAGCAGTCCATGCATTACAAGATGCATGCATGCGTATCTTCAGCAGTGCAAGTCATGGGCATGGATGATTCAAGTGTACAGTAAATCACTTCCCTGCAGCACCGTCAGTTGAACTGCGTACGACGGAATTTCTCAGTCCACCGATCTACTAGTAATTAGCAAGCTGCAGCCTCGTCGTGCCATTTATTTTCTAGCCAAAAATAAAATTAATCGTACACTATCCTCCTTAGCCCTCGCTGCTCCGTAAATTAATTTGACACTTATATAGGATGGGCGCACGGCCATAAAGTAAAGTTAAAAACTTTCAAGTGCTGCGTACGCGGTGGTGAAATAGCCATGCGCGTGCATAAAGATGCATCCCTTACCTACCGTTTGCGCCGTGTAATTTTTCCTCTCCTCGATCTGGACTTCACTACGCCACTACTCCAGAGTCTAGATATTGCTTTGGACAAGGTTATAGCTTAGCTATTGAAAAAAAAATAGTTTGAAAATACAAAGATCATTTCCGTGAGAAAAAAAAAATACTACGATCATATGTATAGATTTTTCTTTAAAGGTAATTTATTAATATCACATATTTATCAGTTTATTTAAGTATACTTTAATAAAGTAATGGTTAGAGTATAATATATTTTAAAGATTATGTACTTATCTGAAACGACAAGTATCTTCAAACTAGAGGAGTATATACCCATTTTGAACGAATACTAGTGTGGTTTCTCGATCCCATATTGAGATAGAGCCCTACTTACGTGGCGATGACCAATAAAAAAAGTACCTTTTGCTGTGAGAGTTGTAGGTGTTTGTGGCAAATACGTCCTAAGCATTTATTAGTGGTACAACCACACTCTTTGTTGTTCCCCAAAAAAAAAAAACACACTTTGTTTCTTCCAAAGAAAATTATTTTGAGATGCACCGTTCTCTTAACGACATATAGAGAATCAGTGATCACATCCACTTCAAGTCCAGTCCCCAGTCTAACGGGAAATGGGGAAGTGCAATTCCGAGGTTTGCATGCAGTGCGGCAGTGTCTCTAGGCAGGTCTTGTCTTGACCCAGTATTTTTTTTTTTTGAGCTCCGTCTTGACCCAGTAGGTGGATTAAACTTCGAAGCTGCAGACGTAATGGGCCTCGCATCCAAGCCCAGAAATTGAATTCAGCTTCTTCTCTTTTTTTTTGTGATTGAAATTGAATTCAGCTTGCACTGCACTTAGACTCAAAGCTTTTTGCGTTTACATTTTATTTGAGCACGCACGTTCACTTGAAGAGGACCACCATGTGTGGCTCCAAAATTGTACAATGTGTCATAAGCATGCATGTAACTTAGACAGTTATAGGATCAATAAAACTCCGGGCTTTGTCTAAAAAAGCTTTTTGTGTGTGTACTTGAATCCACGTTCAGCCCTTCGAAAAGCTATCGGTTTGAACGAAAGGGACTATATTAAAACTCTCTGAGTAGTACAAATATATTACATCAAGAACATTTGAAAGAAATAAAACTACATAAAAATCTGAGCACCTCCATTTATTTGGGTTAAAGCAAAGTAAAACATTGAAGCCAGAGTTAAATCCATCAAAAAACAACCCCAAACAGATTTGCTGCAACATGCCAAGGCACATATTAAATTGTGAAAGGACATAGACAACTAGCTGCATCGACTTAGTGTGTGTTGAGGTTAAAAAAAAAAAATCTCCTCCCACAATTGGAGGTGAAAGGTTTAACAACGACTGCATAGAAGTGTCTCCAGATGGTTGAATTGTTAGTATGAATAAATCTTCGAAAAGGATGAATATAGTATGTAGCGCACGAGCTCACCCGGCAACGGACCAAGTAGGAATCGTGAACTCGTGAGTCCCGTGAAAAAACGTGTGTGTTTGACGCTACTTCAGCAGATCTGGACTCCAATTCAGTATGTACAGTTTTTAGGCAACTGATGCCACAGTGTATTTGTGTATGTGGACAGATTATTCTGGGAAGATTCTGAGATTCCTTCAATGTGGAGGAAGATATTTAGAAAGCAAAGATTTAGTTTGAAACCCCCTTTTTCCTTTTTTTAATATGGGCGCATGCAGCCGTGCACTAATCAAGAACATCTGGTCCGGTCGTGCAATGCAAGCGATCTTTGACAATTGCATCACTCCCTAGTTTCGTGGGTTGTTTCCTTGCATGGTTGATTTTCACATGCATTTCGTTGATGCAGTAGTTCTTTTTTGTTTCCTTTTAAGAGGTTGATGGCGTAGTTCGTCAGTCATGCAATATATACCTTTCACCGTAATTTTGGGTTGCACCGTTGGGGTTTCCTCACCTGCTGTCTTCTCTTGTGAAAGCTAGCTTAATTTGCTGGCTTGGTGATCATGGCCGACAGCAAGTGAGATAGAGAGTTCCTTTTTGAAACATGAAGCTTCTTATTACCTGCTGCTGTACGTAAACAGACACACGGGTCAAATATGGCCGTCGATTGTGCGCCTAGCTAGTAGCAGCCGCACATACATACACCATCGATATCGATAAGCTGACAGCTGGTAAGACACATAGGAGATCGTCGTTCAGCTATGAGACTGCCATGGCTTATATATTAGGTGACAATCATTATACAATTCTCCAAGTGCTCTCATGTACAACATTCGATATTCCCATGTGCTACTATGTCACATTGGACTCGTTAACTGGCTCTTCATCAACCACAATGGGTCAAATGAATTTCTCTCTTCGATCATACAACTATATATGAGATACTTACCTAGTGTAATGGAGTGGAGAATGAAGCAACAGTTGCTGACTACTTCGATACAGATCATTTGGATGCATTATTAGTTTAGGAATCAACAACTCTTCGGGAAATGACGAGTTGAGAATAATCATGGCTTTCTCTTTAGCTCGTAAGAAAAAAAGAACGTATATAGTACGTCTTGAGAAGTAAAAATTGAAGGGGGCAAGGAGGAAACCAGAAAAGGCAGAGCGTGGCGTCTCGGTGAAGTGGCCGCTGGAGGGCAGCAGCACATTGTGAGGACAGCAACTAAAGAGCAATGGCAACAACATCAGCGCCCGACTTAAACTATACTGTATGCATCTTCTGCGCGTCAGCATTCTTTCAAGTAGCCAACTTCACCCTCCTTCCAGTTACTACCACTTTATTAGCCCGGTTTGACCACCTTTCACTTTCTTTATTAGAGTATATATGATCGTCCATCATTACTACATCCGTTGTTCTTCCTTCCATAGCACAATACAAATTATGCCGCGAATGTGCTCGTCACGATTACTGCTTTGCTGAGAGCTCAATCATTCCATCGCTGCGCCGTCCTTTTAATTTTGTTCTTCCAATACATATATAGTGACATCGAATTAGTGGTGCTTGAGTTCGACGTTACTTTCAAGAAACAATCTCCTAGGTAGGCGAAGGTGAGTCAGTAGTTAGTGTGCCGTGCCGCATGATAAGACAATGTAAGGAAAAATGAGCTTGTCTCAGTTGATAATGTACCCCTAGCCACCCAGCTTGGGTTCCCCCTTACTCTTGAAATCAGGTGCCTAATTGATCAAGGCTGATGGTTGTAATGACTATTAAAAATGCATTTTAGTTAACCTACATGAACGGCACATACTCAAAGGCAAGGCCGCCAAGCGTTATGTAAACAGGTGATGCATGCTGTTTGACCCACGCCAGACAAGGAAAGAAACAACGAACAACAGACTTGTTGAAGGCCGGTGTAGTTGTACAACAGTCAACGGGCTGTGTTGTGGTGTGGACCCCACAGGCGGTCGACCGACGGTCAAAGTGGCAGCATATTCGGGCGCGGCGGGACAAAGATTCTCGTCGCCGCCGCTTATAAATGCCGGGCATCCTCCGTCGTCTCTTGGGCACCAAGAAGCAGCCTCTCCTCAGCTGCCGGGTCGATCGGCAATGGCTGGCGGCGGGGAGCTTCAGGTGCTGAGCGCTCTGGAC
Organism: Eragrostis curvula; assembly: GCA_007726485.1. NCBI lineage: Eukaryota > Viridiplantae > Streptophyta > Magnoliopsida > Poales > Poaceae > Eragrostis > Eragrostis curvula. The sequence goes on along the minus strand of RWGY01000051.1, from coordinate 264,969 downwards.
TCTGCCAAGACGCAATGGTACCATTTCACGGCGATCGTGGTGGCCGGCATGGGGTTCTTCACCGACGCCTACGACCTGTTCTGCATCTCGCTGGTGACCAAGCTCCTGGGCCGCATCTACTACTACCGCGGCGAGGGCTCGCCGTCGCCCGGCACTCTGCCGCCGCACGTGTCTGCGGCGGTGAACGGCGTGGCCTTCGTGGGCACGCTGTCAGGGCAGCTCTTCTTCGGCTGGCTGGGCGACAAGCTCGGCCGTAAGAAGGTCTATGGCATGACGCTCATGCTCATGGTCCTTTGCTCTGTGGCATCCGGGTTGTCGTTTGGACACACCCCGACCTCCGTCATGGCCACGCTCTGCTTCTTCCGCTTCTGGCTCGGCTTCGGCATCGGCGGCGATTATCCACTCTCGGCGACGATCATGTCGGAGTACGCCAACAAGAAGACCAGGGGGGCGTTCATCGCCGCCGTGTTCGCCATGCAGGGCTTCGGCATCATGGCCGGCGGGCTGGTGGCCATCGTGGTGTCGTCGGCGTTCAGGGCGCGGTTCCCGGCGCCGGCGTACGCGGACGACCCCACGGGGTCGACGCCGGCGCAGGCGGACATGGTGTGGAGGATCATCCTGATGCTGGGCGCGATGCCGGCGGCGCTGACCTACTACTGGCGCGCCAAGATGCCGGAGACGGCGCGGTACACGGCGCTGGTGGCCAGGAACGCCAAGCAGGCCGCGGCAGACATGGCCAAGGTGCTCAAGCACCACGAGGATGTCTTGGATCAACAGCAGCAGGAAGATCATGTCCTTGTGCAGGCCACATCATCCAGCTGGGGATTGTTCTCCGGCGAGTTCGTGAAGCGGCACGGGCTCCATTTGGTGGGCACGGCCTCATGTTGGTTTCTGCTGGACGTGGCCTTCTACAGCCAGAACCTGTTCCAGAAGGACATCTTCACGGCCGTAGGATGGATCCCGAAGGCATCCTCAATGAGCGCCCTGGAGGAGCTGTTCCGCATCGCGCGGGCGCAGTCGCTCATCGCGCTGTGCGGCACCGTCCCGGGCTACTGGTTCACGGTGGCGCTCATCGACGTCCTGGGGCGGTTCAGGATCCAGATGATGGGATTCGCCATGATGACCGTCTTCATGCTGGGCCTCGCCGTCCCGTACCACCACTGGACCACGCCCGGGAACCACATCGGCTTCGTCGTCATGTACGCATTCACCTTCTTCTTCGCCAACTTCGGGCCCAACGCCACCACCTTCATCGTCCCCGCCGAGATCTTCCCGGCCAGGCTGCGCTCCACCTGCCACGGCATCTCCGCCGCCTCCGGGAAGCTCGGCGCCATCGTCGGATCCTTCGGGTTCCTGTACCTGGCGCAGAGCCGGGACCCGGCCAAGACGGACCACGGCTACGCGGCCGGCATCGGCGTGCGCAACTCGCTATTCCTGCTGGCCGCATGCAACCTCCTCGGCCTGATCTGCACCTTCCTCGTCCCCGAGTCCAAGGGCAAGTCCCTCGAGGAGGCGTCCGGCGACAACGACGCCTCTGCCACATCCGCCGCCGCCGCCGCCACGTACACCAACAGCACGGTGCCCGTCTAGCTACCACCCATTGCATTGCATTGCATGGATCCATCGTTCCAGGTTGTTGAGCCGTCATCCGTCATACTCTACGTGTTGTTTAACTTGTCGTCATCCATCGATCAGTGTTGTAACGTTACTTTTTCGTCGCTCCTAAATAATCGGACCGAGGCCACCACCTGATTAGAGCAACTCCAACAGCCTCTCTAATTGCATCTGGTTTGGTAAAAAAATAGATTTACATCAAAAAACGGGTTCCAACAGTCTGGCCATTCTCCTCTCCACTCCATATGCCTCGGCATCCCGCAGTCCTCCCTGGCTAAAATTGGCCAGCGGGCCTCACTCGCCAATCCTTCCTCCCGCCGGCGCGCCCCGCCAATTTTCTGCTCCCGCTCGCGTGCAAGGCCGCCCCTGCTTCGCGTGCCCGATCTGCACCCTGGCGAACAGGTCCCGATTCCCGAACGTCAGTCTGCTGCGCGGCCGCGGCAGCACCCACCTCCGGCGAATCGAGCTCGACGGAAGAGGGGCAGATAGGCGGCGAGACGTGGACGCCGACGAGCAGCAAGGCGCGGCACCCAAGGCTTCCCCGGGCGAGGCTTGGAGGCGGCGACGCAGCTGGGGGCAGCGGGCTGCTTTGCGCGGGGAGGGGCTACAAGGGGAGACAGAGAGGCACCGACGAGCTCCGGAGTTGGGGACGAAGACAAGCAGCCTGCTGCCATTCCGGCGTCGATCGGCCGCGACGACATCAGCAAGCGCCAAGCGGCACGATTCCGAACCCTGCAAAAAGATGAGTTCGATTGGCTGCCACGGTGTTGCTCACTTGCTCGTCCGTGTGCTCCTCGCTTCCTCCTATAGGTGCTCCCGACCATGGCCGCCGGTCGACGATGGAGCTCGTTCCTGTCGCCGTGGCCACGGTAGCCTCACCCTCCAGGGAGAACACCGCGTGGTCGAATCTCGTGGTCGGATTTGTGGCCGAGACCAGGCCTCTCCGTCGTCGATTGAACTGCTGTAGTGTCGCCCACGTGTTCTTCCTGCCGGAGCTCCCCGCCATGGCTGCCGGTGGGAGATGGGTACCTCATTCCATCGTTGTGGCCTGGCCACGGGTTCTGCACGTCATGCAACAAATGCCAACGTAGGGTCGCGGCGAGCTGCTGCTCCTGGTCCTTGTGGCCGAGATCCGCAAGCTCTTGTTCTTTTTTTTTTGTGACCAGGAGAGTTGATCATGGCGGACATGGTCCAGAGCTTGAACGCACAGCAGACGGCAGGAAGCTCCGTGATGCCACGGGTCGCCGTCAACATGCCCCCATCCGCGGGGCCATTCCAGACATGGTCCGTGTGCTCCCGCGGCCATGGCCATGGGCTAGCTGTGCGGAGTGAGCTTTGGTCCTTGGAGCCGTAAGATGTGCTGGACGGGGTAGAGAACATAAAAATATACAGAGGCTGTTGGGTTTGACGATGGTTTTGGTACCATTTCATTTTTACATACTAGCTAAAATCAGGATTTATGCAATGAAAGGGACTTGCTAAACTTGCTAACATGGCTCCCGGTTCAAATGTCCTTTTTTTTTTTAGTTCTTGTGCTAATTCTTTTTTTGTTTTAAAAACTCGAGCTATATTTGCAATTGAAAAGTAAGCTAGTGTAAAATTCGTTGCGATACAAGCATGACCATCTGTGTTACCAAAGTATTTTGCTACTCAGTGGACTATAAAAGTAACACAACGCAACTCATTTACTAATAGACCGGGTATAAAGGTTCAAAAAAAAAAAGAGGCTGCCATGGTAAAAGAAGAAGGAAAAAAAGGGAAAGCTGCTCCATAGAAATGTCCATAAAAGAGGAGCTTCCGTTGAAAAATGTTCCATACTAAAAAAAGGCAAAAACAATTCTTCACAGCTTAACTATGACAACTGACGTGATGGTTCTCATAGTGGCCCGAGCATTTCTGTTCTGCTCATGACATGAATAGGAGGGGGCCATCCCCATCTGGTGTGCATGTTGAGTGACGGCACTGAGATCTTTTAGATATTGACCTCACTCCTGCAATTAAGGAACAGCTAATTGTCCTGTCAGTGGATTAATTTTTCTTTTGTCTGTCCTTATTATCAGTAGAATTGATTTCTCTTGATAGATTGCACAATCAGCCCAGCTAGCTGGAACAACCTGAACCATCAACCCCAAGATGCAAAGCTCCTCTTCTCCTCCTCCTGCGGCGTATATGACTTTTTTGGATCGTGCTTCAACTTACTCAACACAAAAGGCAGACGAAAACCAAGATGCTGGCTGCCCCTTTGCAAGGGATCATGCTTGCTCCTCCGGAATATGCCGCTCACCTATCCACTTTTACCCGCTGAAAGGTTCTCTTGTAGGTGTAGGACAAAGCTTTCGGTTCTGCACATGAAATGAACCATATGTGGACATAAAGTGCCTTTTCTCTCTGCATGTTCATTTCACCACTGCTCCCCTAGGCTAGGGGCAGCAGCAGCTTCTCAGGGCAGCTAAAATTAGCTACTCATGTCATGGGGTATCATCCATGGAGTGATTAAGAGTGGAGTTGTTCACGATCACTGTTCATGCCTCATGGGGTATCATGGAGTGATGTCACTACTGCTTCATAGCACTTGTTATTGATAATCAGTTGGCTTAAATGAAACCGTCTTGTTTCCTGTTTTCTATAAACAAAACAGTTTCGATAGCGGTAACTTGGCATATTTATGCAGTGGAGAAAAATAGGGAAAACAGTGGTCAATCACATAGCACCATTTAACTATGCTCACTTAGTAATATGTGATAGCATGAGGAGTACATACAAAAGAGCTCCTAGAGCCACACTAGAGCTGTTTGCTTGTAATATTCTGGTTCCCAACAGGCAACAGGAAAAATACTCCGATGTTGGTCAGGGGGAATACTCTGTTCTTCGCAGTGACAAGAACCACAAAGCAGAGCATGTTTCAGCTACGCAACTAAAGGCAACCGTGTCCGGAGTAGAGTCCTGACGCGAAAAAAAAAAAAAAAACGATGGATCCATCCAACATCCACCGGGAACAAAATACTGGACGCGGTTTTTTTCCCTTGCAGGGGACATCCCATGCAACATGCATTAGTTGGATATCCTCGGGATACGAGAAACCACATGTCTGCCTCCAGTATTTCAACTGTATTCGTTGTTTCCTTCTCTTTCCGCGCGTCCATATTTCCTTCTGACAAAAGCTGCAACCTGGAGCCCATACCCCTCCATCTCTCTTCAGTTATTGACTTCAACATCCTCTCGCCCACGCCAAGATCAAAAGTAAACAATTTCGTGCTCCGGTTCTTTGTTACGAACACCACACACCATTGGCTGCCTCCGGTTCTTATCGACAGATCCTTTGCTTGCAGATTTTTCAGAGTTTTTCTACAACCTCGAGTGCTTCGCACTGGCCGCAGGCATCAACTCTCCTTTGCTTCCAGATTTCTTCATCTTTAGCGTTCTTGAATGGCCTCGATTTGCTTCACATAGGCATCAACTCTTCACGCAAAATTTTTGCAAGGATTTCAAATTTCTTCATCCCTGCGTTGGATCCAGATTGCATGTGCTAGTTTCCTTGCTGCTCACGGCTGACTTTTCTTTATGCATTTCATTTTCCCAATCTGAGACTTAGTTCTTGTGTTCTTGAGGTCCACGTCCATTGCGGCTGTTTGTATCCTAAAAATTTGAGTTCTATTTGTTGTTTCTGTACTTCAGATCTAGAAGTATTGTTTCAGATAGTGCAGTCAAAAAAGACAAAAAGACATACTTCAGATCTAGAAGTATTCATCCTATACAACAAAACATATTTGTTTTTTTTTTCCAAAACCATTTACCTGTCGTCCTAAAGTAAATTATGTTAGGTCTATTGACAACAGTTAGCTTTCACGTTTCATTATCTTTGTTGCTTCTGTGCTTAATTTGACTATATTTGATTAAAACATAATTTTGTAACTCGGCCTTTTGAGATTACCTATAGAGGTTACTCAGAGATAGCAGTTCAAAAATCGAACCATAGTTTTTTCAAGTGCAAAATGCTAGGCTGACATGTCACTCCTTTCTCTCCCTAGCCAGGCTCAATTATTGGTTTCTTCTCTAGTGGGTTCTTGTAGCTCTTCTTCCCAGTGTACTTTTCTTGATCTTGCGCCTGTGTCCTTCTTTCTCTTCCCTACCCATCTTTCTTGCTCCATTATTTTATTCATCTTATACAACCTTCTGTCTCGTGTTCCTCCCTCAGAAAATTGAATGCAGTCAAGATGGGTTTGTTTCTGTTGTGCCCCTCCTTTCAGTTCGATCCCTTTAATTAACTTGATTTGTTTTCTTTTTACTGCATATTCTCTATTTTTAGTTCATGTGCACAGGCTGGTAGATTTTCCGCGTACTCGTGATTGGTGAAAGTTAAATAATAACCTGCCGTTAGGTTCTACTTCGTATTCATGTCTTGCTATGTTTTCAAATAAATTACTAGTACTAAACATTTACCCATTTCATCCACATATTGCTAAGTTAATTGTTTTATCAAAGTGCATATAATATTGTTAAATATTACACCTCACTATGCTTGTCCAAAATGTAAAAGAATTTGTGTTATTGTAGAACTCATGTCTCGTAAGTAATTATTTCAATAGCATTTAGCTTGCTGAACAATGACCGGAGAAACAAACCTGAAAAGGCACGGTGAAGTGGACAATAGGTGGTCCCAAAACATATACAGTACATGTGCAAAGTAAGATGCACTTGCATTTTGCACCGTTTGTACCTACGCGATAAAGAAAATGTGACCATAAGTTATGTATTAAACATTTAATACCACAAAATATGTTGTATGGTTAGACGGAAATACATCCGTTGTGAAACACTAATTGATAATCGTAGTAGTGTTGTTTATCATTAAAAAAACATTCCAGCTAAAATTTCCTTGAAATATACTACTTTTTCAATCATTCTTGATAATCTATGTAAATTATATTGAAAAATAGATGGCACCTTAAATTATTACACGTGCTACTAAATAGCACAACCAAGTTTTGTGAATTTGCTACGTACTGTTTGCAAAAATCCATCAACATGTTAACCAAAAATATTTTATTTATAAAATGTTTAGAAGTTGGCATATATTTTGACTACTTCAATGGCAAGTAGAAAAAGCAACATACACTTGAGCAGCCGGGACAAGAGGGGAAAAAGAGCCAGGACAAGCTAGGAGACTTATAGGAATATTATATTATACCACTACCAGTATTACATAGTGGTAGTATTAGTGCCAAATGCTAAAAAAAAGTGTTAAAAAATAATGACACTAGTAGCATTGTATCATAAACATTTAATATGGATAATGACAAAAGAAATTTATTTATAAAGTTAAATCAAATATTTTTTTAAATAACAATTATTAATACTAAGAAGACAACTTGAATGTATATTCAATATAAATATTTAAGAAACCAATTTATCACAAACTTTGTGATGAGCAAGAATGAAGCACTCGCCTGTGGAATCCAGAAATTGTGGTAAAGGCGGGTCCCACAAAAGCTCATATGCGGCTGCTTTTACTCGTTCCTCGCATCAAACATCATTTATGTGGTCCCATGAGTTCACGTGTGTACATCAACAAGCGGAGATGCAGCTCGCGTGGGCCTGGCTGAAAGAAAAAAGAGACGGTAACACTTACCCAAACAAGCAACCGTATCTGTATCTCCCTTCGTATTCCAGTTCAATATTGATGCGTATATGATAAAGGATGGGAAAAGCCGACACGGATCTCGGAGCCGTTCAAGTTAAAATGAACAGACGCATGTAGCATGGGACATCCCACGCATGGGTAAAATGACTTTCCGACAAAATACTCCAGAATGCTGATGGCCATCAGTAGTAGGCCAGTCAGCCGACGAGGTGGCCTCCAAATTGCTGCTGCTGGCGATGGTGCTGGAGCCCCAGCGTGAGTGACATGCGGCCAAACCCTCCCATCTCGCTAAACGGTGTGGCACCCGAGCTCACCATCAGCCCGGGCTGGACCTCATCAACTCCCATCGATGGTGGAGCAGCGTGATGTTCCAGCATCTGCTGATGGACCTGGCCAGGGACCGATTCAAATGAGGACACCACCATCTGCATTTGTTGATGATGTTGAATGCATCTTTCGTGTACCTCCATTCCTAGGCACTGCAACTGCACAGACAAATTTCCCTCAATTTCTAAATGTTAATACTATCAACAACCAGAAATAAAACTGTCATGCATTTGTGCAAATTAGATTCTACCACATCTAGCTTGCTCACGCTCTTTAAACTGTCACAACCAGAAATAAAACTATCAACAGATGATTCTAATACAAATTATTTCCAGCAGTGTTCGATGTGCAAATCCTTGATAAAAAGTTACATAATTATTCATAGAAATAAATATCTATTCAAAGAATTTATACATGCAAATGTACTAGCAATTTGTATCATGCATTAAAACGACAACAGGGAAACAGATTCATCTACTAAAGAACCAATTAGCTTAGTACTACATTTATAAAACTCAAGCACAGAAATCCTCAATGTTCTGTATACAATTTTGATTGTATTTTGGGCCCTTTTGCACAAACCAGGAAACCAAGCCAAGCTGCAGGCGGCCAGGCAGGAGCATTGTGCACGGGTGTTTTCTAGAAATAGAGTGGAGCATTGTGCAAATTACATTTTTGTGCATTAGATTTGCACACCTGCTAGCTAGGTTCTGAGAGAGGCATGTTTGAGCAATGTTAGATATGGAGGAGGAGATGGATGTAGTGCGCACCTCTTGTTGCATGTGGAGCAGGTTGGCCTTCCTCTCCCGGAACTCCGGCCGGCGATGCTCCTGGTGTCCAGCTGGATGTCCACCGTCCACGGAGGACGGACCTTTGACGGCCGGCGGCAGCAGGGCTGCGCAAATGTCATCGAGCAGCTGTTGCGCCGGCTTGAGGAAGCGTGAGCCAGAGAGGACGACGACGCTCTGCAGTGAGCCCTCGTACGCCGGCGACAGGGCGAGCTGCTGCTCAATCGTGAAGCGATCGAGCTTGGTGCGCGGGCCCTGAAGCCGGCGCGGCGGAAGCGGGGGCATGGTTGGTGTGCAAATTAAAGGAGAGGGAACGAGGTGAGGGTCGGCCTAGGTCGTTCGGCCCACATCATGAGTCCACAGTTGAATCATCTCACTTGAGAGTCATAAAGCCCATGATGCCCCCTTGCTTGGGCCTTCAACTCCAAGCATTACTTTCCTAGTAGTAACAAACAACAGTTCATCTCCTCCAAAAAAAAAAAAAAAAAAAAAAGGGAGTCCACAGTCGAATCACAAACCTGAAGAGGTCTACTGATCTTCCCAGACTGAAACTTGTAACACGTCACAAAACAGAACAAGCATTCCAAGTGTAAAAATTTAGCCAAAACTGTTGAAGTAACACAAATCCTCTCTCTGGGTTTTATTAGACATCACAGGTAGAATTCATCAAATACAATAATAGTCATTCCAGTAATCTGCTGGTTCTAGATAGCTAGGAGTATCTCGCTGCTCTCTGCCATGCATCGAAAAAGCATCGCTGGGCTGCAACCTCCAAAATGGATTAGAAGAAAAACAAGGTCTTCCTTCTACCTCCAACCAGGACAAGTCGAAAGCAAGGCCTGCCTTCTAGTCAGAGAGACCAGCCTTGCTCCTCAAAGTAGCACAAATCCTCTCTCTGGGTTTTATGAGACATCACAGGTAGACTGAATTCGTTCATCAAATACAATAATATCATTCCACTAATCTGCTAGTACTAGAGATAGCTAGGAGTATCTCGCTGCTCTCTGCCATGCATTGAAAAAGCATCGCCGGGCTGCAACCTCCAAAATGGACTAGTGGTATACGGCGCGCCTTCGCGCGCCGCCTGCTGATTAGTTGGTTGCGGGATTTAAAAGAGTTGGTAGGAAGAGCGACTTTTATAAGCGTTAACGGGTATCTTAGTTGGCAATGTTTTTTCTGTTAAATATATTTGTTTGTGAAATGATCATGTTCACGAAACAATTACATGGTACTTATTGTGATGGGTGCAGTTTGGTTCAAACAAAGCAAACAAATATACAAACACACGCCTATGTTTAGATCATAGGGGGTCTCGACAAGGAAAGCACACAGAGCAGAAGAACAAATAGATACTCGTACATCTCTACATATGGATGTGTGAATGCATTGCCTGAAGCATGGCAATATAATCATGGGTTGAAAAGCTTTGTATAGCAAAATCACAACCTTAGAAAACATGAACTAAAAACATGTCATCTTTCTAATGGATAGCACTGATAATGCTCTCAAGGAACACCCCTTCCCGCAAAGCATCAGCATCGTGTCCATAGCCGCACTTTCTTCTCGTTGTCATCAGTCTAGCATCAGCTCAGCTCGCTTGCTGCTTCCCTCGTTGGATAATTGCCATTCTCATTCTATAACCACCAGGCGGAAGACAACAACCAGCAATTCAGTACCAGTGTCAAGATTTAATGAAAAAAACATACAGACATGCACAAAAAATTTTCAAACAGCAGAATGTGAAAACTAAAATAACAAAGTGCGGCCAATCTTGCATTCTATCTATTGAACATAAAAGGACTGGCAAATTTACACCAGCTATTCAACTAACAAAAGTATAAAAACAACATACAACAGTAATATGTAAAAAATGCAAAAAACTAATTTGATAAAGAATATGTGAATGGTGTATACTGAATTAGTGCATAAATACAAACATGTGTCTAGATAAACAACCAATACCTTCTGAGGAAAAAAAAAATCAACAAATAGCTGAAAGAGCCTACTATGCAGTGTTTCTGAGATCCCATATTGTACTATATCTATTTGCATCTGGCTTCCCCAAGCGACCCCTTTTATATGGTGTGATTTGTGTCCACCTTTCCTACTCACATGCACGCACGCATGCATGTACTTATACAGAAATATTTGAGGCAGTTAGTTGGCATTCATTCAACCTGAGGCAGCGCCCTCTGGTGTGCAGGACAGCTTACGACGTCTTCAGTTAACACTTGGCAGTTAGGTTCTCTTCAGTTAACACTAGTACAGTAGTTGCTAGTACTACTTACTTGAGAAATGACTTTCTTTTTTCCTCCTTTGCTTTGGGCTTAAATGAAGGCCAGATCGGGACATAAATAGTCGACATTTCTTCTTTCCCAGCTCGCATACGTGTTGCTTCTGTTTCACTTAGTATCCGTCTCATTGTTGTATTGCTCCTCTCGTTTCGCCCATCTCGAAGGCATGTGAGGTCTCAGGATGTTGCTTTTCAGTCCTTTCTGGTCGCCATTCCGTTAGCAGCAGCGTGCGTATGCGTTCGTCCAAACAAGCAGCAGCATACTGTTAGGGCTCGTTCGGCAGTCTGGAATTAATTCCCGTACAGGATTCACATCATGCATGGATTGAGTGATTCCATGTGTGTCACTCAATCCTACATCTCATGGGTTTTATTCCCATATTTTCTAATTCCATGACCCAAAGTATTGTTTGGTTGATTGGGATCAAATTCGCGTACGTGAGTGGGACTCATTCCATGGGATCGGACACCAGGAACGATTCCTAGTGCTTTGTTGGTCGCAATAGCTGGATTGGATTAGGTGGGAATCCAACCCAGAAATAACCGAACAACATTTCCAACCCACTCTAGTATTCTCTCCCGACTATGGAAACCCACTAGATTTTGGCTCAAATCCTAGGCATTCCATACCAAACGAACAAGCCCTTAAGAAGCAGGAAGAGAAGTAGCGGTGGAACGCGGTTCCAAAAAATCGTGCACTGCTGCGGTCCGGGGAGCATGAATGCGATTGCGTGCAGTCGAGGCTCGCCGCATGGCGGCAGGAAGACGTACGAAGCTGAGGCACAGGCGGTCGACGGTGGCATTTCCCCATGTCTTGAGGAGCGCGGCGCCGTGCCATCGTCGTCGGTTGGTCACTGCATGCGACCACGCCGTCGACACGAGTACTTTAGGCCATTCTCAATGCAAGTTTTATTGCATTATTACCAAAGCTAATTTTTTTATAAACGAGCCAGCTAGGTTTCATTGAGATGAAACTCTTCTCTATTCTTATGAAACTCTACCTTCTCTTTCTTCATAAAACTGCTGATGTAACATATATTTTAATGCTTATAAAACTCACTATGAAACCCCATTCAGACTGGCCTTACTTCCCCGGGAGCACCAGTACGTTGGGTGTTCGATCGTGAGCAGAGACTTGTGATGAGAACTGAGTTGTCATAATGCACGGCCAGCGTGCTGCCTGAACCTACTAGCCGTATCCATCTCAGGAAATTTGTTCGGAACAATCATCCTCTGTGTGTGTATTATTGGCTCCCCATCATCAGCACCTAATTTGAGCTGTCGTGGCTAGGTGAATGCCCAACCAGTGCCCGGTGGCAGGGCAATACGAATGAGAACGAGCCACACGGTTTTCATTTCTCTAAATAAATGTTGAGTCGCAAAGCATCTTGGACTGCTCGATTTCTTTCCACTGTGTTGGGCATGGTGGTCGGCGCAGCAAGCGGCGACATCCGGAACTAGTGCACGACGTACGCCGATCAAGGTGGCGTGCGGTTTCTCGATGCAATGCTATTGCTAGGCCGTTGGTTGGTGGTGCGGATCTGCCGGACCATCTGCGTCGGCCTCGGATGTCAAGCCACCGGCATGGCGCGGCGCGAGCACAAGGACTGGAGGATGGATGCGGCCTCGATCGGCATCGCGTGGCGCCACCACCGTTCGGAGCAGCAACGGCGGCGAGCATGCGCCACGGGGCCGAGGACGCTGGAGACGTATTTCGTTATGAGCAGCACCGGCGGCGAGCATGACGTCGGCACCGAGGACGCCGGAGACGTATTTCTTGGCGGCGGGAGGAGAGCAGGCAGGCGTCCTAGCTTGTCAAGAACGGGAACGGGGAGCAATCGCTACTTGGAATAGCGACCAGCTCGGGTCCGATTAGACGACCCCTGCGGTCGAGATGATGCGAGTTGACCGCCAACTGTTGGTTGACTGAGGTTGACTCGACAGCAGCCGACCTCGGGCTACTTCCTCTTCGCGTCTTGCGGGCCTGCCTGTCTGTAGAGCGAGTTCAGGGTCGCCGGCCGAAGTGCCCGCGGACATCGCCGCCGGCGATGGCGAAGCTTGCGCGGAGGCCCGCGGGATCCTCGTTAACACCTTCGAGTCGCTGGAGATAAGCCGCGCGCGGTGCGGCGTTCCTGGCTCCGCCGCTGTTATACTACTGCGTCTCAGCAGGTGGCGACATGAAGCCTCCAGTAGCAGGCAGCGTCGTGTTCCTCTGCTTTGAGAGCTTGCAGGGCGCCTTCTACGAGAAGCAGCTCGATCGGGGAGATCGCCATTGGCCTGGAGAGCAGAGGTTTCTCGACGAACCACCTCGATGGCTCGATCGACGCCCTCCTTCCCGCTCAATGGAGGTAGGCACTCCCTGTGTCCGAGTACGCTGACAGACAGCCAGTCCTATCATCATTGTACGCTATATAAGCTTACCCTTATCACGACACTGTTTGTAATGTACGTTCTCCTTCATTAGAAACATTGCGATTCCTCTTTATTCATTATACTACCACTTGTCACACACGCATACATATGTAGTAGCTGTCTGTCACTTGCAGTTTGGTTTGCGACACACACAAAGAGCATGTAAACCAACGACCACGCAATCACCATCAACATAATTTTCCTGGATGCATTCATGTTTGCATATGTGTCTCTTATTCCACGGCGGAAAGCAAGACATCTGATGATCTGCAGGGGTGAAACATTGTGGATCTGGAATGTCACTGTTCGTGGCCTCGAGACCTAATTAAGAACCACATTCGGAGAGGAAATCAATCAGGCCTGATTTTATTCTTCTACGATGGCAAAGAGACGTGTGCATGTGCGAGTGCGTGTGTAGAGAGAGGAAGAGAGTACGTACCTCGTGATGCAACGGGTAGCAGTACAACAAGTATGGAAGTGGAACACATCACCTGCTTCTTGGTTGCCATATGGATTGTCCAAGAAAGATGAGGAAAGATACTAATATTTGTTGTTGGTCAGGACAAATAAAGGGTCTGTCGTTTATATTATGGTGAGTGCAGTACTCTTTCTTGACTAATTTAAATATTTATTGCTCTATCTTGCTATTCAGAAATAAAATTTCTATTCGGGTTTGCAAAAAAAAAAAAACAACATAAATGAGATAGGGTACTATATCTTATACATGGCCCCTAGACATAAATTATAATCCAAATTTTGATATCTGTTATAAATGAGATTTCCGGATGACCTCGTCTCCACCCTTTGCATGCCGCTGACCTTGCTGGATGAGATGTTGCATCCTTGAGATTCAATTTTCTCCATCCACATTTTATCTTCCATGGACCTCGAGGTTGAACACGCACTTGTCGAATATAGAGTTGCTCATGCTGTATCCAATCCCCAGCCTTCTTTCAGTGGACTTCTCGAGATCTCCTGGAGATTTGCTCGCCCATCAGGCAGCAATCACAGCCTCACGCGCCCGAAATCGGACGCCTGAGCGTGATGCCTGACGCAGGCAGATTTCTCAGGGCGTCAACCATACAACCCCATATTGACAACCAGCCGCAACGTTCTGCTGCCTGTCTCCTGCCTCGTTTTTCTGCAACAAAGCCTGGAATTCCATCCATAGGGCAAATGAAATGACATTCAAAAAAAAAAAAGGGCAAATGAAAACAAAACCGTCAATGGATCAGAAGTAACTGATGCTGAAAATATGCAGTGCATCGACCAGAGAGTAGCAGCTAGTACCTCAACAGCAATACTGTTTTAAGCCAAGCTCCTAAAACATCATGACTGTCTACAGGCATCCAGCTGAAATCAAAAGTCCAATACATGACACTTGATACAAACCATGCTCAGTAAAATATATTTTTCGAGAGGAGATTCACATCAAAACTCATGCTCGTAGACTGTGACTTGTGTTGATGTTTCAACAGTTATCTTTAGAATATGCAATGTTTAGACAATCGAAGAAAAGTAAAGTGAAGCGAAGTGTTCTGTTTCAGATATCTGAAAGTTCAGTATTCTGCAGCAGAAACAGAGTGTTTCAAACGAAATGAACAGGGCCTAACTATTATCAGGTGTTACCTTCTGTCGAGTGAATACCAAACATTTGTTGCCTGTAATAACAAAATGCCAGACATGTGTGGATCAAATTTTCTCCTCTTACTCGATATGCAGAACATCTGGGGCAGTGGCGAGTCCAGGTTCGGGCCTGGGGGTGGGCTGGAAATCAGTTGAGCTGATGGCGGTGCATGGGCCGGAAAATAGGAAAAATTCTACTGTTCATGGTTGCTACAGTGCTAAAAACGAAGGCTGAGCTGAATCTGGGGGTGGGCCGGGGCCCCTTAGACTCGCCACTGATCTGGGGAGCAACTTGAGAATTTCAGGCGACAGGGATCCCCCCTATGTCGTCCTGAACCATGTCATGGTCAGTGGGAGCCGAGATGTCATGGGTGGAGAAGCCTCCGAGAGGAAGGAACGAAGCAATGCCTGAATGCGGAAGCCCTCCGCTGGTGACCCACCAGCATCGCGGGCTCTCTCACCGCACCTGTCCACTGAGTGAGGCGTGAGCTAGAGAGGCGAAGGGCGGCGGTGGCGTGAATCAAGTACGGGATGCACCTGCGATGGGGCTAGTGAAACGCGGCGGCGCCGGCTCGACCTCGCCGGATTCCACATCGCCGACCAGGAACTTTTGCAGATAGACCCCTGGTTTGGATCGCAACTTATTGATTGCGATCCAAATGGGGGGGGGGGGGGCAATATGTAAATACTTGGATCGTGATTAATGAGAATCTGGAAGGTAGATGGACGGTCAAGATAAGCACTGTTCGGCGAGTAGAGGTGGAAAAAACGCTTTGCGGCGGTGAATTGAGTAGGAGGAGCCTGTTCAAGCATCAGGAACAGAGGGGTCATCGGTGATCATGCTCTCCAGGTCGGCCACGCCCGTTTTGGAGACGGTTCTCAAGCACGTTCTAGATGCGAGAGAAGCTCTGCAAAATAGTTGGTAAAGAGGATGTCAATTATACATCACCCTCATCGCATGTCCAATGGCGCTGACAAGGTTTCACAGTATCGTTGGTGTAGCACCCCACCTCAAATTAATGAGGGGTTAGCTAACCAGGATCATAATCGGGTGATGCTTGACGAAGCAAGCCTCCAAATGACCACACATATAAGCATAAGTAAAATAAAGTACAAAAGAAATTTAATTATTACACCTTTGATTTGAATTTGATTACATAAAAGAGTTTTGAAAAGCATAGCGGAAGCGATATACAACTCGACGTGTTACCCTATGATGAAGCACGTTCAGCCTATAAACATGCTTCATGTTCTTGATCCAAAACATCACCTGCAAAAAGATTTAAACCGCAAACCCTGAGCAACTAATACTCAGCAAGACTTACCCGTCAAAATGGCCTTCTAAGGCCGACTCCTAGCATGCAGGAGGCTGACCAAAGGTGTAGGAATAATTGGCATAAAAATAGCACTAAAAGTGGGTCCTTCTTTCAAATTTTAGCCAAATTAAAAGGGTTCTTGCATCAATGTAAATATTAGCAACCTAACTAAGCAATACATAATTGCAATACAATTAATTGAAGTATCAAAACAGCATATATATACATCATCATGTGCACTTCTTACTACGATGTGACACAGTGAACAAGTGGTACTCAATAACCGCGAGGGACGGCGATTCGAATCGATTTACACCTGCAGGCGAAACCTGGATACACGACGTACGCACACCCAAAGGGGTCACGCACGGCAACCTTTTACAAGATACCATAAAGTCGAGCCGCTTAACACCTCTCCCGAGTACACGTCTCCCCACGCGATAGCCACGCCGGGTCTAACCGTGGTTCGCCCGGGCACCCTCCCTTCAAACACGATCCCAGATTCCACCATAACCATCTTCATCACCAAAAGAGAGGTGGGTTCACGTCCAACAATATAGTAATCAAGTTACATCGGTTTACTAGTTCCCATTACACTAGCATGCACCCGGTACGTTCAAACTTGCTCAGCGGGGCCACAACGAACGGTCCTCAATCGACACAGACGGGGCTACCGCACACAAGACCTCCATATCCTGCTGCAACCTACACATCCCCGTCCGGTCTCCAATTATCATCATCATGTGAAATAGTAATAAGTACCATTTTCCCAAAAAGAGCCCTATAGCTCGCGAGTAGTGTTCCGCACCACTCGACTTCTACCGATGACTCACATTAAGCATAGCACAAAGTAACGAACGGCTGAACATACCCACCCATAGGAATACATATGGATACATGCAACTAAGGTTTCATTCAACTCCTAAATACCTAGTGCACATAACATGACTCCATCAATATATGTGACAAAGTAAAATATTTTTAAAAGGGTTGAGATGCACCGGGGCTTGCCTTTGGGTTTGAGCAATGTTAACACATTCCACTATGTTAGTAGCAGTCCCAAGCTCTCCATGGTGATGATTTCCCACCTCTTCGATTCCACCTTCGCATCCTAGATGATAATATGCAATGATGCGGTGCAAAGTTAGAATGCATGAATAAAGAGTGAATTGTGACATGTTTGATTTACTTAATAATATGGCAATATTCACATAACTAATTCAGAACTGAATTCCATCAATAAAGGGTGTGGTCTGAGGGTGAGGTTATGATTTTATCACATTTCACTTGAAGCATTTTCTTCAAAGGAAGAGGAGTTATTTTTACCATTAAAAGTTGGTAATTTCTCTTATTGCATAACAGTGGCTTGGACAATTATTCAAGAAGTGAATTGAGGTTTATAAGAGCTTATTCAACCTTATCCCTAAGTTTGAGATTTAAGCAAGTATATGTTATTTATTGAAATGTAAATTGGCATAACATGAGTGGTTTGATTATGGAAATAATGTGGAAGCTCTATTGCACAGAGGGAATGTATTGGAATTTATTTTACAGTGATCATTTGTTTTAAGATGTGCTATTGATCTTATAAGGACCATATTCACCTAGACAAAGTATTTATCCTATAGTGTTTCCCGAAAGAAAGTAAAGTATGACATTATGTACAAACCTTTGATTTACTATCAATCCTTATGGTGAAAGATGATGCTGCATGTATGTTTTAAATGGTGATTGTGTGCATATCTATCATGTAAAGTCTATCTTATGAGCACTAATGAGCATGGGGTTGTTTCAAAGAAACATGATTAAATACACTAAATTTACATAGCAATTACTCATAGGGTGGTTTGAATATAAAAAGAGGCTATATGCTCCTAGTGCCTAGGGAGACATTCTTATGTGTTAAAAGTTTACTTCATATATTTAAGAAGGCATGCAGAAATTAATTACTTAAGCCAGAGTCATATATATGCATATGGTGGCAACCTATAATTAGGGGCATGAGATGCATGGATATCATTTATTTAACTGTAGCTGATAATTAGAGTAACAAGTATAAATGAACCTATATGCTCATGCATGGATAATATGTTCATTTACTTGGAATAATTAATTTACATTCAAAGTAAAAAGTGTACAAACTATCATTTTTGTAACAACCTATGACATGCGGATTGAGATCCATATATATTGTTCAAAGCAATTACATGTACAACCATGATGTGAATATGCAAAGTATTTCTAATAGGAACATATACAATTATTATAAGGAACATGTATGTATCAAGTTAAATATTTTTCTAACGACATGTCTTGTGGGTCAAAACTGCAACAAACAGTGGCATGGTGTTAGTGTTGCTGTGAGATTCAGAAAAGACTCCAAAAAGATTTTTAAACATTTTTTTATTGTAGTATTTTCAAAATTGAACTAAAGGATTTTAGGGTTCTTAAAGGTCGAAACCAAGATTTCACCTAAAAATTTCTTTAACAAGGTTCTGGAAGATCTATAATTAATTTTGTATTTTTATTCAGCAACCTAATCCTAGGTACAGTAACATATCCAAAATCTGGTGCCAAAAGGTGCAGGAATAAAATGATAAAAAGATTTTTGCTAGAAAATTGGAACTGAAATTACTCTTAAAATGTGGTGAATTTCAGGATCCTGTTTTGTGAGATGTGCATTAAACTCACAAGGAGCATGTGTGCAAAAAATCAGAATTTTTGCATGCATATATCTTTTTATAAAATTTATTTCATGTTTCTCTTCTCTGAATTTTATAAAATAAACTAAGACGAATTCAGATGTTTATGTTATACCACTTGATAGGTCTGTTGACAAGGAATCCAACAAACTTGGTTTCTCATTTTTCTGAGTTGTATTTGAATTTCTATCGAATTTAGAAGTTTGGCCAAAATCTGAGAAAATCAGATAAAAAGAAAAGGGGAACTGTAGCAGTGTCAGTGGTGCGCGCGACGCCGGCGATGGCAACGAGCGTGTTCCGGCTAATCGACGGCGAGTCAAGGTGCACACCAAGCGCTACCCTGCTCAGGGCACCGAGGCGGCTCGGAATCACCTACACGGGCACGCGCGCGCACTCGGGAGCAGAGCTCGACGCGGGGACAGCGGCGGCGGCCATGGCGCGGCGGCACTCCGGCGAAATGAGGCGGCGCGGCAGCGAGCTAGGGGGAGCACAGCACTCACCAGCTCGCGGGGAAGCTTCCGGGCCAACACGTGCGCGAGGAGGAAGGCCGGAGGTGGGAGCTCGTCGGAGGAGGCGGTGGTGTCCGGCGGACGGCGGCGAGGGAGAAAGAAATTCCGGCGATGGTGCTGCAGGATAGCCATCAAGCTCGCGTCAGCAAGTGCTCCAGACCAAGAGGGGCTCGAGGACGCGAGGAATTGGACAGCGACTCACCAGTGTACGAGAATCGCACGTCGACGGTGAGCTAGGTCGAATCCCCGGCCATGGCGGAAATCCACTCGAACTCGCCCAGCACTTGGAGAAAGGCTTCGCGCGCGGCTGCAGCAACTACTGATGCTCCTTACGCGTGCTTCGGCACCCAGAGGCGAGCTCAAAAGACAGCGGCGAAACGGCGAACCGTTGCGAGCTCGACGGCGGCGATGGCGGCTCGGGGTAGGAGTGGAAAAGGAGGGCGAGGGCGACGACTTGACCGCGGGGAAGGGAAAGGATAAGGGCGGGGACGAAATGGCGTGGCCGTGCGACGCTGACGACGGCCACAGTCGCCGGAATGGGTGGTGAGAGACGCGGCGTCGCCGGCGGCGACACATGGCGCTACAGTGCCATTTGGTAATTTTTCGGATTTTTGGAATTTCCTTCGGTTTGATTTGGTTTGATTCAAATTTGGTCTTTACGAACTCCAAAAATCATGAAAAATTCAGGTTTGGGAGATTTGAGTGAGAGGAACAACTTTGTCAATTGGCATTTTTGCTAACTCGGCTTGTATTTCAAATTAAAATTCATTCAAAGCTTAGGTTTGAATAAAGTACATGCATTTAATTGGGCCTTTAGATTTTTGCAGAAAAAATCCCCAAAAATCTCTAAAATTATCCTTTAGCCCCTGGATGATGAGGAATTTTTCATTTGGGTCCACTTGTATAGAAAATTTTAAAGTTGTAGTTCAAATGCTTGTTTGGATGAAATTCATTCAATTTGAAGTGATTTTGAATTCCTTTTCATCTTTCTTTGATTTTTTCTTGATCATATTCACTATTTGGGTTTAACAACTTGATTAGGACCAAATCAAGTGAGATGTTACAGTTGGCGTAGCTTAATGCAGGCTCAAGGGGGCCAAGCCCGCCCCCGCCCCCCCCCCCCCCCCCCCCCCCAAAAA
Source organism: Eragrostis curvula (assembly GCA_007726485.1). NCBI lineage: Eukaryota > Viridiplantae > Streptophyta > Magnoliopsida > Poales > Poaceae > Eragrostis > Eragrostis curvula. The sequence continues at coordinate 244,602 of RWGY01000051.1, read as the reverse complement.
AAAATTCTTCATAAATCAATAATTGATTGATCATTTCATTTGCTGTAGTGAATGGTTTGCATTTCATTGCAGTGCACAGCAGTGAAGCATCATCAGTCAGGACAGTGGCGGAGGCAGGTGGTGGTTGGGGGGGGGGGGGGGGGGGGGAGCAGGGGCCTGGCCACCCCTATGCTTGAGACACACACCATTGCACACAAAATTTGACCATGTATTTTGTTGTAAATTTTTGATTTGGTCCCCCTCAAGACCTATATACTACTGCTTGGCGTCTCTCAAGCTGATTTTCTAGCTCCGCACCAGAGTCAGGAGAAGAGAATAGGCGGTGCGAAGGAGCTACGTACTAGCACAGGAGCGTATGAACGGTGTGAAGCAGCAGTAATCTCGGACATGGTTGGGAAGACGATGCTGGTTCCGGACACCAGCGGACGCGTTCCCTGTCACCTCGATGCCTCCGGGGACATCGTGCTGTACGTGTCCCGTGCGTGTCTTGTACGTTGTCATGCATGCCACCGGTGTCTCGGGCTTTGAGTTCCGATCGAGCTGCCGGCGGCCGGATGTCTGCGCCGCCGTACGCGTGAGGATTTGGATCGTGCAGACACAAGACTCTTGCCTTTCCCCGCGCGCGTGGAGCTAAAAACTTGGATTGGATCGTTCCCAAGATCCATCGATCTCAACTAGCTTAATTCCTGCAGAACCTATTGCGATGGCGCCGACGAAGCATGTCGACAACACTGGTAACGTAGTTGGGATTTTTATTTCCAACTGAGGCTGCCATGTCGCACTTTGGCATTGTCCTGAACAAAGTGCTTGCAACTTCGAAAAAACCCTGCCTGGTGCCATTGGTGAGCCAGCTCTCTAGCATTCCTCTCTTTCCATGCTAATCAAGTCACTAGGACTAAGCAGGACTCCATTGCAGACCTGAGGTTAGTAGGGACACTACGAGAAGTTACCAATGAGCTGCCTGCTTCATGTTTGATCGTGCAAGTATACTGAACAATTTTGTTAGACTTGACTGTTTATCGAAAACATCTTCAGTGGATCTGAAAACATGCATTTTATGGTTATGGAGAAGCAGTATCGTTGTTTGGAAATAGCAGAGATTCTGGTCGACATTAAAACAACAATACTGCTTCTCTCTCTCTTTTTTTTTTTTCTTCTCCCAAACATAAGCATTAAGACAAGCACCTAAAATATCCTGACTGTCAACAGGCATCCTGCTGAAATCAGAAGTTTGGTACATGACACTCCATTCAAACCATGCTAGAGGACAGTAGAAGAAGAAGAAGAAGCTAGTGACAGTTTCAGGTATGCTACAGAACTGAAAGCTCTGCTTCTAGCCTCTCTTCATTAGATACAAATTTTATTTTCATTGTTAACCTGATTTTCTAAATGTAGCTAATTATGTGTTGTCTTCAGAGCCCAGTAAAACGATTTGACCCAAAAGTCCCAGGTGCCACTGAGGAGCCGCATACTCCTGTATTTGCTCTCAGCAAGGTCATAACCATTGCACACGGCTTGAAACTGCTGCCCCTGTGTCAATGTACTAAAGCGATTTCTCCTTATAAAAGTCGTTTTAACTTCCAATTTTGAGATTTCCTTTCCAACTTCCAGTACTGCAGCCAAAATCTGTTGAATAAATTTTTCCAGAGGGCATTCATAACTTACAGGCTTGTTGACATGTAAGGTTCTTCTGACAGAGCAACAGTCATCTTTAGAGGATGCATGCAATGTTCAGACAAGCTAAGAAGAGTGAAGTGAAGCGAAGGGTTTCATTTCAGATGTTTATACAATAGCCTGCACCTCAATTGGCACAAAGTTCAGCAGTGTGTCTGCAGCAGAAAACATTTTGGAAACCTGCAGCGGGAAAACATTCCTGGATTTAGCTAATATTAGGTGAAATGCCAGACATCTGTTGATAATTTTCGCCTCTCGCTCGACATACAGAAATTTAGGCCAGAGAGATTCCTCCCCTGTTTCATGGTCGGTTGAATCAGAGGTGTCATGGGCGGAGAGGCCTCCGAGAGGAAGGGATCAAGCGGTTCCTGGAATGCGGAGCCGCTCCGGCGATCCACCTCCATCGCGGGCTCCCTCGCCGTCTCTGGGCACTGCGCTCCCGTCGGCAGCACCTCCGAAAGAGCTAGGCCCGGAAGGGCGGCGGTGGCGTGAATCAAGCGCCGCGGGATGCACCTTCGATGGGGCTAGCGACCGGCGGCGCCGCCGGCTCGGCCTCGCCGGATTCCACTTCGCCGGTCAGGAATATTTTCAGATACACCCCTGGTTTGGATCGCGACTATTGATCGCGATCCAAATCGAGAGGCAATATGCAAATAGTTGGATCGCGATTATATAGTCGCGATCCAAAAATTTGCAATAAACCCTCTGGTTGTACGGTCGGCTTCTTCCCCGTCGGCTCCCCTTCTCCTGTCCGTCCGCCGCGACCGTCCTTGGCGACGGCGACCCCTCCTGTCGAGCGCGTGGGCGACCTCGTCCGGGCTTCCGTCAAGAAGAACATCGCTCTGTTCCAGGTCTGAGGGGTGTGGAGGCGGGGCTGCCGGATATTACCTGAGTCTCTCGTCGACATTAGAAATCGGAAGTTCGCAATGCGGGATCGGTGGGAGTTGGTCGGTCGCGGCAGTTGATGAAGGAGCCGGACGGCGAGCCCGGCAGCCGACGAGATGCAATGCAAGCGAGAGCCCGTTGCAAGTCTGAATTCTGATAACAATTTGCACACCCGCGTGATGTACGCTCTCGTCTCCCTTGTCACCGGCGGTGCGCCGCCGCCGGGGGTCCTTGCTCAGCTGGGGGCAACTGGCCATGGTGACGACGCCTACTCCGGCAACTCGTAGCCGACCCTCCTGCCCTCTTCGTCGTTGAAATAGACAACTGGATCATCATTAAGGTTGTCTGTCGTGGTGAAGAGGACGTTCGGGTACTTGGCGTACGTACGTCCGCTGTGTCCTCCGCATGTTCTGGCGTGAGAGGAGGTTGAATCGGCACAAACAATGTTGTATATGCGGGCGAACTTGTGCTTCAAAGCCAGATTGAGAACCTGCCGCTGCTGGCTCGCCGTCGAGTAGATCGGTAGACACGGTGCCTCGTCGTCGAGTAGATCGGTAGACACGGAGAGGGCAGGGCACGCAGCGGAGACGCGATGATGTGAGGCGTCGCCGCAGGCGCTGTACCTAAATAGCTGGGCTTTTGACAGTCTTATTTGGTGTGTAAGAAACCGGCGTTTTGACTTACGGACGTAGTTGTTTTTCCGTCCAGCTAGCTTTTATGGTTTTCATCCAGTTTTTTTAACCAAAAGTGGGCCCAATAGCATGACAAGCGGGGCCAGCGTGAGGGGGTAAGGGGTAGACTTTTTGGTGCAAATTGACGCCGATTTCGTCGTCCTTTTTTATACTCCCTCCGTTCTTTTTTATATGACACCATTGACTTTTTTCGTTACTTTGACCTTTCGTCTTATCTATAAATATTTCCTTAAATAGCTAAGTGTATAAGTTAGCTTTAAAGTGTTTTTGATGATGAATCCAATGATATTTATTTCACATTCAAAAAGTATTTATTTAAATCTATATTGTTAGTCAAAGTTCAACGAAAAAGTCAACGGTGTCATATAAAAAAGAACGGAGGGAGTAGTATAAGATAGAAGATATAGATTTATAGTATAGATTAAAGTTATGGTCTGATGAAAATGAGAAGATAACGAGTCTTTGAGGCCCATGGGCCCGTCCAGACGGCCCATTACTAACAAAGCGAACGGAAAAATCAGAAAGACCCTCTACTAGCTAGTCCAAAAAGCCCAAATGAGGAAGAAAGAATACCACGCGTTGGCTGCGTGTATAGTCTGGTCGTCCGCACCCGCCCAGCCCAGGTCCTAGCTAGGGTTTCCCATCTCTCCCGCCCCTCTTCCCCTACGCCGCCGCCGCCGGGCCGTCCCTTTCCCCTTCCTCCATCCCCCTCCCAAACCCCTCCTCGCACCCGCACAGACCCCCATCTTCTCCCGCCCCTCTTCCCCTACGCCGCCGCCGCCGCCGCCGCCGGGCCATGGACTCCGACTCCGACTCCGACTCCAACCCCGTATTGGAGCTGCGGATGAAGAAGGAGTGCTTCCTCAAGAATGCCCAGGAGGCGCTCAGCGTCCCGTTCAGTAGGGCCACCGTCGACTTCTCCCGCACAGGCCTCGTGCTCAAGGCCAGGGACACCAGCGGCGGCTCGTATGCCGTGCTCCACCTCAGCTCCAAGGCCTTCGATTACTACTCCTGCGACCACAAACACTTCTCCCTGAATCTGAACCTCGCCGCCGTGTCCAAGATTTTCAGCTTCGCGAACAACAACGACATCATCACCATCAAGCACCAGCTTGAGGACGGGTACACCTTTCCCATCTCGTTGGGGTCGCCAGGTAAGTTCGAGTCACGCACGTCTTTTGCGCTAGCTGCTATTTGCACTGACCCTGTGCTGATTTTGGGTTTGTGGAAATGAACAGACAGTCATGTGATTAGCTGTTTTCATCTGGATGTCCAGTTGAACGCCATCGGCGTGCATGTCGACGTCCCGGACTTTCCGGAATCCATCTACCAGGCCATTGTCTGCATGCCCTCTGCCAAGTTTAAGCATTTCTGCGACAAGCTCAGCTGTGACACCGGGGACAGGAATGCTGGTACATAGATTTATCCTGGTGGTTTATAAGGCTAACTGTTACTGTTGCGCATGGATGATTCTAGTTCTGTACCTTGAACCATTTCCATCTCCTGCTGTAGTTATCACTGTCTCAGTGGATAAGGACAATGTCCGCTTCTTCACTGATAGGTCATCAGCAATTGTCCACCTGCAGACCCAAAATGGTGACAAGGTACCCACCGGTTTGACCCTCTTAGCCCCTCAAATTGGAATGGATGTCATCATCTGAATATCTGTATGCGACTGTAACATGAAATGCATTTAACAATCATATCTGTGATGTGTTGTCGATTCTTAATGCCCTAATATTGTTAGCAAGTGCATTCTTGGTTAGGTTACCTTTTAGCCTGTCTTGTGGATAGACACTAGATTAGCAAAACATGCATACATAAACTGCCTTTGAATTTCCTTGTCTCGCTATACCGTGTTGAGTTGCTAATTCACTTTGTTCGCTAATTTGTCTACATCTTTACCATACTTAAAAATAGGAGTTGGTGGCTTGTGATGGTGGTCGGTCGTCCTCCCTCCTTCTTGATGGCGCCGACATGTGGGCCCTCCAGTGCGGCAGAATGCTCGGCAGTCTCCCGGTCACGGCAAGCCAAAGACAACATCTGACCGAAATCCCTGGTTGCTGCATTTACTCCCGCCGCTATCCCTGCTCCAGCACTCTGCGACTCGCCGCGCACCGCTGCCAGCGGCAGCACAAGCCACGACTCCCAGTGCTTCCTTGGTGCACCCTGCACTTTTGTGCGATGCTCCACGAACAATAATAACTAACGAACTTTGCGACACTGATTGGTTAACAAATGTCTTTGGCAAATAAAAATCTCCAATGAGCGAGTATGTTTCAGCTTTCAAATTATTTTTCAGTCCTATAGATTTATATGGTATTTTTATTTTTAAGTAAAAACAATATCTTAGAAATGCATGGAATTCTACTAGGATGAAGTAAGTAGAGGTATTAGTGAAGGAAATGCTGAAGTAAAGTTATCGCTATGTGAGTTGGATTCTGTTTTCTACCGAAGAAAAACTATACTCGCTCTGTCCTTTTATATAAAGGCAAAATTGTCTGAGACACACTGAGAAAATGTGGCTTTGTCCGTAACACACCAACAAAGTTGAAATTGTCTGTAGCACACTACGATTTTAAAAACTCATGTCTGTGACACACTATTACCATTTTGCAATTGTTTTCAACTTTTTTATCTCAATCCATAGGATACATTAGAGTTTGAAACTTGGCACCAATGTACATTGTTGCATTGTCTATCATTGGAAAATGGAATCATATTTTTTTCGGTTGTTTGCATGATTTGATCAACAAATTAAATATTAAAACAATGAGCACGCGATGCAAACAATAAAAAAAAACATGGCTCCATTGATGCAACAATGTACATTGGTGCCAAGTTTCAAACTCAAAGGTATCTTATGAATTGAGATAAAAAACTTGAAAACAATTGCAAAATGGTAATAGTGTGCCACAGACATGAGTTTTCAAAATCGTAGTGTGCTACAGACAATTTCAACTTTGTTGGTGTGTTACAGACGAAGTCACCTTTTCTCAATATGTCTCAGACAATTTTGCCTTTATAATAATAGTCAAAATAGTTAAAGAATGAAGTTACCATCTTGTCTATTACTCCCTCCGTTTAGAAATAGATGTCATTCTAGCTCTGGTCACGGGTATTTTTCTCTAGCTCACCAACCAATCCACATTGCTCAAAATTTGTCATATTTCTAGAATTCTTTACATAAATAGATAAATTTGAAATGCTAGAATTCCTTATATAAAGAGATGGAAGGAGTATGTAGTAGGTTTTGAAAATTCCTCTAAGCTATATGAATTTCTACATTGGAAGCCTAAAAAAGGCATTAGTGTGAAGTTGTGAACAAATACATGGTTAGCTATGCAATTTTATTTGGTTACAATGTTGGTTGTTTTTTCATTTGTGACAAACAATGACGTCTTGGTTTTAATTTATTTTACCGTAGCAAAGCACGGGCATTGTGCTAGTATTCTTAAAGCGGAACATGACTCTTCATTTGGTTGATTACATTGGTATTGCTAAATAGGATTGAATTAGGCGTTTCCTTTTTAGTTATTGCTTATTTTTCCTTCTTAACTGTAAGATCTGGGTGGAGGTCTGCAGTGCAGATTACCATCTGTTTATTCAATAAATTTCAATTGGTTCTATCATATGGAGTAACATTTTTATATCCTGTGCCATTCAACTACTATTTTAAGAAATATTGTAGAATGGATCCTGTTTATGCCTATGTGCACTAGTTAATGGGTCATGTTTGTATCAATGCAGCCAAATGAAGCTCCCCATATAGTGATGAAAGAAAAGATTTCCCTGACCTTTAGCCTGAGGTACCTGAAGAACTTCTCCAAGGCGTCTACCCTGTCTGATCAAGTGACAATCAAGCTTTCGCCCAACCTACTTGTGGTCGAGTGCATGATCAAAGAGATGGGCTACATCAGATATCATGTGATGCCAGCAGACAAGGAGGGATTGAAGAGGAAGATAAGATGCAGAACTGATGACTAGCGGGGATAACGTATGGTCATGGTTCCTACTTTGTCTTTCATGTTACCTACTTTGTCTTTCCACCATCGTTTGCTTGACTATTGTTTGCAAGCAAAAAAGATGTTATGTCTCATCTGTTTAGACCAGACAGTTTCAGCTGCTTGTATCAGTATCTGTTGTGAGTCCTTGGATTTACAGTGAATTTAGATGAGTGGATTTGTGCTTTGTGCATTGGTATATACTATGCTCTTTGATCTGGTCACACAATTTATTTGCAGAAAAAAAGTCTATTTTCGACCAACCAACTCTTGCCTCAGTTTGGTTTTGGCCATCAAACTCCAAAACCGGGTATCTTTGGCCACGGTCAGCAAAATATTTATACATACTATTGTATGAAAGAAAGCACAAATATATCCAAAGAAAATTCAGTTTCTACAAATAATGGGATCATACATATTCAGTAAAAATCTCTGTATTTTCAAGTATGTAACCAGATCGATTTTGATTGCAAGCACACAGACAAGGAGAAATTTGTAAATTTGACACCCAATTTGAGGGCCTAGTTCCTCCTGTCACCTAATTTGTGGTCTCTTCAAAATTTGACACCGCCCGCGCAAATTTCTTCAAAACGAGTGTTTCATACCATTGTTTATAATTTCCCTTGTACTATGTGTGCTTGTATTCTCATGTGACAAGACAAAAATGCCCGCTGGCCTTATCTACACACACGAGTCACAGTCAAACAGAGACAGTTATTTTCCCCTGCCGCGGCCTCCTTCCTGCGCGACGAACCCTAGCCTTTGCCGCCTGGGCCACGGGGATATTTAACTTTTTGCCTCTTCAGGTAGCAACTTTCCGGTGGGCGAAAATTTTAGTGCAAATGAAATTTAAGTGCAATGATGCAAATATACAATCTCTACCTTCCGATCCATCCTTGTTCCTTCAAAATATTTCTAAAATAAAGAGAGACAATCGAGGAGATGTTTCCAAAAAACCACAGGTAGGATTATGGAAAGAACAAGAACCTTTAGATCAAGATCAGACGGTAAGGATGGCATATTTACACCATTGCACTCAATTTCCATTTGCACTGAAATTTCCCCTTTCCGGTTGCCACTATATTTTTAGAGAAAAGCTATATTTTGCCCGGGTATTTTAGAGGTTGTTTATGGCCAGCAGTCTTTGCCGTCCGATCTGATCTGCGCTCCATCTTTTTTGCGTCCGATCTGTTTTTTTTTTTTAACATTTAGGCCCCACCTGGCAGCGATACCATTTGATTTTTTTCCTACCCCCTGGAACATTTGGGCCTTATCCGTTTCATTTCCCCGTGGGTGTTGAGACGGCGCCACGGCGGCGGCACCGGGCGATCTCCATCCGCTTGGAGGACGGCGAGGCAGTGGCGACCGGCGAGGCGTCGGCGTTGGGCATCCGCACCACCACCTCCTCCTCTCGGTGCTCTCCTCCCTCTTCCTCGCAAGCTCCGCCACTTCCCCGACGCTGCCGTAATGCTCGCCTCCCTCCACTCAGACCTGCCCTGCCCGCCGCCGCCCTTCCTCATCCGTCTCCTCCACGCGCTCCTCCCGGTCTTCCTCCCCGACCGCCCATTCTCTGCTTGCTTTCGCGTCAGACAACGAGCTTCCAGGTGAGGCGATTTTGCTCCCGTTTCCATTCCGGTACCTCATTTTGCTTGGTTCCCCTATTTTTGGTTGGTTGTAGATGATGTCGCATCGGTGTGTTGTTATTTGTTCCTTGAATTTAGCTTTCACATAGTGATTTTCGTGTTCTAGGGGTTCGATTTTGATGTTGTTTCCCGTAGCGATATCTGTGGTCTATCGTTCGATTTCACCCAAGCAGACCATGTTTTGATTTGCCCATGGTGACCTCCGTGCCGCTATCTCTGTTCAACTTTAAATCCATTCTCTCGGTATGATGAGATTTGCCCATTTTCCCTTTCAATTTCATGACCTGGGGTTCGTGTATATTTGTTAGCTGTTTATCTCGTCTTAACTTTCATTCCTATATCTGTTTTTATCTAATTTTGTTGCTTCCGCTCAGGCGCTCACCATTTCGCATTCTACTCTCCCGAGCCCATCCAAGTTGAGTTGGTTCTTTGTTTATTTTCCAAATTTTCGCTTGATTTATGTGACCTCCGATCAGATCTGAGTATTATTTTTTATTTGACTTCAATTGATTTGCTGTCTTCCTCCTCTCTCCCGGCTGGAGCAGCATCTTTGTGTGCCTTTGCAGGAATTACGATTTACGACAATGAGGCTTCATTCACAGGACAACCTAGTGGCACAGATGGGGTGCTGATCGGAGTTACTGGTCTTGAGGTATTAATTTGTGCTTAGACAATTTATATGCTGCACAGTCTATTTCACAGTTGTATTAGTCAGAATTGGTCTCCATTTTGCTCTTATCTGATTGGGTGAGTACCCGTTTTTTCCGTGATTATTATGGGTAATATTGTGTTACCTGCTTGTATATCTATATCACTTTGATTTTTAGTGTTTGTTCTCCAACTTGGCAAGTTAATGTGTCTGTGCACGAGAAAACCTATTGTAGCTTAGCAAAATATTGAAGATTGGGAATCTCAACTGAAAGGGGAAACAAGGATTGAAGCCGCAACGAAATATCACTTGCGTCAGTACCTGAGAACAAAGGATGTCTGGAGGATTGACCTTTCCATTTTTTTATTTTTTTTTTGTATAGCTGTAGTCTGTTAGGATCTTAAATGGTTCTATTGTATTTTAGTACCATTGTTGTGTGGGACATCATTGAATTATCAGCCACATGTTCATGTTATCGTTCAGCCGGCCATTGGAAGCATATTAGTAGTCAGGAGGCGCCACTGATATCCTTTGCCTGCATTCAGATCAAGCCCTTCATATAGTTTCTGCTCCTATGTGTTTCATGACTATGATTCATCAGGCTGTATATCACTTTTTGTTGTTGACTTGATTCTTTTTACCTGCATTCCTCTGGGACCACAAGAAGCCATAAAAATTTGCTTGAAATGTTTATCAAACTGAGATAGACACCCAAATCTGTGTGTAGGGGCTAGTTTTTACACCCAAATCTTCCTTCCCTGAAAATTTGTGTGTGGGTGCTTCTTTTTCTACCTAAGTATATGGATCTTCTATTTTGCATAGGTGGGAGGTAGACACTCCCTATTTTTAGCATACAAGACAGAAACTGCATACACATTCATCACTTTTGCTTGCGTGGCACGCCAACCGGGTTGTCCAGCTCGGATCGAGTCAGCAGGCAGAGGTAAAATGACCGGGCTGCCCACCCTCATCCGCTCTCTTTCTCCCTTCCTTCCCCTTCACTTTGGTCCGCCCCGCCGCCGCCGGCAAGGAGCAGCGCACTGAGCAGATGGTGGTGGGCTGGTAGCGTTCGAGGCGTTCCAGCATCTCAGCTCCGTGAAGGTTCGCCCCATGACGGGCATCTCCGACCTCGACGTCATCGACAGCACCACCGACAAGCGCGCCGCCATCGTCGTCATGCCGTACCACAAACCGCTCCACCACGACGGTACCTTCCAGTTGCTGCGCCCGGCGTACCACGCCATCAACAAGCACGTGCTCCGTGAGGCGCCGTGCTCGGTCGCCATCCTCGTCGACCGCGGCCTCGGCGGCCACGCGCAGGTAGGCGGCTCAAGGACATGTCGGTGCGGTTTGAGGAGCCGGAGGCGTGCACGAGGGAGCAGGTGCTGGAGACCATCGAGTCGTCGGGGTTCAACGTGTTCGTAGTGGGGATGCCGCCGGCGTCGCCGCTGGCCTTCTTCCACACTAGCCGCCACATCCCGACGCTGCTCAACCTCGTCGAGGTGTCGCGCGGCACGACCATCAACAAGTCCATGGCTGGTGGGGTACGAGCTCTAAGGAGCTGCACCTGGTAGGAGTGGGGAGCGGGGAGCGGCAAAGGCCACCTCCACGAGGGCGCGATCGGCGAGACCAGCGGGGAGGCGGGGGAGGCCAACCGACGGAGGGATCAGGCGAGCACGCACTTTGGGAGATTGTGTGTGTAGGCGAGCACGCACTTTGGGAGATGGAACCAATTACTCAAAGTGGGCCTATGACATGAAGTTGCATCTTTTCGGGCTTCACCCCTCTCTTTGGGAGATTGTGTGTGTAGGTGTGAAGAATCCCAAGAAACTAAAAATGGAACCACACACTTGCATGACCATCTTTAAGTCTTGTCAGTCTAGGCAGGTTAGAAAAGGCCTCAAACAAGCAACACTGAGAATGGGAATTGATGCTGATGGTAAAGTTTGTGTTGAAAAGTACATTTTTGATCAAGATGTTGCAAGGAAAGCCCTTTAGTTGATGATATGTGTCCATGAATACCCTCTCTCTCTTGTTGATCATGTAGGCTTTCGTAAATTCTGTGCTACTTTGCAACCTATGTTTACTGTTGGAACTTGAAATACTATTAGGCAAGATATCTTGGACATGCATGAAGTTCAAAAGAATTTTATGGTCAAGTACTTTCAGCAATTGGAAAGTCGTGTTGCCGTCACAACTGATATGTGGAGAGCCAATCATCAAAAGAAAGGCTACATGGCAGTCACAGCCCATTTCATTGATGAGAAATGGACCCTGAAAAGTTTTCTTTTGAGGTAATTGGTGTTACACTACTTAGTTTCTTACCTGCTAATTTTTGTTCATGTGCTTTGATTGTCTTGTATGCTGTACTAAAATATTCTTTTATAGGTTCGTTTATGTGCCGCACCCTCACACTGCTGAGTTGATAGCTGATGTCCTTCATGATGTCCTTTGCGACTGGCACCTGGAGAGGAAGATTTCTACTGTCACACTTGACAACTGCACTGTCAACGACAATTTGATGGAGAAAATAGAAGATAAGTTGCCTCTTGACTCTCTTATGCTGAAAGATGATGATGGGAAAAAGTTATTGCATATGCGTTGTGCTGCACACATATTAAATCTGATTGTGAAAGATGGGTTGGCGGCCATGGATAAGGATGATGGTTTAGAGAGGATTCGTGAAAGTGTTCGTTTTTGGTCTGCTACTCCAAAAAGGCTTGAGAAATTTGAAAAGAAAGCATCTGAACTGAACATTAAATTTGAGCGTAGATTGGTCCTTGATTGTAAAACCAGATGGAATTCCACCTACATCATGCTTAGCACTGCAGTAGAATACAAATCTGTTTTTGCACGTCTTTCTCTTCGTGAGAAGTTGTTTGCCCCATTGTGTCCAACTGAAGCAGATTGGAAGGTTGCTAAGGATATTTGTGATAGATTGAAAATGTTTTTTGACATCACTGAGCTACTGTCAGGAACTAAGTATGTTACTGCAAACCTTTTCTTCCCAAGGATTTGTGGTATTTACTTAGCTATCAGAAAATGGACCAAGAGCAATGACCCACAGGTTGAAAAGATGGCAGCAAGCATGAAGGATAAATTTAAGAAGTACTGGTCAGATGTGCATGGATTAGTGGCAGTTGCTACTGTTCTGGATCCTAGATTTAAACTTCATATGTTACAGGCTCTCTTTACTAACATCTATGGTGCAGAAGGGGCAGATGTTAAGATAAGGGAAATCAGAAGCTTGATGTACAACTTGGTGAAAGAATATCAACAATCACCAGAGGATGTTTGTACTTCTGCTGTTTCAAGTACTTCTATCCAGAATAGTGGGATTGGAGAAGATGAGGTGTTCAACATCTTTGATCAGCACATGTCTTCACAGCCAGCTAATTCTTTTAGCCATGTGCGCACAGAGTTGGACTTGTATTTGGAAGAGCCAACTGTTAACAGGACACAAGATCTTGATATTGTCAATTGGTGGAAGTATGGTGGGATCAAGTATCCCACTTTGCAAAGGATTGCTAGTGACCTCATGGCCATTCCAGTGACATCGGTTGCTTCTGAATATGTCTTCAGTACTGGTGGGAGGATAATCAGTCCTCATCGCAGTCGCCTTGCACCTAAGGTTGTTGAGGCACTAATGAGCATGCAAGCTTGGTCTCGTGCTGAAATGTTAGGTAAATGGATCAAATACTTATGTCTGTTTTCCCTTTGTGTAACTAAGCACTAATATTATAAACAATTGGTATTAGGTGATGATAATCCTGCTATTGCTGCTATGATGACCTGTTTGAATGATGAAGAAGAGTCACTGGTACTTTCCTTGTTTACTTGTATCAATCATTCATGCTAGCTCATAAACATTGTTACTAGACACTGTCTCATAATCTTATTCCTTTTATTTTCAGGGTGATCTTGAGTCCGCTGTGGTTGATTGTTGATGGTGCATTGGTGACAAGGGGGATGGAAGCATGACGTCCGAGGAGGCGAGGAGCCGATGAACCTGCTTATGCTCCTTAGTTATCTTAATCTATCTAGTAGTTGCTTTTGAACAATATTTGCTCGACCTTATGTTATCTGGACAATATTATTGTAATAGGCTAGTAATCTGCTACCTTATTTGCTAGCCTGGACATGAATGGATGGAACTGGTAGTTTAATTATGCTCTGTGGTTTCCTTATATTGTGGTCTGATGGTTTATTTGTGATATCTATATGACTCTGTGTTTGACCTGACTCATCCCCATGGGGACCCCGACGGGGTTCAGGGCTCCGACGGGGATGGGGACAGGGCAAAGAATTCCCCCCGAACAGTGTTTCAGGGCCGGGGCGGGGATCTGATTTCGGGGACCGGGGCGGGGACGGCCCCCGTCCCCCGGCCTCGCCCTGCCCTGTTGCAATCCTTACCGGGAAGTTTGTATTACCCGTTCCTTGTGTGGAACCATTGAGTAAGTGACTCAATCTTGATCTTTGTGGTCGATTGAGGAAGGAAACGAGTCGAGAGATACTCTACCCCTTGTGGGTGCCTCAACGGAGACGTAGCTCCCTTGGGGGTGAACTTCGGGAAGAAATCTTGTGTCTTCGTGTGCTTTTCTCATTTGCTTGATATTTTTCTCATAGTTGCTTGCTAGGTCCCGATCTCCTTTTGTACAAGTTTCAGCTATCTTGGATCATACCTAGTAGCTTCTAGGGATCATTTACAAGCTCTCTATTCATATAGATTTGGGAATAGGTTGTTAGTTTTTGAATCTCGAGCAAAGTTTATCTCAAAACTGGATCACCCTAGACAGTGTCGGATCATCCGATCATCGGATGATCCTATACTGTGTCGGGTCATCCGATCTCACAGTTGCTTGATTCAAATGTTTTTTAGATTTTTATAGGATCACCTATTCACCCCCCTTCTAAGCATACACAAGATCCTTTCAAAAGATGCTATCTGAAGAGATGCCTCCCGTTATAGTGGTAAAAAGTTAAATATACCGCGTTGTGGTCCCTCCACCCAAAGCTGCCTCACTCTGGCTCATCGCTGCCCTCTGCGGCTTCGCCCCGCTCACCTCTGCCGCCCCGCCCTCCGCGGCTTCGCCCTGCTAGCCGTTGCCACCGCCCTGCCCACGCGGCTTCACCTCAAAGTGGATTTTTCAGTCCTGGCCCGCGTGAGCCCCCAAAAAAAACAGACGGAGCAGATTGCTTTGAGATGTGTACCAAAAACTAGTAGGAACAGTAATCTGCTCTGCTTAGAGCATCTCCGAGAGTGCCCAAAATTAACTCCCTAAACTAATTTTAGGGAAGAAATGAGAAATTACTCGCTCCAACAGTGACCCAAACTGAGTGCCAATTCCGCTGCGCACCCAAAAACGGCAGCCTCAGGAGCCAGATTTACACCGGCGTGCTGCCCTCCCATTCCCGCTTTTTCAGGCATGACTTTGTCCATATCTCACCCCCTTCGTAGATCCTGACGCAAAGCCTGACCGCATGGTGCGCCTCGTAGGGGTGTTTAGTTCCCCCTCCCCTTTCCAGGTAAACGTCACATCAATAAGAAATTTACATGCATGGAGTATCAAATGTAGATAAAAAAATTAATCCATTACATAAATGGAATGTATGTCGCGAGACGAATCTAATGAGCCTATTTAAACCATGATTTGCAACAGAAATGCTACAGTAACCATCCACTAATTATTGATTAATTATCCTTTAATTACTCGTCATTAGATTCGTTTCGCGATTTCCTGACTAGATCTATAATTTGTTTTATTAGTAATCTACATTTACTACTCCTAAATGATGCATTTCCTTTGATGTAACATTTACCCGAAAAGCCACCCACCCATCTAAATACCCCCTAGTTCATTTGCTGAAGCATCGAGTAGATGCCGTCAAAATAAATTTCTCCCGCATCTCGAGCTCGCCATAGCCCTCTGCGACGTCAAATCGGAAATAATATCATAATCTGGGTTTTCTATTTGTGCTACTGAAATTGCCTGCTGAAGGGTTGTGTTTTTAGACCAGATTCGTGTCAGGTATAGCATATGAACTGTGATTTAAAAAAGGGCGAGAGAAAAAAACACGACGACAAAATGATCGGTAGTTTATTTAACGGGGAAAAAATAAGTAGCAGGCCCCACAAACTAATGTTGTGGTAGGGTTTCAGTTTTTTTTGAACTAATTATTGGAAACTGTTGGAAGAGAGGATACTTTTTGGGACCAAATTTTTTAGCAAGTGCCAAAAGATAGTTTTTTGGGACTCTATTTATTGAGCACTCTTGGAGATGCTCTTAATTGGGTAGTTTGCAAACGACGGATGACGGCGGCCGGAGAACATTACCGACGAGAGAGAAATCTGGCTCCGGGTTATACGGAAACTTCAGTTGCAAGCAACCTTCATATTCCCTAACGCCATCGTCCACCTCGCGGTAGAACACAAAAGCGGAGCTTGCGAGCGGAAAGAGGTTGTGGCCGGCCATCGTCCTAGAGCAGATGGCCGCCACGACGGGCTACTCGCACAACCTGGACCTAGCGGCGGAAGAACGCTGCAGTGCCGCGGCGTCGCGCGTCGTCAACCACATACATGGCGGCGACACGGAGCCCACGACGGCGGCACAGAATCTTTCCCTGAACCACAACCCAACAACGGCGCTCGATCTTACAGGTAAGTCCTCTGCATTAATCAAACGTATCGACAAACCACACCTCCCATCCAACTCCAAATTTATTTCCTCAGACACGACAACTGCATCGAGAAACCAGGAACAATTGAATCTGACATCGCCACCTTCGATTGAAGATTTAGATCTAACTCTCATAGGCAACGCGCAAGCACTTGTGTCCAAGCGACGAGGGTAAGTCGCCCCCAATCTGCATTTAAATATAGCACTGACCACTTCCATCATCCATTGGGTGTCCAATCTGATTCACCTAGTATGCACAAGTGTTGCCATTTTTGAAAAAAAATTAATATCAATTATAGTTGCAATTCATCTACTCTTCTAGCTGCAAGTAGTATGTGCATCTATTCTTAGCCTCGGAGTAACTCAGTTATTATCCTGGCTGTAAATAGGAACCGACCAGTACCAAGTGTGATACGATGCCTACACAATATAGTTGGAACGTAGCAATTGGGGGTGCTATAGAAAGAAAACCTCTGCAGTTGCTATTGCTTCAGATAAAACTGGATTAATGTTGTAGTTGCAATTTGTGATGGCCCTTCAGGAGTCATTCTAACTCGACTATTGTCCATATTCAAATCCACATACTCTATTTGTTACAATCGACGCAATTGTATGCAGATTAGCATGTCAGGGTACGGGTTTGTGCCATTCGGGCACTTACAGCTACAATAACCATGTCAACTATACATGTACTACTGCTCACAACACCAAAAAAAATCTGTTACAACTTTCAGCAAGAAACCAAGAACCGGCCCAGATTATCGCATAGCACCAAACGAGGAGACGGCAATTTCCATAGCCATCCGAACAGCACCATCAAGACCGGATCAACCGATATTCTACCCCCATGAGGGAACCACATTTAATAGTATCGACGAGGCAAGGGATTTCTACAATCTCTACTCATGGGAGATGGGCTTTGGAGTCATGCTCATGTGAGGCAAGAAAAGCTTGTGCATTTGAAACACATAACGCAGTTTGGAAAGACGAAGGACTTATGTGCAAGCATAGTTCTGCTGCATGATACATGCAATTACCATTTTCTTGAAGCATTGTTAACGCTGTTAAGTATACCTAAACATATTGTACATAGCAGTTAAGTGGGAAAAAATTAAATGAACTTTTTGCATAAACATATAGGAAATTGTACTGACTCTTATTCCCCTAAAACGATGTGACGACTGATACAAATACATTCATTACTTAGGGACGTCCACCAAAACAGAAACAACGCTTCATCAAGGACAGGATGCCAGGCAAAGATAAGACTGCTACGTAGAAGCGACCATTCATGGTACATTGCCAAATTCAACAACAACCACAACCACCGGCGGACAGAATCATACAACGAGACCAAGCAATGGGGCTCCCATGGTCACGTTGACCCTACGACGAAAACATTGATAGCAAAACTTAGAGAGAACAATGTATGCATCGGAAATATTTGCAACATATTAGAAGTAGCAGATAGCTGCACGAGAAAGCAGTCTGTGCGGTCAGTTTGCGCGAAGATATCCCGGCAAAACATCATCGATGACCTTGTGAAGACTATGGACCTGCTCAATATAATGAAGTGCACTGATCCTGGTCTCGAAGTCAGATTCCAGATAGACAGTGAGGGGACACTGAGATCAATGCTTTGATGCACTGGAAAAAAACAGATACGACTACTCAAAATTCGGTGACGCAATCACCTTCAACACAACTTACCGCACAAACCTGTACAACCTACCATTTGGTCTATTTATTGGCATCAACAACCACTTCCAATCAACCATTTTTGGTGGCATCCTATTGACAACTGAAAAAACATGTGACTTCGAGTGGGCTTTTACAACATTTGTGGAAATAATGGATGGAAAGACACCTGTTACAATGCTCACAGGTAATAAGAGATAAACACTTTACAGCTTAAATACACATAATGTTCTGCATTGACTAAAAAAGTTGTATCAACCAGCATTTATCAAAAATGAACAACCTCGAAAACAAATCAATATACAAGGATAAATAAAAACTAAATTTTCATCACACAGCTATTTGCCATATCATACTGACCCATGATGATACATTTTTTGCAGACCAGTGCGGTGCAATGGCTAAGGCTATCAAAATATCAATGCCAAACACAAGGCATAGGTGGTGTCGCTGGCATGTTCTAAAGCATGCAAAGTCACATCTAGGAACTACACACTCAAAGAACAGCAAATTCAAGAAGGAGTTTAATAGTCTCATAACTTTTGAAACAGATATGAATGTATTTGAGACTGACTGGAAAGCTCTACTGAAGACATATAAGTTGACGAAAAATGAATATTTGAAACGGCTATTCAAGTACAGGGAGAGATGGGCAAAGCCATACTTCATGGGCGTGCACTGCGGCGGCATGACCAGCACACAGCGAAGCGAGAGCGCAAACCATATGTTGAAAGCAATCATGCAAAAGGCAGCCCCAATGCACCTGTTTGTCAGCAAATTCAATGAACTGCAAAAGGACAGAGGCACAGATGAAGGAAGGGAGCAATTCGTCACAAATCAGGTGTGTTAATCTAATTAATACTCTACATACATTGACCCATTGTCACAAGTATGCACGAGTTATCAGAGTTTAACATGATTCTTTTGCTATTGCACTGAAGACCTCTATTTCCCATAATCCAATTACAAGTACATTAATACTGAGTGTCATAGGTACATAGATATATATTCTTAATGGTTCTGTTACAAATTCTATAAACCATACTGTCCTCGCACACATCAACACACATACTACTAACACAAAAATAAATCTGCATCTTTCATATCAGCAGGAGGCTAAGGACAACAGAACCTATAGCAATGCACGCCAATGAAGTGTACACACATGCAATGTATGAAATTTTTGACGACCAGCTGTACGAATCCGGATAGTTTGTCATTGATCAGAAGACAACACCAAATAAATTGTTTTGATTGACACGTGTCAAGAAAAGTTTGGATATCGCCGTGAGATCATTGTCGAACTTGAAAACAACAACTACATTAAATGCTCCTGTGGGAGTGGCTGGAAAACTATTGGGCCTATTGGGCCTCATTAGGGTGCACGACGTGGGTACTCGGCATGCATAGCTTGTTCGGCTCACGTCTCGAGCAGCTTTGAAATAGCGAGCAAGAATCCTTGCTCGGCTCGTTAAAAATTACACCAAGCCGAGCCGGGTGCGAGCTGAGCGAGCTAACGAGTTTCGATCATTTTGTCCAGCCTGACTCAGGTTCTTGCATACACTGGGAATGAAGATGCTAAGAAATTTTTTCTTGATGGTGAGGTGTCACTAGACGCCATCAAGGTACTTGTTGTATAGGCCCATACATTATGCACCATAGGAGAAATAAGAATTCATAGGACTATTGTTAATGTTTAAACAAGAATGTTCTGTTATCACTTTGAAGCTAGTAACTGTCTACAGCTTTGGGAGGTATTCTTAATAATCACGTACCTGCCTATGCTGCACATGTTTAAGAACCAATGGTGCATTGTTTACACTTCCCTTTTAGTGTTGTATTATATTTAATGCATTAACTAACATGTGATACTCTCATACTTAGATTGTAATGTGCTCCTTTTTATCAAAATTAGTTCTTCACTGGACATTTTTTTTCTTTTTTCGTTCAGTCTTCTTGTGACATTTCAATATTTTGCCACTGCTGGTGTGGAATTCTGCTAGTGCCAGGGAGGAGGGACTAGGGAGTTGGCGACATTTCTTTGAGAAACCTCATCTATTTAATACCTCCAGTTTTTTTGGCTCTTGCACAGGACTTTGCTGAAGGTTTCTTGGAAGACAAGCTTACACCATTCTACAAGTCTGACCCAGTACCTGAATCAGTGAGTCCTAAGAATTATCCAATCCGATATCCCACATTCCTTCACTCAGTGTATTTCATTGACACTGTTCATTGTGTTCCCATACAGAATGATGGGGATGTCAAAATTGTTGTTGGGAAGAATCTGGATTGGATAGTTCTGGATGAATCAAAAGATGTCCTTCTGGAGGTATGTTCTTGGTAGACATTTAAGAAAGTGGCATTTGCATGCTTTCCCCCAGTTTGAGGTCTAACTATGAATTTGTCCCTTTTTTTGTCACTTTGCACAATTTTTCCCCCACTTTTCCCCCAGTTTGGTGTCCTTGGATGAATCACATACTTTGCTTACAAACAAGGGGTCACGGCACAACGTGGAAAAATGAGGGCAAACTCATAGTGAGGCCTCAAGGAGGAGACACCATGGCACCATGCACTATCTTAAAGAAAGTACGACCTATTTGTTGCCCATAACTATGTGCCATTTCAGATGCAGATATATGCACCGTGGTGTGGGCATTGTCAATCACTGGAGCCTACTTACAATAAATTAGGGAAGCATCTACGTGGCATTGACTCCCTTGTGATAGCCAAAATGGATGGTACTGCCAATGAGCATCCACGTGCCAAGGTACGTATTGCTGCCTTTTATGGTTGATTTTGGCTGACCATCCATTTTCTCAATATGGTTATTGCTTCCCTCATTTCTTTATATTCAATGTTTTTAAAACCCTTTACATTTTTGTGACTTGTGTTACTAGGATTTAAATGGTGGTGGTTGTTATGTCAACTAAGATTTATAAAATTGTAATACCTGAAACATGTTTTTAATGACAGTATCAACTTCATAGTTTTGAACATACTGATGTTCACAGTTTGTAATGTTGTACTTCATAAATTTGAAAGCATGCAATACAAAAGGATAGAGGAAGCATTAAGTTTGGGAGGCTCTGCAATATAAAAACTCAGTTGGCTATGCCATCAGTAGTCATGAAAATGTGCATGAGTTGTTGGACACATGGAAGTTACATTTGCCATTCTTTTTTCCTCAAGTTGCTTTGTCGTTTGATGCACAATAGGGATCTGAGATTTCTCTGCTGCTGTATGGACATCACAGTGTATTTACTATTTACTTCCCACATATGTAAATTGTTGCTTCAGTATTTGGGTAACTTCCAAGCAGTGCTGGGGAAGCTAATGCATTTTGATTTTTGATGCAATGTTTGTGAGAGAAACTTGATACCATGTTGGCACTATGGATTAAGACCTGTGAGGCTGTGACACAGTGTATCTGCTCACTTGCCACTCCATACATGGTGAAGCTTTAAGCAGACTCTTATTGTAGACATAATTTGCTATGGCTTCATTAGGTCGTCCTTTTGAATCTGAATGCATGGGCAATGTGATGAATTGTTTGCCCATATGCTTTAGTTTGCATGATACTGAATTGACACATGCTTGTTACAGCCTGATGGATACCCTACAATTCTCTTCTATCCAGCCGGGAAGAAAAGCTTCGAGCCTGTAAGTGATTAATTTTGTTGTGTCAATATTGCTGTGTTGTATCTGTTAGCGTTAGGCATTTATTACACCATTCACAGCAGTGCTGAATGCTTTGTTGGACTGTGCCAAGGTGCCTATGCTATGCTAGAATGGAAACGCTTGTTATCTTTTGGTGCAATATAAAATTAGCCCCTTTGCTAACACAATTCCTGCATCCACAATCATGCATACCTGTTAACATATCATGATTTATCTTAGCGGTTAATGTTATTTATGCCATACAGGACTCACTGAGGGCCCAAAATTCAGTTATTATTAGTATTGTGACTTGAGGATGGCAGGTCCACTAGATTCCCGGTTAAGATCAAAGGATAAGGAGATGGCCACTAAACACCATGGCCTAAGTAAAAGAGTTGATTTTTGTTTCAACTCTCGTAGTCCTGATCAGCTCTCCTGAACTGGGTATTAATTGATCAGGCAACAGTAAGATGTTTGGTCCTAAGATATGAGCATTGACTGGTTCAGTGTGTTGTTTTGTTTTTTGTTATGCCTTCCATATCACTTTTGAGGGGGACCGGACCGTGGTAGAGATGCACAAATTCATCAAGAAGCATGCTGGCATCCCATTCAAGTTGAAGCGCCAAGACTCATCAACAGCGAGAACAGAGAGCGTGCAGACAAAGGGTACAATCCTAAAGGACGAATTATAGGGCATTGAAGCATCAAATAGCTTAGTGCTCGCTGTTAGTCTTGAGGTGGATCTACTGTGCAATCATTACTATTAGTAGTGTATCAGGTAGAAGAATTGTCAGGCTGAGGACTTGCGTTAGTCATATTGGAACATATCTGGATATAATTGAATAAAAAAGCAAATTCTTTCCTTACATGTCTGTTTTGCTGCCATTATTTTCGTTCAGTTTTTGGATGAAGTGAACTAAAGATGACTGGATGGTAGCAAAGCGAGCTACGGAGGCACAACAATCTCAAGGTCTGCCGCTGATGGCTCATGGCTCCTTGGAACCATGGCTGTTGTGGACATATTCTTCAGGCGCTAATTCCAGCGCCGGAAGAAGGTTTAGGAGTCGGAGTCAGCGAACAACAAGGAGTTGTTTGTTTTCTGTTTTCAATTTGTTCAGTTGTTAGAGCCGGATTGTGGCTGGCCAGGTTTTTAGGAAGGGAGGTTAGCAAGGCCATCACCCTTATATAATCTCGCTTGAGAGGATTAGGGGTCAAGCAGAAAGATAAACTTCAATGCTCGTAGCATTCTTGTGTTTGGCGAGCAAGGGGAGTATCAATCTGCTAATTGTGTGCTTATCCAATAAACTAGCCATATAAATGGCCTTCTCTAGACGTCGGCAGCACTTTCTTCTCTAGTCGTCGGCAGCACTACAGGGCTGGCCCTCGATCTAAGAATTTGGAGGAGGACAGAATTGGTCGTTAATTAGCATGTTTAGGCGACCTTAGTCGTAATCTCATTCTTGACTGATTCTACCATCGCTGACTTGTTTATGTTCTTTAAGTCGATCTTGTCTTCATTT
This sequence comes from Eragrostis curvula, assembly GCA_007726485.1. Taxonomy (NCBI): domain Eukaryota; kingdom Viridiplantae; phylum Streptophyta; class Magnoliopsida; order Poales; family Poaceae; genus Eragrostis; species Eragrostis curvula. The sequence goes on along the minus strand of RWGY01000051.1, from coordinate 221,503 downwards.
CCCTTATGGCTGAAAGAACCCCAACCTCTTTCTCTCCGACCTCTGCCTTCTATCAGATTCAAGTTCAGTTCTGCCCGACCCTGATTCCGTCTCGTCCAACCTAACTTTTGTATATCCGACCTCTTTATCAGGCGATTTCGTTCATAGCTAACTTCCTCTCCAGTTGGCAAGTCTTTGAATCGACTATGCGACCTATTTTATGCTTGTCTTTGCACCGTCATTGATGAAACCATCCTATGTGCTAAACCCATTGAACTCCGGAGCGCAATTCCAGCCGATCGGACTTCTTTCGACATCCAGATGAAGAGGAGGCGCTTTTCATCAGAAACAAGCGTCCACCAAGAGGCCAAAGAGAGACGAAGGAGTGAACAAGAGGTGACATACGTGGTCCGATGAAGAACCGCTATTCAGTGGAAGCTCAGGAATAGAGTGATGAGGAAGATGACCAAGAGTTGGTCAAGAACGATAGGAGAAGAAAATGTGAGTGCTTCAATTGTGGTAAGAATGAGCATCTTGCTAGGGATTGCTGGAATCCACAAAGGTATTCTGAAGGAAACGTGGCTACAATGAAAAAAGTGGTTCTAAGTAGTTGTCTTGGCGAAGAAGAGTGGGATGTTGAGGCAGTAGCCACAATTGAAGATGATGGAGTGTACTTTGTCGAAGACGACAGAGAGCGAAACTCCATCAACTGACATCGAAGAAGGTGAGAGATCCAGATACTTATAGTGCATTCCTAGTATTTGAATATGATAGTGATGAAGATCAGGAGGCTCTATGCGACGAGGAAGATACTATGGATGAGATGATAGAGCCTAGTCTTCATGGAGATGATGAGACACAAAAGTATGGTGAACGTAGATGGACCATTAGTGATCCATGGAGATATTAAGGAGCATTACATCATGAACAAACTTCCTGAAGGATGTAGTTATCAAGATCTCAGGTATGTCGATTCTTAACTAGCGGAAGTTATTTTACCTCCGTACAACGACGCATCTAGGGGACAAACAACAAAAACAGTGAAGAAGAAAGATGAGATGCATGGTTTCTTCAAGTCTTTGAGGAAGCTCCCACTGAAGACAAAGGTCTTTGCGGCAAAGAAGGAGAAGACCATATCACGATGATGTGAGAAGAAGAAGGTTCGTAATGGTAGAGCGCAGAAGATACGAGGGAAGTGAGATGTAGCGGTCTGGGCACCTAAGATAGGTATGCTTTGAGGGGAGTGCTGAAAATAAGAAATGCATATGTGGAATCTTCTAGAATGTTGTGGAGATCACAAACTTTGCCTTTTTGACAGATCAGCATCTCTGCCTCTCAGTCAAATGTGCTTTGCACAGAACAAAATTTATTGCACAAAAATAAAAAACATACATTTATCTTACAGGCCAAACATCATACAAGTTATCTTACAATATTGGAGGTTTGCCAATATCTTACAAATTATCTTGCAATTTATGTTACAAACAAGAATAATTCATCATCCTTTTTTTTTTACCTTTTTTTGCCTTCATGGCTGCTTCTTAGGTAGGGAACTAGTGGTCTCACTTTCAAGGATCTTTGGAAGAGTGAAGGTAGGAAATGGAGGGACTCAAACAGATTGTACTCCTTCATCCACGATATATATTTCCAACTCCAACAACATGTTTTTCATCAAACTGTTAGCTGGCGTGGCAGGCCGGCGGGGCAGACCCAACCCAAATGAGCATCAAATGATCATAATCCATCACCAAAACCGATGAGTAAGAGGATTAGGACAGCGAAGTTAATGAGGGGGCAATTTCCACTGTCTACGAGGCGAGCGCGCCCGAGGAGGAGGCGGCGTCACGGCCGCGGCGATGGCGACGGCGCGGAGGACAGCGCCGAGCACAAGGAGGAGGCTGCTGCTTTGGAGGACGACGACGGCGTGGAGGACGCCGTAGTCGATGTCCGCTGACCCCTTTCGTCGTCGTGCACGCGGTCGGCCGGCCTGCTGCAGCGCCGGCTTTCTGAGGAGAGGGAGTGCGCGCGCACAGTGCTGTTAGCTCGCGGCAGCAAACAGCGGCATGGCAGGCCGGCGGGGTAGACCCTACCCAAGTGGTCGGAACGCGAAGACAAAGACGCATAATAACAACATGCGTCTTTGATGTGAGAAAACAAAAGAGACGCTGGCTCCAAACAAGCGTCTCCAATTGAGTCGTCATCAAACACGCGTCTCCAATCCGTCAGCGATCGGTAACGGGCTTTGAGAGACCGTTACTGATAGGTATAATTTTCGTAACAGACGCATTTTAACGTCCGTTACAAAGAATAAATGTAACGGGTGTTTCGCAAGATCGTTACCAGAAGTTCACATTGGTAACGGACGTTATTGTGCCGAGGTCGGGGTCGAGCCTGCCGCCCTTATGGGTAACGATCGCTAATGTAACGGCCATTAAGGGACCGTTACCAATACTGCGTGACCTATCTGAGATTTTCACGTAGTGATGAGGACAAGCTGCAACTTAAGAAGGGGTGTCACCGCTAGTATGGGCTCATAGTACTTCTACTGCTATTTACATTCTCGCATCATTCAGCCCATAAGCTGGAATGTTGCCGTTGGGCTTGTATCGGACTTGACCCACTAAAACTCTAAGCACTAGTTAGACCTACCGTGTGGGTGGTTGGGCAGAGGCAGGTAAGAACAAAAACCCTAAAGCCTCAGGCCTTGTTCGGTTGGGCCGGAACAGGTCCGGAACGAGCTTGTTCCGGCCGGATTTCTCTGGCCCGGCTTGAAATCAGAAAGAGGCCGGATTCTCCGTTCGGTTAGATAAGGCCTGTTTTGAAGTCGGGCCCATTCCGGCCAAATTTGGCACTCCAAAGCCCGGAAGCGAGCCCCGAGTCTGACCTCCTGGCTTCATTCCAGCCCGTTTGAGTGAACAGGCTTCACTCGTTCCTGGGCTGTCACAAAAACGGGCCTGATTCCAGCCAGAGCTAACCGAACAAGGCCTCATTCGTTTCCACCAGATTGCATTCCAGTCGGAATGGATAGATATAACAAGAAAATTATAATAGATACAACAAGAGATCCGAATTTAATCCATTAGTTGAGAGGTGTGGAACGAATCCGGATCTTTTGGTGCACCTATGACCTATCATGAGTAAATTAGTCGCAGACCCGGAATAAATCAGAAGGGGTTTAGGGTTTAGGGTGTATCTCAACTAATGGATTAAATTCGGATCTCTTGTTGTATCTATTATAATTTTCTTGTTATATCTATCATAATTTCTTATTATATCTATCATTCCGACCGGAATCGAATTCGGTAGAAACGAATGAGGCAAACATATCCCCTTTCTGGCTTTCTCACTCTCTCTGGTTCACGGCGGCGGCGCCGAGCCCTCCGCCGCGCGTGACGCCGGCAACTATCCCCAGCGTGACATGGAGGCAGTGTTGCCGATGTAGGAGAGGCGGTAGTAGGTCGGCGAGGTGGTGACGACGGACGCGCAGATGCGACGAGAGCAGCGCAGAGATACACATGGTTCAGTGCCGAGGTGGTGACGACGGATACACATGGTTCAGTGCCAAGCAGACATGTTTGGGGTGCCTTGCAGGGCTCTCTAAATATCTGGAAACCTCATACATTGTCTACCATTCCCTCTGCAAGGAACTTTCATGACGGTTTACTTGGTCAATTGATGTCGTTGTTGAGTAACCGGCCGACTAGTAATCTCGTGTTACGGCGTTTGACAGCCTTCTAGTGATGGTGAGATTTGCAAGAGAGAGAGGGGGTTTATACTGGTTCGGGCAATCGACGCCCTACGTCCAGTGTGTGTGTGGTTCTTCTTTCGATCTGCAGAGGGGAGCTACAAATGGTTGTGAGGGAGGAGAAGGACTCCAAGCATCTGTTTGTGGTTCTGTGTTTCGGGGGGGTCGATCCCTCGTCCCGGTGCACCAAGCTCTCCTTTTATAGCCCATGGAGTGATCTGGTTTACAAGTGGGAACGGAGGGTTCGCGTCGTGGGCGGCGCGGCTACGCACCGCTCCAGTCGTAGCTCTGTCTGCTACAGGAGCTCTAGGCATGCGGCGTCCTGTCAGTACGGTCGTAGAGCAGGTGGTCGATAAGTCAATCCGGGCTGTCGCGGCCGTCGTGTCGTCGGTCCGGTCTCCATCCCTGGTCGTGGTGATGATGATGTTTTGGTAATGATGGTCACTGTAGCCGTTCCGTGCCACGCCCGAAGTGTCAGGCGGCACCGCGGGATGGGACGTATGCCACTGTGCAGGCCATGTCTTGTCCCTGCAAGTGGGCATGTGTCTGAGCAGAGTAAATGCCTATCCACCTCGTCAGAGGAGAAAACTTCTCAGCGAAGCAACCCGTCTGGGAGTCGGGCGACACGGAGGTCGCGGGCCCCACCCGATTCGGGGTCGGGCGAGGCGGAGGTCGCGGGCCCCACCCGACTCGGGGTCGGGCGAGGCGGAGGTCGCGGGCCCTACCCGACTCGGGGTCGGGCGAGGCGGAAGTCGCGGGCCCCACCCGACTCGGGGTCGGGCGAGGCGGAGTTCGTGTCTGGCTTCGGGGTCGGCCGTGGGCCCCCCGCACAGTTCGCCGTCGTTGTCCTGTTCACGCGTGTCCTGCGCACTTGAGTGGAGACGATTTAGTAGACTTAAGTATCCTACGTCAGGATACCCTAATTTAGATATCTATCAATTGACTAGATAACCTTGTCGATGGTTTTTGCTATGCAAAAACTTCTGGAATTTGAATGGTGAAAGGAGATCTCCCAGCACAAGTATTCAAAATAGAACACCCTACATGCCTAGCTGGTTTCATTTAGTAAACACATATATAGACATACATGATGTGGTTGGAAAGTATTCAAAATAGAGCAAGCTTGATTTGGGTTGCAGTAAGCAGTAACCGCATAGATAAACATGGTGTGTTTGAAGGCAACGTATCCTATGAGAACCAGGTTTGTGTGAGAACTATGAGAACTTCAATCTGGACCACATGATTTTAATCCAATGGGGCGTATGAATTCAGGTGGGAGGGTGGATTTGCAAAATCACCGCCCACTTAATAATACTTTTGCAAATTCCCCCTCCCACCTCTCCTTATACGCCCCCCTTGGATCAAGATCATGTGGCCCAGATTGAAGTTCTCATAGTTCTCACACGAACCTGGTTCTCATAGGATACGCTCTGAGCACCTAGAGTGTACAAGAAATCGGTTTTAACTGTTTCATTCTACCGAGGTGAGGTCAAGACTCGGTTTAACTGTTTCATTCTACCGAGGTGAGGTCAGGACTGAATCTGATATGATACCACACACCTCATTTGATAATCAAGAGACGACAGACAACTGTTACATATATGTCAAATACTGAGATTTACTGAATATGTATGATCCCATTGTTAGTAGAAACTGAATTTTCTTTTGATATGTTAGTACTTTCTTTCATACTATAGTATGGTTGAATAATTTGTGTATCGTACTATTAAATATTTTGTTACCCATAGCAACGTAAATAAATTGTGTGACCAGATCAAACAGCACAGTATATATCAATGCACAAAGCACAAATCCACAAATCTAAATTCACTGTAAATCCAAGGACTCGACAGATACTGATACAAGCAGCTGAAACTCTGGCCTAAACAGATGAGACATGTTCCAAAAAAATACAGATGAAACGTAACATATTTTTTGCTTGCAAACAATAGTCAAGCAATTGCGGCAAATTAGGCAAAAGGATCATGCTTATCCCCGCTAGTCATCAGTTCTGCATCTTCATCTTCATCTTCATCTTCCTCCATCTCAGTTATTTCTGCTGGCATCACGTGATATCTGATGTAGCCCTTCTCTGCGATATTGTACTCGAACACCGCAGGTAGCTTGGATGAAAGCTTGATTGTCACTTGCTGAGACAGGGTATACGCCTTGCATAAGGAGCTCATGTACCTCAGGCCAAAGGTCAGTGAAACATTTTCTTTCATCTTTACCTCTATATAGGTAGCTTCTTTTGACTGCATTGATACAAACATGACCCATTAACTAGTGCATATCGTAAAGAGGATCCATTCTACAATATTTCTTAAGTAGTAGTTGAATGGCAGGGGATACTAAAGATGTTACTCCATATGTTAAATTTATAGGATAAACAGATGATAATCTGCACTGCAAACCTCCACCCAGATCTTACAGTTGAGAAGGAAATAAGCAAATGTAATCAACCAAATGAAGAGTCATGTTCCGCTTTATGAATATGTAGACAAATTAAACAATCCAATTATACAGACTAAACTAATATTCCCTATACAAAAGAACATTAGCAAACAAATTGAATTAGCAACTCAACACTGTATAGTGAGACAAGGAAATTCTAAGGCAGTACATGTATGCATGTTCTGCTAATCTAGTGTCTACCCACCAGACAGGCTAAAAGGTAACCTAACCAAGAATGCACACTTGCTAACAACATTAGGGCATTAAGAATTGACAACACATCACAGATATGATTGTTCACTGCATTTCATGTTACAGTCAACAGATATTCAGAGGATGATATCCATTCCAATTTGAGGGGCTAAGAGGGTCAAACCAGTAGGTACCTTGTCAACAGTTTGGATCAGCTGGCATTTAATTGTTAAATACCCATGTCTTCCATCAGTGAAGAACTTGACACGGTCCTTATCCACTGAGATACGGACAAAAGCTACAGCAGGAGATGAAAATGGTTCAAGGTACCGAACTAGAATCATCCATGCGCAACATTAACAGTTAGCCTTATAAATCACTAGGAGAAAATCTATGTACCAGTTTCCATGTCGGTGAGGCTGCTGAGCTGGTTGCAGATATGCATAAACTCAGCAGAGGGCATGCGGATTATGGCCTCGTACTGAAATTCCTGGTATTCCGGAATGGGGACGGGCACGTCGTTGATACTCACGAAGTTCAACTTAAAATTCTGAATCACACTACCGTCTGTTCATTTCCACAGATCCAAAATGAGCACAGGGTCAGGGCAAAGAGCAGCTAACGTAAAAGACGTGTGGGTCCCGAACTTACCGGGCGAGTTGAACTTGATGACAACGGCCTCGACCCCGTCCTGGGCCTCGATGGTGATGATGTCGTCGTTGTTGGCGAAGCTGGAAGCCTTGGCCATGTCGGCGAGGATCAGGCCCACGGAGAGGCCGTTGTTGTTGCAGCTGTAGGAATTGAAGGCCTCGGAGCGGAGTTGGAGCTCGACAAGCGCGAAGCAGCAGGTGTCCGTTGCTTGGAGCTCAAGGCCCGCGCTGGAAAACTTAAAGTTGGCCTTACTGAACAGGCCGCTGAGGCTGAGCACCTCCAGGAGATTCTTGAGGAAGGTCGCCTGCTCCATCCGCAGCTCCAATATGGTTGCGGGGGCCATGACCGGGGGAGAGCAGCATAGGGGAGGAGGGGCGGGAGAATCTGAAGAATCTGACCTCATGCGATATCTTATGTAGCCCATATTTGCAGTCTTGGACTCGAACACCGCAGTTAGGTTGGGCGAAAGCTTGATTGTCACTTGATCAGACAGGGTAGACCCATTGGAGAAGTTCTTCAGGTATCTAAGGTCAAAGGTCAGGGAAATCTTTTTTTTCATCTCTATACAGGTAGCTTCATTTGGCTGCATTGATACAAACATGACCCATTAACTAGTGCACATACGCATAAACAGGATCCATTCAACAATTTTCTTAAAATAGTAGTTGAATGGCACAAGATATAAAGATGTTACTCCACATGATAGAACCAATGGAAATTTATAGAACAAAAAGATCGTAGTCTGCACTGCAGACCTCCACCCAGATCTTACAGTTAAGAAGGAAATAAGTAATAACTAAAAAGCAAACGCCAAATTCAATCCTATTTACCTATACTACCAATGTAATCAACCAAATGAAGAATTATGTTCCGCTTTATGAATATGTAGACAAATTAACAAATCCAGAGCAACATTAGTGAGACAAAGACATTCTAAGGCAGTATATGTATGCATGTTCTGCTAATCTAGTGTCTATCTACCAACCAGGCTAAAAGGTAACCTAACCAAGAATGCACACTTGCTAACAACATTAGGGCATTAAGAATCGACAACACATCACAGATATGATTGTTCACTGCATTTCATGTTACAGTCACATACAGATATTCAGAGGATGATACACATTCCAATTTGAGGGGCTAAGAGGGTCAAACCGGTAGGTACCTTGTCATTATTTTGGGTCTGCAGGCAGACAATTGTTGATGACTTGAATTCTCCATCAGTTGAGAAGCTGACTCGGTCCTTGTCAACTGAGATACAGACAGCAGCTACAGCAGGAGATGGAAATGGTTCAAGGTACAGAACTAGAATCCTCCATGCGCAACAGTAACAGTTAGCCTTATAAATCACCAGGATAAAATCTATGTACCAGTTTTCCTGTCCCCGGTGTCCCAGAAGCTGCTGAGCTTGTTGCAAAATTGCATAAACTTGGCAGAGGGCATGCGAACTATGGCATCGTACAGGTGTTCCTCGTATTCGTACGGGTATTCCAGGTTTTCCAGCATGCTGTTGACGCCCATGAAATCAAAATCAAAATCCAAATCCGAAATCACAGCACCCTCTGTTCATTTCCACAAACCCAAAATCAGCACAGGGTAAGTACAAAGAGCAGCTAGCGCAAAAGACCCGAACTTACCTGGCGAGTCCAACGAGATGGTAATGATCTTTCTGTCATTCTCGTACTTGATGGTGACGATGTCGTCGTTGTTGGCGAAGCTGGAAGCCTTGGCCATGTCGGCGAGGTTCAGGCGCACGGAGAGGTTGTCGTCGTCGCAGATGTTGGGATCGGAGACCACAAGCGCGAAGGCACTGGCGTCCGTTGCACGGAGCTGGAGGCCCGTGCTGGAGAACTTGAAGTTGGCAGTACTGAACAGTTCGCGGAGCACCTCCGAGACATTCTTGAGGAAGGCCGCCTTCATCCGCAGCTCCAACACGGTGTCGGTGTCGGAGTTGGAGTCCATGGCCCGGCGGGGGCCGGAGTCGGAGTCCATGGCCCGGCGGCGGCGGCGGCGTAGGGGAAGAGGGGCGGGAGAAGACGGGCGCGAATCGTCGCCTCCGCCCTGCGCAACGCGAGCGCTTTCTCCGCCCACCGCAAGCGCATCGTGATTTTTCTTTCGTTTTTTGTTTCGTTCAGCCCAGTCGGGCCCATGACGCGGCCCAACACCACTGCTCGTGTCTTCTTCCTCCGGAAACCAGTAGATGCGCCGCCGTTCCGCTCTCCGCTCATCGGTGAGCTGCTGGCCGTCGCTGCCAGGAGATGCACCTCCGCTCCTCTCCTTGATTATCTGCTGGCCACCGCTTGTGCCTACGCTGCCGTTGCCGCCATTGGAGCCGCCATCCCCGACCTCGAGGAGGCGCACTAGGTCGCTGTTCCGGACAATGAGAATGGCCCGCCGTGATCCCGCCTCCCTACAGCCCTTGTCTCTGACGAGCTTCAGCGCGTCCTTCGTCGTCTCATCTCGAGTTGTTCCGGGTGCTTCTTTTGATTGTTCCAGGGCATTTTCTTGATTGTTCCAGCCCCTTTCGTCAATTGTTCCAAGCTTTTTCCCCATTTGTTCCAGAAGTTCTCTTCGAATGTTCCATTCTTCTTCCCCGTTTGTTCCAGGCATTCCAATTGATTGTTCCAGGTTTCATCCCTATTTGTTCTAGCCTTTCTCCCATGTTGTTCCAGGCGTTCTCTTCGATTTCACCATCGCGCGGGCGGGGCGCGACGGCGCGGGCGGGGTGCGCCGGGCGCGGCAGCACCAGCGCAGCGGCGAGGCGCATCGTGTTGAGGTTGAAGACGACGCCACACGGTTTCCTGGGCCGCGGTGGGCTGGGTGGTGTGGGCTTCGCGGTTTCCTGCTGCTTAGGGGGTGGGCGGAGGCCGAATTTTTGTTGACATGGTCGGAGGCGAGCGCCCCCCGAAGACGGGGTCTGTGCGGGTGCGAGGAGGGGTTTGGGAGGGGGATGGAGGAAGGGGAAAGGGACGGCCCGGCGACGGCGGCGTAGGGGAAGAGGGGCGGGAGAGATGGGGAAACCCTAGCTAGGATCTGGGCTGGGCGGGTGCGAGGAGGGGAGAGCGGCGGAGGGGGTGGATGAAGGGGAAAGGGGTATATATTAATATAATAATTAATAGGGGAAAAAGGGAGGGGAAATTTTGGGGGAACCGGCCTGCCTCCGTGGTCTTGCTCCGGAAGATTCACGTGACAGGTGGGCTTTGCTAGGGATGAAAACGGTCGGAAACTCAAAGACATCACTGGCATCACCATCGTCATGCGGCGGAGTGCCAGGACAAATGCACCAAAGACAACCACCAACGGGGTGGCCGTAGGTACGAATCGATTGTTGGTAGCGGTGTGTACCAGCTCTGAACGGCGAGACGGGAGCATCTCGAACGGACGCGGCGGCGGATTCGGCGTCGCTGACGATGCTCGCGCCGGCGCATGGCGCGGTTGCCAGTTCCGGCGGCGATGACGACGAACTCGAGGCGGGTGGTGTCGGCTGCCTCCGAATACTGGAGCGCGAGGCGGTTGAGGCGAGCGCAGTGCTTGTGCCTGCGGCGGTGCCCATGGAGCTCGGCTCGCCGGCGACAGTTTTCGATCTCTCTCGCGAAGGCCTTGGCCATGGAGCTCGTCGACCCCTCCCCTGCACCTCTCCTCTTGACGGCCATCGAGCTCTCCTCACCGGTGGGCGGTGGCCATGGAACTCGGTGCTGCTCGGAATTTCGGGTGAGTACTACACAGGAGCGGTGAGGGAAGGAGCGGTGAGGGAATCTTATCACGGGTGCCACCGACACCTTGTGCAAGCCAGGCTTGCTGGGAACGCTCGCGATTCGCGTTTCCAGCGGTGCAGGCTAGAGGAGCACTTTTGCATAAGTAGAGCCAGGCTAAGATGTTGTACAGGCAACCAAACATGTTAAAAAGGTATTTTGCTGCATAACTCAAGCCTGGCTAGGCCTTAGTGCAGGGAACCAAACACACCCATAACCCACATGTCATGGAGCGATCATAGTGGTGGTGGTCCCGTATTTGTGGTTTCGGAAGGAGCGGGCTAACGGGAACTGAGGCGGGAAACGGGATCGCCTTTTCCCGCCGTCTCGCTGGGTCGGTGCCTTCTCTCCAACCATTTTCAATAGAATAGGGAAAGCTATATCTCACACTTGTGATTTAGGAGCTTCCCTCACACGATTATTTTACCTTCATCTCCACTTTTTTCTCCAACTCCGACGAGAAATCCGGCGAGGTTAGAGTTCGGGTTAGGGTTCGGGGTTAGAGTTCGGGGTTTTCGGGTGGAGGCTGTTGTTACCAATTTACCACTGGACATGGAGGGAGGGTCGGGGGTAGTAGGCCGGCCCGGCGGAGGTGTCGGGGAGGCGAGGTCGGGCGGCGAGGGTGACGTCAGCCTAGGCGGTGGAGGCCGGCGGTTGAGGCCAGGGTCGGACGGGGGGACTCACTTGACGACGGGATAGATTAGGGGTGACCGTTACCACCTTTAATCCCCGACACGTGGCCACGAGAGCCCCACGACAAGTGGGACCCTCACCAAAGTGGAGAAAGAAAAAAAAAAAAGGACCCCCGCGTCATCTCCCTGGGCGACTCGGGGGGCGACGCGCCACCGCCCTCCAGCCCCGTCCTCGTGCCACCTCGCAGCCGCCGCCGCCTGTCGGGCATACACCGCGGGTACCCATGCAAGGAAGGATGAAGACGAACTCCTACTAGAATTCACCTGTAATCCTACTAGGACTCATACCGTGTAATCCTATCCGGACTCCTACCTTGTAACCGACTAGGCACCCACCCCTGGACTATATAAAGGAGGGTCGGATACCTAGGAGGACATCAGATCCCCAATCCCTCCGGGGACCAACACCCAAGCGCAGGGCGCCATACTTGATACCCCACACAGCACGTAGGGTCCGCTACTCTGGCGGCCCGAACATGTATAAATATGTGTCTCGTGTCCTCGCGCATACCTTCGAGTTCCAAATCTGGCGATCCCCAACCACACAATCTACTACCTCGGGTACCCCCTTGGTAGGTTTGCCGGGTTAAAACACCGACGGCTAGGCAGGGGTGATTGTCAAGATTATCGGGCGAATTCGAAGGACCTATCAGGAAAATCAATCCAGCGTAGTGGTTGAACTCGGCGATCGATTCAACAACTCGCCGTGTTCCTTTTGCTACTACTCTCATGTTCTACGCGGCAAAACAAAACAAGCACTCAGTTTTCTAAGCAGGGTCGACGCTTCTCAAGAAGACGTCTCCATCCAATTCGCTGACTCGGCGAGATTTGATGCAAGTCCAAAACCGACACGAAAATCAATTTTGTGTTACCAAAGTCCGAACCGGTGTGCAGCAATTCCCCCAGCTGTCGTTCAAACATCAAGACCAAGGCGGAATCAAGTTTGACTGCGAGCATCGGGGATCAATTTCCATATCCGAGTCCGTGGTCGCGCAGTATTCCTACTACTCCATACCCGGTTTTGAATGACGGCAGGGGCGGACCCAGCCCAAAAATTGAGTGGCGGCCTGGTCTTTATTTTGCTTTCATAGCTACAGTAAAATAAGACTAAACTCCATTGAATAAGGAAATTGAGTGGGGGCATGTGCCCCCCCCCCCCCCCCCCGCCCTATGTAGGTCCGCCCCTGAGTGATGGCACGTCAAGATGAGGCAGATTAATTACTCCCTCCGTCCCATAATATTTGCACTTCTAGGATCGGACATGCAAACCAATGCTACATGTAAAATTACAAAAATACCCCTTGTAGGTCCCACCTAAACAATATACTACTTCCACTTGGGTCCCACCTAAACAATATACGGGTCCCGCCTAAACATTAAGTGGGTCCCACCAAAACATATGCGGCTCCCACCTAAATATTAAGTGGGTCACATATGGGTCCCACCTAAGTTTTGTCTTATATGTAGAAGCACAATTATTTTGAGACAAATTTAAAACTCTAAAAGTGCAAATATTGTAGGACGGAGGGAGTACGTGCATCCGAGTCCATCCAAGACTCCGACCGTGTGTTTGGATACCGGGTTGAAGAGGGTTGAGATGGGTTGGACCCAGATCAATACATGTTTGGTTGAAAGCGAACATGGGTTGGATTGAACCAATGGAGAATATTCCACCAAGATGCGGGTTCATCCGATTCCACCAAATCGATGGAATCGTTCTGACCCGCGTGAACAACGTCTTCCTCCATCGGTCCTTCGTCGCGCGCGAAGTAGCTTTGGAGGACGATGCTGGCGGCGGCGGTCGGGCGAGGCGGAGGCGGAGACGTGGAGGGCGGGGCAGAAGGCGGCGTGGCTGGCAAGGCGGAGGCGTGGAGGGCGAAGCAGAAGGCAGTGTCCCGGCGGCGCAAAGGATGGCGCAAACGGCGGTGGCTTGGCGAAGCGGACGATGGCGGCCTGGCGTAGCAGGGCCGAGTGGAGGACGGCGTGCGGCAGGGCGGAGAGGAGAAGCGGAGTCCGATGCGGTGGGGAGAGGCGGAGGCAGAAGTCGAGCGGATCGAGTCCGACGCGGGCAGGCGGTCGGCCGAGCAGAGAAAGAAGAAGATAAGGGAGAGAGAGAAAAAAAAAAGACAATGACATGCGGAGCCCACAGCTGACAGGTGGGACCCACCACTAACGGTGTTAAAATGACATCCAACCCACCACTCTCAACCTTTCAACCAAACAAAAAATCTGGGTTGGACCCAACCCTCTCATCCAAACACAAGATGGGTTCAACCCAACCCCAAAAACTGGGTTGGAGCCAACCCAACCCACGTGATCCCAAAACCAAACACACGGCGAGAGTTTCACGTCTTCACATGAAAAAGCAAATTGGTTGGCGGATCATTGCTACACGCACACGGGAAGCTCTGCAAGACCGCAACTCGTGTTTTCTACCGCGTCGAAACAGAGGGCATGCTTGGATTAGGGGTAAATGGGGCTCAAGGGGCAAATTTGCCCCAAATTTACCCAAAAAGCTCCAAACTTGTAGGGTAAATGGGCTGTGGTATATCTTTTACTCCCCCCCCCCCCCCCCCCTCCCTTCCATTTGCTGCCCAAAAGGAGCAAATTGGGGCAAATTGGCCCCACAAAGAATACTCAAATTTTTTTCTCTACCCTGTGCACTCACACGCTCCCCTCCCACATCCCCGGCTTTGGTTTGGCGCCAACAGCATGCAAGCCAACAGTTCCAAATATGTATGCATGCATTTGAAAAATGAGCATTAAATGCTTCGCCTCAACTATTTACCCCTTCATCCAAACATCATGAGGGGTAAATTTATTAAGGGCAAATGGAGGGGAGTAAAACATTTGCTTTGCCTCAACTATTTACTCCAATCATCCAAACATGTCCATGAGGGCATGTTTGGATTAGGGGTAAACGGGGTTAAAGTGGCAAATTTGCCCCCAAATTTACCCAGAAAGCTCCAAACTTGTAGGGTAAGGTCCCATTTAGTTGTAGAAAAAGGTGAAAACTTTTTGTAAATTTTTGCATTGGGTCGCGTGCACAGAGAGAAAGAAATGAATTGATACGGTTCTCTAGGTGGAAACTTTTTGTAAGTTGGAGGAAGTAAACAAGGCCTAAATGGGCTGTGGTAAATCTTTTACCCCCTCCCTTCCATTTGTTGCCCAAGAGGAGCAAATTCTGGCAAATTGGGACCACAAAGAATACTCAATTATTTTTTCTCTACCCTGTGCACTCACACGCTCCCCTCCCGCATCCCCGGCTTTGGCGGCAACAGCATGCAAGCCAACAGTTCCAAACATGTATGCAAGCATTTGAAAAATGAGCATTAAATGCTTCGCCTCAACTATTTACCCCTTCATCCAAACATCATGAGGGGTAAATTTGTTAAGGGCAAATGGAGGGGAGTAAAACATTTGCTTTGCCTCAACTATTTACTCCAATCATCCAAACATGGCCATGAGGGCATGTTTGGATTAGGGGTAAATGGGTTAAAGGGGCAAATTTGCCCCCAAATTTACCCCAAAAGCTCCAAACTTGTAGGGCAAATGGGCTGTGGTAAATCTTTTACCCCCCTCCCTTCCATTTGCTGCCCAAGAGGAGCAAATTGGGCCCACAAAGAATACTCAATTATTTTTTCTCTACCCTGTGCACTCACACGCTCCCCTCTCGCATCCCCGGCTTTGGTTTGGCGCCAACAGCATGCAAGCCAACAGTTCCAATTTCACGACGTCTGCACATATACGTGTGGTCTCACCCTAGGAGACATGTGTCGTGGTTTCCGGGCATTTTCGGCTTGTTTAACGCTCGTTTTGGGCATTTTAACAGCCCACATGACCTGTTACTTGCCCGTCTTCGGACCGAGGAAATCCCTCCCTATCTCTGTTATTTTCACGTAATTTGGACATGGACGCACACTTTGACCCGTAGGAGACACACACGGAACTATTTTTCGGCCGGGTGGGGTTGGCACGGTCATTTTTTGGTTGAAAGTTACATTTCTTGCCTTCGCGTATACGTGTCGTTCTGGGGGGGGGGGGGGGGGGGGCAGCCACAGGTGCGCTGTGGCCCGCCTGCCCTGCCCCACCCGTCGTCGTCCCCGTCCCCCATCCCCATCGCTGGGCTTCTCTTGCAGCGCGGGGGCCCTCGCCTCTGCTCTCTTTCTATTGCTAAACGACTACCGCGACAGCGTCACTCACCAGCCGTAAGGTACTCCGACCAATACGATCGCCGGAGACCGGCACAAGTACAGTAAACAGCCGCGCGTGGCTTCACGCGAGGGTTAAGGGGGTGTTCGTTTAGTTTAAGACTAAATTTTAGTTTGGAGAATATTGATAATTAAAGGTATTAAATAAAGACGAATTTAATGAGAATAATTATATCGTGATTAGCAAATAGATACTGTAGCATTACTGTTCCAAAACTGTGATTAATTAGGCTCATTAAATTCGTAAATTAACACATGTTTTGCCATTAGTTTTTATTTAGTACTCTAAAATGACAAGATTTTTTTTGATGTGACATGACTAAAATTTAGTTTAAGTAGTAAACGAATAGTCTTCCCGCGGAACGCGGCATTTACCGCGCTGCGCTGCAAGGTAGATTTGGGATCCTGTTTGGGCAGGTGGCAGTTTAGAGTTTGAGGGTGTGTTTGGTTGGGCTGTGGCTGTCAAAAAAGCTGCTGTGGGCTGTGAGCTGTGAAAAAAGCTGCTGTGGGATTTAAGCTGTGAGAAAGTTAAAAGCCGTTTGGTGAAACAGCTGTGGCTTTTTGGAAACTGACTACATGTAATGTATATGTATGTATATACAAACACATATATAACATATTCATATGTATATAAATGTACACACTTGTATATAATATTTATATATACATACATAATGTATATGTATGTTTTATAAATATTATATGTACATATACATATATATGTATATATTATAAATATTTTATGTCTATATAAATATTATAAATAAATATGTACATTTTTATATAATATTTATACCTACATATGTAAATGTATATGTATGTTTTACAAATACTATATGTACATACACATATATATGTTAATATTATAAATATTTTATGTATATATAAATATTATAAATATTTTATGCATATTATAAATATTCATATGTATATGTGTACATATGTATGTATGTATGTATGTATATATGTATATGGGTAATTTCTTCATACTTGTGAAAGCCAAAGCCCAAAAAAGCACCTTCCTACCTGCTTTCAGAAATGAACTAGACAAAAGCTGCTTTTGGCTGTGACTTTTTTTAACAGCCAACCCGTTTGGTTGGACTTTTGGCTTTTTTGAAAAGCCAAAGTCAAAAAAAAGCCCAACCAAACACACTCTGAAGCGATCACGGCCTCGTATTGATCGGATCTCCGTTGCGTGCGTCTCGCGGTACAAACACGGCTGGCGCTGTTGTACAATCGTAATGCTCTCAAAGCACAATCAAGATGCTCTACGGAGATGCTGACTTAGTGTTGAAGTAATAAAGCTCTTCAAATCTTCACGAAGGATTTCTCGAACATTTGCACTCAAAGAAGAGGGGCAATAGTTACTACAGAATATAAACGTGCAGACACCAAAAGACCCAAGTTTTTTTTTTTTTTTTAAAACCCAACACCCAAGTAGTATTGGAGCTGGCAAAGCGGACCCGGACCGGGGTGTGCCAGCCAGTGACACAACTCGCATCGACGAATGGGGAACGGACGTTGTTTCAGCTCTGATGGACACAACTCGCATCGACGAACAGAGGAGGCCGCCATGAAATGATTCAGCTCTGATGGACACGAAAGTCCACGGGCGGAACAGGGGCAGTCAGCACTCAGCACTGCCAATGGAGGAGTACATGCAGGCCGGCGCGCTGCGACGACGGATCGATCGGCCTGCGCTGCTCTGCTCTGGCGCGCGCCGGCCGGGGTACATACGCCTCTACGGAAACGCCACGGCAAAGCAAGCTACGATGTGGGAAACGCAGCTGCTGGTACGTGTCTACGCCTCTACGGAAACGCAGCTGCTGCAGACGAGATACAGAGAGAAAGGGAGTCAAAGGAGTCATCATTGCATGACCATCGATGTGGGCAAGTCGTCATCCATGAGGGAGCTGAGCTCTCCTTGTGTTGTCACGCCATGAACGACCTTCCTGCTGTTTCTTTTCTTCCTTCTCCCGCCTTGTGCTCGCGCTCCATTTCAATGGATGTTTGGTACTAATAGTTGCACAATTATTTTTAAAGGAAGAATAATTGGAGATTTGTCTTCTTTTTTTTTTGGAGCAAAAATTGGAGATTTGTTGGAGGCCCGCTGATAACCAATTCCATCATCATGCTTACTTCATTAGTTTCGGCTTCCCTCAGTCCACAGTTGAATCATCTCATTTGGGAGTCATAAAGCCCATGATGCCACATTGCTTGGGCCTCCAACTCCAAGCATTACTCCGTTTTCCTAGTACAGTAACAAAAGCCAGTCCATAGTCTAATCACAAACCTGAAGAGGTCTCCTGATTTTCCCAGATTGAAACTTGTAACGTCACAAAACAGAACAAGCATTCCAAGTGTAAAAATATAGACAACACTTTTGAAGTAGCACAAATCCTCTCTCTGGGTTTTATTGGACATCACAGTAATCTGCTAGTACTAGATAGCTACGAGTATATCGCTGCTCTCTGCCATGCATTGAAAAAGCATCGCTGGGCTGCAACCTCCAAAATGGATTAGAAGAAAAACAAGGTCTTCCTTCTACCTCCAAAGAGGAGAAGAGAAAAACAAGGTCTTCCTTCTCCCTCCAAACAGGACAAGTCGAAAGCAAGGCATGCCTTCTAGTCAGAGAGACCAGCCTTGCTCCTCAAGTGCTCCTTGAAATCCATGATATCGCCCTCCCACCTGGTTACTGCCTGGTTCTCACACACCCAGATCTCTTGAGCAACCTGGTTGATCAGCCTGAAGTCATGGCTCACCAGCACCAAACCACCATCCCATTCGTTCAGAGCCTCAGCCAATGAGTCGATGGTCTCAATATCAAGATGGTTCGTTGGCTCATCCAGCAGCAGCAGCTGTGGCTGTCTATATGCCAGCCACGCAAAGATGACACGGCTCCTCTGCCCATCGGAGAGGTTTCTCATTGGCATCACCTGAGCCTTCCCTGACAGCCCAAACTTACCAACTGCAGCTCTCATCCTCTCTTCTTCATTTCCAGGGTATTCCTTCATCATGTACTCCAGGGCCGACATGTCCAGGTCCAGCTTCTCCGCCAAATGCTGATGGAACTGCGCAATGCGCAGGTGATTGTGGCGCCTAACCATACCATCCAATGGAACCAGATCACCTGTCATCAGCTTCAGAAGCGTGCTCTTTCCTGCACCATTCGGACCAACCAGTGCAATCCTAGAGTCAAGGTCGACACCAAAGTCAAGCTTCTTGTATAAGATATTATCCGGGGTGTATCCAAACGTGACTTCGACAAACTGCAGCACCGGTGGAGGAAGTTTGCCGACATTTGTGAACCGGAAAACCAGTATTTTGTCCCTAACAACCTTCTCAGTGAGCCCACCACGTTCCATCTTCGCTAGAGTTTTCTCCTTGCTCTGAGCCTGACGTGCGAGCTTTGCAGACCCATGACCAAACCGTGCAATGTACTCCTTCATTGAAGCAATCTGCTCCTGCTCCCATCTGTACTGCTTCATTTGATTCTCTTCAAGCTCAGAGCGGGTTTGAACGTACTGGTCGTAGTTACCAGTATAGAACTTGAGCTTCTTGTTCTGCATATGGATGATATTAGTGCACACTCCATTTAGAAAGTCCTGGGAGTGCGATATCACAACAAGTATGCGGTCAAACTTCTTTAGTGTCTCTTCCAGCCACACACATGCCTCAAGATCTGGAAAAGAAAAAATAAAGCAAAGATTCAGTCCAGAAGAGTAAAACAGTGTCTTGAAAGACAATCTTCAGCAGCTTGCATCACCAGACACAGACAGATATAAATGCTCCAAGAAACAAAACTAAGGGCTAAAATCAGTTAAACACAAAAAGGTTGTCATGCTAGATAGTAAATTAGAAAAATAAGGTACATGCAGTACACAAGATACCTAAGTCTGGATGAATTCATTTATCTGTACTAGATACTATGGGGTACAATGAGTGACTCACATACGCATCAGAATATTATGCACATAGAAGCAAAAGGTCAGGGTGTAAATGAAATTTGGACTACTTGGTAGGGATCTTGCTAATTTACACCCATGAAGAATCTAGTTTTCTGATTCGTTTCCCATTTATTTTGGATTTAAGAGGCTTACCTAGATGGTTTGTGGGCTCATCAAGCAAAAGGATTGTTGGATTCATGAACAGTGCTCTTGCCAAAGCAATCCTCATACGCCAACCACCAGAAAAGTCTCTAGTTTTCTTTGCCTGCATTTGCTTGTTAAAACCTAAACCAAATAATATCTCAGCAGCACGTTTTTCAGCAGTTGATGCGTCAATTGCTTCCAGACGCTCATATACACGATCCAAAGCATCACCTCCACCGTCATCCTAAAAATGTGAAGACATCGCCAGCGTTAAGCGATGATTCACAACAGAAACATGGAGAAGTAAAAGTGTGAAGATAAGAGGATTCAAGAGCTGACCTGTGCAGCCAAAATTTCAGCTTCCTTTTCCAACTTGACTCTTTCTTCATCACAACTAACAACAGCCTGCAGTGCAGACATGTCTGAAGCCTCAATCTCATGGGTGAGATGGTATATGTCCATGTGTTCAGGAATAGGGAGTTCTCTACAGCCTATTGCTTTGAGAAGAGTGGATTTTCCACAGCCATTTAGGCCAAGCAAACCATATCGCCTGAGACCAATGAAAACCGTCAATGACATGCTCTAGCGGCACACTTGGTCGTAACTGAATGGATATAAGTGGTGGCACACTATTTCTACCTCCCATAGTTGAGTTCCAACTCAGAGTCAACAATAAGGTCATGGCCATGAAATGTTAATGAGAGAGACTCTATCTGCAACATAAGGAAGAATGTATTAGGTCATTAGTGAAACTGAAGCGTTAATTTTTTGAAAGGAACAAGTGCAAGATCTGCCTACTGTTATACTACTAAAAAGAGGAGCAAGTATCCCAGATGGGCAACTGAAGCTTTTGAATTAAAATCAACCAGTACAAAAAGGTAGCATGCTGCATGGATTTTATTTATTTTTCATTAAAACGGGCCTCGATGTCTCTTGGATTCGGAGAAGGAAAAATAAAAGGCAGTAGCATGTAAACAGTACAAAAGAAGCAACTGTTGAATAATGTTCCTATTTGTGGCGGACACTGGTATGGCGTGCGTAAAGCAGTTGGTCCAAAATTTATGTGGAAAATCAGACATATACAAATAAATATGGGATTGAAGGAAAAGGCCTCCCCTGTCGGCTATTAGCGCTAGGCGCCACCCATCCTCCTAGACCTAGCACTTTTTTTATTTTTCAAAAAGAAACACTGAACATGGGGAAGGCTAACTAGAGCCAATTTGTTCCATCACCTAGTGAAGCAGTTGCACAATTGGCAGCTGACTGGATTATCTGTTCATTTAAAATAACTTGAACTTGCAATTATTTCCTCTATGATCTGAAAATTTATTGTAGCACAGCACACTTTTTGGTGATACTCAAAGGTAACCCTTGAATTAGTACCCCCCAAAAAAAAAAGAAGAAGCCAAGGGAAGGGTGAACGACGCGGGCTTTTGTATTGATGAGATATCCCAGCAACTAAAACAGCTACTAGTGACTGGTGCAACTGAAATTAAATGGGAAAAAAAACGATCCATCCACCGTGCGACGGACGGAATAAAATTATTCCTTTTTTGGTGGCTTCTAGTTAGTACTTAGTAGTACTATAGTTGAATCATAAGGAATCAGTAAGGTTGGATTGGATCCGACGGCGAGAAGGCAAAGGGGAAGGGGAGATGGTGTGCTCACGTGGATATCTCGGGAGAGCGGGTGGGAAGCCAGGACGCCGGTGCAGGTGCGATCGGAGAGATTAAGCGCGGCGATGCCGTCGGCGGCAGCCCGCTTATCGGCAGCGGCTGCCGAGGAGGAAGATTTGGTGGCGGGGACCTTGGCTCCCCTCTTGGCGGCGGCAGCGGCCTTCTTCTGCGCGGCCTTCTTCTTGCTGGCGTCGGACACCATGATGAGAAGTGAAGTTTGACAGGCGGGGGTGGTCCTAGCTTCCTTCCTCTTGGACGGCGGCGACGGCGAGCGGCGAAGGATGAAGAAGGATCGGGAGTGATGCCTTCCTCCTTTCTGTTGAGTGTATAAAGAAAAGAAATCTGGTTCCGCCACTCAACTCCTCTCCTGCTGCCACTTGTCCCTCTCCCTGGGCCTTCCAGTGCTTCATGGCGGTGGCCTTTCTGGGCTGCTTGCCTCCATTCTCGATTATTGACTGGGCTATACCAATCCAGCACGAGCCCGGCCCAATCGATCCATCGAGATAAACAAAGTTCGAAGTCCCAGAGGGATCTGAAAATTCAGGGGGGACAATTGCCTCAGCACCATCCGTAAATGACGCCAACTCCTCAACAACATCAGTAAAAGCACCATCTCCTGAACACCATCCACGAGTGCATCTCACTCTCTAGGATACCAACAGCATCCAAATTCAACTTTTCCATTCCCCTTTTACCCTTACTTGCTTCTTCTTCCTTGCGCCGCCGTCCCATGCCTGCTTCTTCGTTGTGCTGCCGTCCCTGCCCGATTCATCTTCCCTGCGGCGAGCACCCGCCGTGACGCCTCTCCCGCCTGCCGCGCCCCCCGCCGTGACGCTGTGCTGCGCGTGCCCCCACCGCGTCCTGCCCCGCGCGCTCCCCGCCGTCGAGGATCCGCTCTGCAGACGAATCCATGACGGGTGCGCCTCCCCCGGCCACACCTTGCATTGGGCACTCGCCTGTAGCAGGCTCCCCTGTCGCAACACCATGCCTGCAGCTTGCGCCCCCCCCCCGCCGAGCCTTCGCGCGCATGCGCCGCCGCCGCTAGGTTTCGATTTGGAGTTCACGGGCACCGATTTTGAGTTCACAGGGCTGCCCATTCCTGTTCGTGAGGAGCAATTTCCATTTATTTTTTCTTCCGTTTCCTACTTGGCCGTTGCTGTGGCTCAGTTTTCGGTGGCGTGCGCGCAGGGCAGGGCAGCATGGCGAGCGAGCTCACGCGGCGCGGCAGGTCGCGGCAGTGACGCCCGCCATGAACAAGGCTGCGGCAGTGGCAAGATGCGCCTGCACATGTCAAATACCTCTCAGGGGCAAAACGGACATTGAAAAGATGGAGTTGGATGATTTTTGTATTGTGGAGAGAAAGAACCAGTTAGTGATGGTATTGAGGAGATGGTCTATTTAATGATGGTGTTAAGGAGTTGGCTTCCTTTAGCAATGGTGTGTAGGCAATTCCCCCATTTCAGGGTGGTTCCGACGTCTCTTCCAGTTTCAGACTGTCGAAAAATGCAAGCAAATTAAGGGCGTGTTTGGCAGAAACAGTTTCTACTTTTTTTACTGTAGCTAATGTAGCTACAGTAAAATAAGTCGAAAACTCCCCAAACCAGTTTCTCCGGCTCCATCAATTTTTTTTCGATAAACAGTATTGCTACAGTGTCAAATAATACTGCTACAGTGCAATAAACAGGTGCAAAAACGGATGCCAAACACACCCTAAGTCCTCCAGCCATTTTCCTGCTGGCCACGTACCACTGCACTTTACTAATGATTCATAATAAATCCACCGGCCGCACTGTAAACATTTCAACACGCGGTGGTACGGGACACGTGGAACATAACTTGGCCTGAGACCTGAAACCTGTTGTGAGCCGCTGATCCACTTCAACTACTTCAGGGTACAAATGAAGCCGCATCACACCCCAGAAATGCAACAGCTAGATCAAATGTATTCACACGTGTTTCCATTGTTCCTACAGTAGACTTAGGCCGTGTTTGTTTCAGTTTTTCGCCACTTTTGTTAGTTGGTTTTTGTGAGATCTAAAAATCAGATGCCGTCAAAAGCCAAAAGCCAGAAACACCTCAGAATGTGCTTCTGGCTTCTTAAGTTTCAAAGACATCCGACTTTTGAATCTTCCAAAAACCAACAGATAAAAATGTCAAAAAGCTGAAACAAACAGGGCCTTAAGTTGGCGAAGAATCGTTAATCGCCCAAAAAAAAAAAAAGTTGGCGAAGAATCCCATCCTAGCTACGTCTGGCAAACAAACATATATCTACGCACACCTGAAATTAAAGTTGATACATAAGCGACGATGCTCCATAGCTAACAAAATGCCTGTCATTTCTTCAGATCGGCGGTATCTGAGCTGCAAAGAGACATGCAAAGCCAATCAAATAATGGAGGATACCTTTTAGTTTTAGGTATCTGCAACGAAAGGATACGTGCATTATATTTTCCCTTCCACGTACTCTACTGTACTGTACTAGGACATATAATCTTTGTTGCAAAGATGACATATTTGTGCAACTTAACCTAAACAAAGGCCGTCTTCGTACTAGATGCCCGATCCAGTCTGTAACTGCAGTGACCTATGCCCCTTTTCAGCTCATCCAGATCAGCTGAAAACTGATGATCGACAATTAATTGCCTCTAGTGATGCAAAAGATGGTCCTGCATATGTTGTTCTTATTGTGATCAGACGGCGCATGCACCAAATCCTAGTCATTATCAGTTTATCACTAACTAAAATGCCGTAGCAGTTTCAGTTTCAGGTACTTGACTGGAACTGATACACATAGAACTTTGAGCCTTGAGTCAAGTCCACGAAGCTTCAGACTTCAGGTATTACCGTTGAGGGATCACATATTCAGACACAAGCATTAGAAGAATCGTTTATGTACTGGAAAAGGCAGAGACCGTCAGAAAGAGCAAGGGGCATATAATCTCCACAGTGATCACCTTCGGTTTTATCGAGAAGGTACTGGTAAGTACCGTAATTAACAAGTGCATATAGGTGCTGCAATCGAACAGGAAAAGGGTAAGTAATAACCTGAAATGAAACAAGTGCAGGGCTTATAGTACATGAAAAGTGCAAAGCAGTGCGTAGCTTATTACTTGATGCACGAGAAAGACAAAGGCAGCTAGCGTACAACTAAAAATAATAATGAAGAAAAAGATGAACACGAGTGAGACTCACATGGAGGCCAGGACCAAGCAGGGAAAAATAAAGGTAACGGAACACTTTGTAGTCATGAACGTCTGCCATATTATAGTATATTACTAGCTACTGATCGAGTGTCAGTGATGGATATTAATTTAAAAAATAGCGAGTGGGCTCTTAGTGGTGATCGTCGCATGACCCCCAATCAGGCCTTAATTTGTACCAGTGCCCTACTAAACAACATCATCTATCTGAAAAGTATAATGAAGGTGTCTTGGTCATCCGTTAATTCTGAAGTTTCAGTTAGCCCTATTATATCATCATAAATATAAATCTTGGCAGTCCTGGGTTGCCTAGATGCACTGGTTGTTTCTGATCCCGTCCCCTTCTGATAGACTTCCAAATTAAAAGCACCCGTTGTCGGATTTTGGTCAGGAGCATCAAACCGCTGGGACCTTGTAATAAATTTGTTAATGGAACAATTGTTCGACAAGCGCACACACATATATCGCATAAATTCTCCATCTTGGCAGTCTCGTCATCTGCGAAATCTGGCGCATGATTCATGGACCTGCTCCTGCTGAAGAAGACACATATATTGATTCATTCAGTTCTTTCGTGCAGTCAAGTCAAAAGCCGGCCACTCAAAAGAGTCAAGACACACTGACGTTTCGAGATTGATACTTAGCTGCAGATAACAATATTACTGAATACTGTAGTAGTGTTTGGATGCTGTGTCAGCATTACACGGGTACAGATTTATGCCATTATCAATTAACAGGAAAGAAGACGAGGAAAGGTAGGTTCTCTTCTGATTTGGTTTCAGGAGGGAGGAGAAGAGGAGGGCTTTACTTTTCGTGCGGATTGGAGTCCAGTTCCTCCTGCCTCTTCTCTTTTCGACCTGCTGTATCGTAGTAGTATCTACAACGTGCGATGCGATTAATATGATACATGCAGACGGAATGGCTTTAAACCAAGGCCAGCTCCAACCAGCTGCAAATTGAAGGCGTGCATAGTGCTGCTACAGGACAGCAGTAGATGACAAACGGCGTAGAGTTAATTATGTGGTAATGATGAGTCACTGAGATTTGATGATCTTGCTTGCTTGATTTGATCCGATTGTACAAGCAAGCACGGCAATGTTAAGTTTTTGCAGGCCTGCCACCACAACCTAATAAAGCGAGCACGGAAATCTCATCGATCATACTGACGACGTACGAGACTTAGCTGCTAGCAGGGGTGCATGCCTTGTGCTATCTAGCTTTACACCACACAAAAGCAACGCAAAGCGAACAAAAGGTTGCTGCTTCCTTAACATTGGCCGACTGATGAGGGGGTGTTCGTTTTATGGAGGTTTAAAATTTAGAAGGGTTTAAAAAAAAGAATCTTATTATTTAAGAGTATTAAATAAAGTCTACAAAATTAACTGTAGCATTACTGTAGCAAAACATAGCTTACTTAGACTCGTTAGATTCGTCTCGTAAAGATGTACCCATCTGTAAAAAAGTTTTGTTATTAGACTTTATTTAGTACTAAATTCTCTTTATTTAGAGGTCTCTAAAATTAACGTTAAAAGAAACGAACAGGGCATGATTGAAAGAGGACCCTGCAACTTTGATCGAGGCCGGAATGTAATCTAGGGCTGCTCTCCCTCCGGTTTCAGTTAGGAAATGGATTGATATGCAGTAGTTGTCGGGAATGCATGCATCAATCAGGCAATCAAATCAATCAACGTTAGCTGATGGATGCTGCTCCAACACAAATTCCCGCCTGGGTGGATGCTGGTTCAGTACGGTTGCTGTTGTGAAGAAATGGCACTAGCTGTCAGCTTCCATCTCTCTTCAGAATTCACTAGGTAATTAATCTTGCTTGGGATCTCGGCAAACATAACAGTCCTGATGAGTATTGTACCCGCAGATCAGATCATTATGGCTAACATAAGGTATCCATAATCATGTTCGATGAGGTGCAGGCAGCACAAGTACATCATTATACTTTCGTTGCCTGTTGAGATGCATTGAGGCACCCAGTCCAACAAGGTCGAAATGCATGTTGTCGTGTGAAACAACGACTCAATTTCCTCAACGTGCTTGCGGTAAGAATTGAAGAGCAACAAGTCCAACCATGCACAGTTCAGATCAGACTGATGCAGGAGCCAAGAGGTAGCAGTACTGCAAAACTGGTCAGGACGAGAATGTGAAAACCAAACAACTCGTGCCCCCCAAGTTGTGGAGTATGATGGGCTCACTCATCGAGGAGTCAGAGACAGACACAGATCGTCCCTCGCTCATACAGTAATCGATCATCGCGTCCACATTGACCAACAAGCTTGTGGAAGAAGGGCACCGCATGAGGGCACCGCATGTGAGGGATGGCCACGCATGCAGCTGCCGGTCGGTGACACACTAGTAAAATCTTCTTTGACTACGGTTTATATGCGTTGCCGGCCTGGACGAGCTCGATCCGTGCCGTCCAATGTCCACACCAGTGGTACCTTACCAGTGACGCGTAAAGAAAAGCAACCTCTCAACCCCTATCCGGCTGACTTTACACACGAATTCTCAATTCAATAATTCTCCTGCTGTGTCTTTTGCAGTAAGTTTTTTGCACACGAGGATCGATTGTTCATGCTGCGATGCACGCCGGGCTGGGTATGGAGGACCAATGAGTTTGGGCGGTGGAGAGTCATCTTCTTTCAGTACCTCGTGCACAGACAGTTTAACAAACAGTAGTAAGTAACTGACCTGCTTTGTAGAGTATCGACTAGACTATCGAGGGCTCTCCTTCAGCTTGTGCCGTAAGAAGGCTGGCAAGCTTGGCTTACGAGGGAAGCCAAAATGAGCACAAGGACAAGGGCAGGGCCTAACAAGTTGCAGCCATGTCAACACATTGGGGGAGCAAAGGTTTTTTTTTGTTTTCCCTCTTTCGACCGACGTAGGAGTAGTAGATATTCAGTTAAAAAAAAGTAGTAGATAGTCAGTCAACGTTGACCCAACTACTACTCAGCACATGAATGAACTGTTGGGAAAAATAAACTACTACTCTTAGGACGCGTTCGGCGTTAGCCCCTCTAAAATTTAGAAGGGTCTAAACTAAAAGAATCTTGTCTTAAATAAAGTTTAATTACAAAACTAATTGCAGAAACCCCTTCTAATTCGCGAGACGAATCTAATGAGGGTAGTTAAGCCTTGATTAGACGATGGTTACTGTAGTAAAACATAGCTTAATTAGGCTCATTAGATTCGTCTGGTAAAGATGTACTCATATGTAAAAAGGTTTTATCAATAAATTTTATTAATACTAGATTCTTTTAGTTTAGACCTCTCTAAATTTTAGAGGGGTGAACGCGCCCCTAGAGTATGAAGTTGAACAGTTTTTTGAAATTTCTAATGTCATTACCATTGTAACATTGACGAGGGTGGTTTGTGAAGAAATGCCAAATACGCACAACGGGTGCTGTCCATTTCGTCCATTATAAAGAGGACAAAGCGGCAACTGGCAGTCGAACCAAAGGGCATCTCCATTTCCTCCATCCACAGAAGCCACTCGCTAGTCACTACTCTCCTCCTCTGCTTCGCTCTTCGAAGGAACAGAGGAGGTGGAGCTGGAGCAGAGCTTCATCCGGTGGTGGTGGTGTTGCGATGTCTAGCGGCGACCCGGAGGAGATCCGGGGGCGCGTGGTGGTGCTGGGCGCCGATGCCGACGAGTGGGCTCGCCCCGAGCTGGAGGCCTTCCACCTCCCATCGGAGCATGAGGCAGCAGCTGGAGCACTAGCGGAGGAGACGCCCAATGCCAACAACGCCCAAGGCCCTCCTCCTGCTGCTGCTGCTCCTCCTCCTAATCCGGTGGTGGCGCCATTGGAGACGGAGCTGCCTCCCAATGCCATGCCTTCTTCCTCCTCCTCCAACAGCAACAGCAACAGCAATGAGCAGCAGAATAAGGAGAAGAAGGGGGTGGCGTTGGCGCCTGCTCCTCTTGGGTCGCTGTTCCGGTTCGCCGACGGTCTGGACTGCGTGCTGATGTCGGTGGGCTCGGTGGGCGCGCTTGTCCACGGGTGCTCCCTGCCCGTGTTCCTCCGGTTCTTCGCGGACCTGGTGGACTCGTTCGGCTCCCACGCCGACGACCCGGACACCATGGTGCGGCTGGTGGTGAAGTACGCCTTCTACTTTCTGGTGGTGGGAGCGGCCATCTGGGCATCCTCCTGGGCCGAGATCTCCTGCTGGATGTGGACGGGAGAGCGGCAGTCGACCCGGATGCGGATCCGGTACCTGGAGTCGGCGCTCCGGCAGGACGTTTCCTTCTTCGACACCGACGTGCGCACCTCCGACGTGATCTACGCCATCAACGCCGACGCCGTCATCGTGCAGGACGCCATCAGCGAGAAGCTCGGCAACCTCATCCACTACATGGCCACCTTCGTGGCGGGCTTCGTGGTCGGGTTCACGGCCGCCTGGCAGCTGGCGCTGGTCACGCTGGCCGTGGTGCCGCTCATCGCCGTCATCGGCGGGCTCAGCGCGGCGGCGCTGGCGAAGCTGTCGTCGCGGAGCCAGGACGCGCTGTCGGAGGCGAGCAACATCGCGGAGCAGGCGGTGGCGCAGATAAGGATGGTGCAGGCGTTCGTCGGGGAGGAACGCGCAATGAGGGCATACTCGGCGGCGCTGTCCGCCGCGCAGAGGATCGGGTACCGCAGCGGATTCGCCAAGGGCCTGGGCCTCGGCGGCACCTACTTCACCGTCTTCTGCTGCTACGCGCTGCTGCTCTGGTACGGCGGCCACCTCGTGCGCCGCCACCACACCAACGGGGGGCTCGCCATCGCCACCATGTTCTCCGTCATGATCGGGGGCCTGGCGCTGGGTCAGTCGGCGCCCAGCATGGCGGCCTTCGCAAAGGCGCGCGTCGCCGCGGCCAAGATCTTCAAAATCATCGACCACAAGCCCCTCCTTGCCGTCGTCGTCCATGACTCCTCCGGCGGCGGCGGCCAAGATCATCTTCTGGAGCTCCCGTCCGTGACGGGGCGGGTGGAGATGCGGGGCGTTGACTTCGCCTACCCGTCGCGACCGGACATCCCCGTCCTGCGCGGCTTCTCCCTCACCGTGCCGCCCGGAAAGACCATCGCGCTCGTCGGGAGCTCCGGCTCAGGAAAGAGCACAGTCGTCTCCCTCATCGAGAGGTTCTACGACCCAAATGCAGGTACGTTATTCCTTTTCTTCTGGTCTTGTCTCTGACTGTGAATTCTCTTAATTTCTTCATTCACACATATTATGCAACATATTCTCTTAATAAGGTGAGATTCTGCTTGACGGGCACGAGCTCAAGTCCCTGAACCTGCGGTGGCTCCGGCAGCAGATCGGGCTGGTGAGCCAGGAGCCGACGCTGTTCGCGACGAGCATCAAGGAGAACCTGCTGCTGGGGCGGGACAGCCAGAGCGCCACCCTCGCCGAGATGGAGGAGGCCGCCAGGGTCGCCAACGCGCACTCATTCATCATCAAGCTGCCCGACGGCTACGACACCCAGGTATGTAGGAGCATTGCTCTTATTTCAGATTCCTCCGTCCTCTCCTCTCCTGAGCTCCTCAAAAAAGAAGAAAAACTTTTCTCCATCTCATCTCCATCCCCTCATTCCTGGCCCTGCCTCAGATCCATCCATGGGCGCAAGTGGACGGACACGCACGAGACTTGGCTAGTATACTCAGTAGCAATGCTTCTTAACCTCACTCACTAGTAGAGTACTACTAACTAGTAGGGCAGCAGCAACACACATGACACGGGAGGAGACCCGACAGCACCACCCGGCCGGGGTCCCTCCCATTCACCGGTTTCATTGTTAGGTTAGGAGGCTGTTGCTGTCACCTGCTGTTGCGAGTTAACAACATGTAACATGCTAAAGATTCTTTCTTCCTTTCTTTCCACAACACAGGTCGCTTTCCGTTCCTTGCCCAATTAGTATCTCTTGCTTGCTTGCTTCTCGACAGACACAATGCAAGGCAGCTGCAGGAGCCCATCACCTCGTTACTCATCTTTCTGTACTGCTTCCACTTTCACCATGGCTTGGCTCAAAAAAGAAGCTACTCCAGTAAATCACGCCTCTCGTGGTGGTAGCAGAAAGTAGAATTCCCAGGAATCTACTAGTAGTAAGAGAACAAGTCCCAAGTTGGCATTTTGTCAGGAATGTCAAGTTGCGAGATCCCATCCCAAGAATCTCCCTCCCTTTCTCTTGTCTCACGACTCACGAGCAGAGAGAGAGAGAGAGAGAGAGCGCAATGGAGAGGAGAGGGCCATGGCCCGATGGCCGTTCTGTTTATTTTACTGTCAAGTGCAGGCGGAGTGCAGTTCCTTGAGACATTAACAAGAGTTTGTAGTACCAAACCACATGGGCCACTGACTCTGCATTACTAGTGGAGTAAAATAGTGCAGTGTGGAGGCCGGCCCATCCTCCTATGCACATGACATGATCCGACGGAGATTGATCCATCCTCCATTAGTTTTCTTTCTTCCAGTAGGAGTATCCCAGTCAAACTAAGCACTCTGCTGGTCAAAAGACAGGAGCATACTAGTACTAGTGCTTATTAACTGATGACGGATATTTTTTGTTCCTGATGCTAAAAAACAAAAAGTCAAACAAGGTCAATGAATGGATGTGCAGGTCGGTGAGCGCGGTCTGCAGCTGTCTGGCGGGCAGAAGCAGCGCATCGCCATTGCCCGCGCCATGCTCAAGAACCCTGCGATTCTGCTGCTGGACGAGGCGACAAGCGCGCTGGACTCGGAGTCGGAGAAACTGGTGCAGGAGGCGCTGGACCGGTTCATGATCGGTCGCACCACCCTGGTGATCGCCCACCGCCTTTCCACAATCCGCAAGGCCGACCTTGTCGCCGTTCTGCACGGCGGCGCGGTGTCGGAGATCGGGACGCACGACGAGCTGATGGCCAAGGGCGAGGACGGCGCGTACGCCAGGCTGATCCGGATGCAGGAGCAGGCGCACGAGGCCGCCGCCGTGGCCGCCCGTCGGAGCAGCGCGCGGCCGTCGAGCGCGCGCAACTCGGTGAGCTCGCCCATCATGACCCGCAACTCCTCCTACGGGCGGTCGCCCTACTCGCGCCGCCTCTCCGACTTCTCCAACGCCGACTTCTCGAACGTGCACCATGGTGGTGGTGAATCGGACAACATCCATGGGAAGAGGAAGATTGCGTTCCGGGCGGGGGCGAGCTCGTTCCTGCGTCTGGCCAAGATGAACTCGCCCGAGTGGGGGTACGCTCTGGTGGGGTCACTGGGGTCCATGGTGTGCGGCTCCTTCAGCGCCATCTTCGCCTACGTGCTGAGCGCCGTGCTGAGCGTGTACTACGCTCCCGACCCGGGTTACATGAAGCGGCAGATCGCCAAGTACTGCTACCTGCTGATGGGCATGTCTTCGGCGGCGCTGGTGTTCAACACGGTGCAGCACGTGTTCTGGGACACGGTGGGCGAGAACCTGACGAAGCGCGTCCGGGAGCGCATGCTCGGCGCGGTGCTCCGCAACGAGATGGCGTGGTTCGACGCGGAGGAGAACGCCAGCGCGCGCGTGGCGGCTCGGCTGGCGCTGGACGCGCAGAACGTGCGTTCCGCCATCGGGGACCGCATCTCGGTGATCGTGCAGAACTCGGCGCTGCTGCTGGTGGCCTGCACGGCGGGGTTCGTGCTGCAGTGGCGCCTGGCGCTGGTGCTGCTGGCCGTGTTCCCGCTCGTGGTGGCCGCCACCGTGCTGCAGAAGATGTTCATGAAGGGCTTCTCGGGGGACCTGGAGGCGGCCCACGCCCGCGCCACGCAGATCGCCGGCGAGGCCGTCGCCAACGTGCGCACCGTGGCGGCGTTCAACGCCGAGGCCAAGATCACGGGCCTCTTCGGCGCCAACCTGCGCGGCCCGCTGCGGCGATGCTTCTGGAAGGGCCAGATCGCCGGGTGCGGCTACGGGGTGGCGCAGTTTTTGCTGTACGCGTCCTACGCGCTGGGCCTCTGGTACGCGGCGTGGCTGGTGAAGCACGGCGTCTCCGACTTCTCACGCACCATCCGCGTCTTCATGGTGCTCATGGTCTCCGCCAACGGCGCCGCCGAGACGCTCACCCTGGCGCCGGACTTCGTCAAGGGCGGCCGCGCCATGCGCTCCGTCTTCGAGACCATCGACAGGCGCACCGAGACGGAGCCCGACGACCCCGACGCCGCGCCGTTGCCCGAGCGTCCGCGCGGGGAAGTGGAGCTCCGGCACGTGGACTTCTGCTACCCGTCGCGCCCCGACGTGCAGGTGCTGCAGGACCTCAGCCTGCGCGCGCGAGCCGGGAAGACGCTGGCGCTAGTGGGGCCCAGCGGCTGCGGCAAGAGCTCCGTGCTGGCGCTCATCCAGCGCTTCTACGAGCCCACCTCGGGCCGCGTGCTCCTCGACGGCCGGGACGCGCGCAAGTACAACCTCCGGGCGCTGCGACGCGCCATCGCCGTCGTGCCGCAGGAGCCCTTCCTCTTCGCGGCGACCATCCACGACAACATCGCCTACGGCCGGGAGGGCGCCACGGAGGCGGAGGTGGTGGAGGCGGCCACGCAGGCCAACGCCCACAAGTTCATCTCCGCGCTTCCCGACGGGTACAGGACGCAGGTCGGGGAGCGCGGGGTGCAGCTCTCCGGCGGGCAGCGCCAGCGCATCGCCGTGGCTCGGGCGCTGGTGAAACAAGCCGCAGTTTTGCTCCTTGACGAAGCCACCAGCGCGCTGGACGCCGAGTCGGAGCGCAGCGTGCAGCAGGCGCTGGAGCGCCACGCCAAGACCCGCAGCACCACCACCATCGTCGTGGCGCACCGCCTGGCCACCGTGCGCAACGCCCACACCATCGCCGTCATCGACGACGGCAAGGTCGTCGAGCAGGGATCGCACTCCCACCTGCTCAACCACCACCCGGACGGAACCTACGCCCGCATGCTCCAACTCCAGCGCCTCACCTCCACTTCCTAAGAGAGGCCTCCTTCACCATTGCAAACACTAGCTTCCCCTTACAATTTCATTACTGCTAATTAGGAACTTAGTATTCTCTTTCGTTTCTTGTTTCTTCTTCTTGTTCATTCACCATGGAACTGCTTCCTGGATTTACTCCTACTACAAGGACAGCGGATCCAGATTGATCTTTGTAAGTAGCATGTACTTAGCATTATATTAAGGAACACAAAACCTCTTTCCAATTGTCAATCCAGACAGGATCTCAAGACCCGCAAACAACTGCAATGGCCCGTGATTTAGGAGAAAACAACCTTCCAACAACCAGACAGGGTTGCAGAAAACGGGGACCCCAAAGTTTGACCTCAGATCAGATGAGCAGCATCATCACATGCAAGCCCGCGTGCCTCACTTCTTCTAGGAGTAGGATTTACTGCTGCTTGCTCCTCTCCTCTTGTACACCACATGATTGGCATGATTGTGTTTTGCCTTGTGTGCCCCATCATCAGCAACATCAACAGCAAACCAATGGAATTGGAATGGAATCGTGGTCCCTCAACTATTCCACTGTCAAATCCAAGCCAGCCTATCCCAATCCAGATTCCACAGGTGAAAAGAGTACATCTTGAATGGAAATGCCTAACCAGTCACTAGATGATCATGCTCTTATGTTGTCCCTGGCACCCACCCTGCAACTATAAGCAACCTCAAATAAATATCCCTACTACTGGGGCTTTCTCATTTTCATCTCATGAAAGCAGTTGAGGGCAAATGGATCATCAAGACATCTTGAATCCAATGGGCATCTTGCTAGTTACTACACAATGGGGGGAAAAAGTTACCAAGGGGAGAGGCGCCCTTGATTTTTTTTCCCTCAACGACGCCGCGCTTGAATCCGGGATGGCTAGCACTTCTCAAACCGCGAGAGCTTAACATCACTTAATGAAAAATAAAAGTTTCTTTACGAGATTTATAACGAAACTACATAGTGACAATTCAAGTTAGGTGCTTTCTGGAAGCAGGTTGCACAACAGTTCTCATGTTGGAGAGCAATCTGGGACTTCCTTTTTCTTCAACAGTCCTCAAGTAATGTACAATAGTCCTCAGAGTTAGGGGTGAAAGCGGTACGGGAAATTCCCGTCCCGTCCCGCTGCCGTATTCCGTATTCTACCGACCGATTTCGTATTTACGGGAAAAACCGAAAACAGGACGGGAAACAGGAGCATGCGCTGCGGGACGGGATCGAAAACGGCGTGACCCTTTTCCCGACCGTTTTGCCAGGATCCCGTATTGACCCGGGATGTTCCCGTTTTCTATCCCGCTTTTATGCATTCGGGATCATTAAGCCCAAAGTCTAACCGAAACAGTCCAGCCCACGATTGCATATCCCTACCGCAGACAGCAGTCGCTGTACCCCAGGGCTACTCGCCGTCCAGCGCCGCCTTGCGCAGTCGCGCCCTCGAGTCGCCGTCCTTCATGCGCCTGCTGATCTCTGGCTCCGTCAGCTCTTGCTGTTGGAAGGCCCCCGCTGCTGCGCTCTTTCTTTGTCTGCTGATTTGCAAACGGAGTCACCGGCAAGCACAAATTCATCTCATGGCTTGCTCAACCGTCTCGAGATGGAGACTTGAGAAGAGAGTCTACCCTCTGCGCACGGATGGGAGCAAAATGACGACCGATGATAACGATCCAAGAGCACTAGACGGTTCAGAAGAAAATAAGGTCACTTTCTGCACCATTGCTAGTAAATAAATGATCCTTCGGGCATTTCAGTCGTACGTTGAGACCCTGAGAGTTGAGACACACTCATGTGTTCAGTTCGAAATCCACCTGTGAGTTGGAGTTAATTACTTGATTGTGTGTTGCATAGCCATATTGTGAATTCCTACTAGTGATTCCTGTCTTGATGATATACTGTATGTGTTATTATGTTGGGTTAATGTTCCCGACATGATTACCGATTACCGACCGATACCGTATATTTCCGTCCGTATTAGTCCGTTTCCGAGTGACCGAAACTCTCCCGACCGTTCCCGTTACCGGCTTTCCCGTTTTCGTTTCCGTCCGGTGATGCAAATGTGAAAGTGAAAACGGTTAGGGTGTTTTCCCGACCGTTCCCGTCCGTTTTCAGCCCTACTCAGAGTTCCAGACTAGGGCCCACCCTACTTGTAGTTCTTGTCGGCATTCTTGCTACCTGATGGTAGTTTAAATCAGCTTTGATTTTAGGATTTACTATTGTAGTAGCATTTTTGCATTTAGAACAAAGTTCTCACCAATAATTATGAGTTTTATAGTCACCAATAATATGTGAAGATACATTTCTAATTGAAGATTTAGAACAACTAAGGTTCACATGCTCTTATTAATGTTCTAAAATATTGAAATAAAGCATATTAATAATATAACACACACCATTATTAAAATATTGGTGTTCTAAAATATTAACATTCTCCGGCTTCTAGCAAATGATCATATATTGAAATTTCTTTGGCTACAAATCAAGATCATTCAAACTGATATATCAAACTTTATTTGGATAATTATTTTCTAAGAAAACACACATGCAATTTATTACGTAACTAAGAACCTATAGTGGATAACCACTGATTTTTTATTGGTGATGCTAGGACAATAGACATAGTTCATCTTTTAGCTAAAAATGTTATCTTAACGTCACCAATAGAAAACCAAAGGGAGTAGTTCAATGGTCGGGTTTATGTTTATTCTTTCCCAGACTATTGCACCCATTATGCAATATTGGTGATTTTTTATTCAATGGTCAGGTTTATGTTTATTCTTTCCCAGACTATTGCATAATGTTTTCTCTCCGTGTTGTTTTGTATTGTACCCCCTCCACTTTTGTTTTCTTGCCATTAGGACAAAAATGCCAGTTGAAATTAATACTTTCATGGCCCAATGATAAGAAATAAAGTACTGTTCATTATAAATATATGAATTTCCATCATGTTGACATGTCGTGTCATCTGTTGCCTATATATTCTCGCATTGTTTGCAGTTCGTTTGCACTCCAGTTCATGTTGACAGTAGTTTTGATGAAGTCATTTCTATTTGTATAGTACTATTTATGCTATACTTCTCTGTCCTGAAATTGTGTGAATTGCCAATCTTGTTTGACTGCTAACACACAAGATCTCTTAATATTGGAAAACAAACCAAATATCTGAAGCACTAAACGCTCTCCAGTTTTGCAATGTTATATTTTCTTTTGATGAAACGTATAGAAGAAAGATCCAAGTCCACAAGCACACCCAAAGGCCAGAGGGCAGTGGCACTGCTTGAGTGAGATCAAAGAAAGATTGACATTCGGTGGTTTCCATTCATCGGTCGGCAAGGACAATGATTTTCCCCCCCTCCAGACCTAGCTGGACAGGCATGTGTTCATGTCCATTCTGTACTTCACAATCATGTAGTACATGAATACTAGAAGAAGACGAAGAACATTTGGACTGCACAACTATTGTGGGATCCCCATCACATCACTCTAGACAGTTTCTCAAAGGGTTCCCAGTAAATGCCCCTATCGTTTGGTTCATTTGGCTCAAGCGGAAGAAAACTGAACTTGCCATTGAAGAAAGGCTGAAGAAAATAGCGTCACAAGAACACGCATGCAATAACATCCAGATTACAGAGCAGGAGTGGGGCGGGCGTGCGCTCGCGCATGTGTGGTGCCTTGGCTTCCATCGGTTAGGTTGCCAGATCAATTGAAATGCATGTGTGCATTGGCTTGCCATCCAACTGAACATGATGATGTCCGGCCACTCGTGCTTATTTCAAGCCATCTATGGTCCCCTGTTTTACAGCACAGATCAAAGACGTGCCAAGTGCCTTCCAGCTTAGCATGGAAAGATGGAACATGTTAGAGTACAGATGGTGATCCAAAACCCACAGATGTCAAAATAACCTAAGACGCATTAAGGGCGAACCCATAAAGTAATACATAGATTGGGCTTCACAAGCAGAACGATACAAATACCAAATCTATGCATAAGGGGGCAAATCTACTCGCTTTGGTGTTTCATTGGCTTCATCACAAAAGGCACATCCAGCATTACCTTATCTAACTAGTGTGACCATAAGAAGTGAGCCCCTGGTAGCTTCAGTTCAAGCTAGACGCAGGCTGAAGTTATATCTCAGAGTACTAGCAGACATGACAACATCGCGGCTAACGATACAGGCATTATCATTCAAAGTTGATCCGTAACTGATTTAGTACATATATTTTCTCACTCAACCTGTGCTAGCCCTCTTACAAGGAAGTTTTGCACGATAAAGAACACTACTTCATTAAGCAAACCAAGTCCAGATGTATGCGGGACGGAACATAGAACAAGGACTAAAAGGTTCACATGGACATGAGCTTCAGTCCATTGTCAGGCATTCCCATTCCAGCCGCAAGGTCTGCGTCAAGCTGCGTGTGAGGGGCCGGTCCAGACATTAGCTTTACCCTACAACAGATCAAAGGTCAGGATTAGATTGAACAAACAGCATAGTAGATCAAACTATGCTACTCAAACCAACAGGAAGCTTTTCTGCACCAGAAATTTCACATGTTTCAATAATATCATATACATATTATGATACTTTACTAATACATCCTAGAATCCTACACACCCAATGGTCTTTCAACCGGTTCTATTCTACATAATGGGTCACCAGCAGCTGGTTATATTACAGTATCCTAAATGACCAAACTACTTTGGGCCTGTTCGTTTCCTTTAGTCCTAAAGTTTAGTCCAGAGAATCTTGCTATTTAAGGGTATTAAATAAAGTTTAATTACAAAACCTTTTTACAGATGGGTGCTAATTTACGAGACGAATCTAACGAGCCTAATTAAGCTATGTTTTACTACAGTGATGCTACAGTAACCGTCGTCTAATCACAGCTTAATTACCCTCATTAGATTCGTCTCGCAAAATAGCTCAGGTTCCTACAAAAAGTTTTGTAATTATATTTTATTTAATACCTTTAAATAGCAAAAACTTTGGACTAAACTTTAGTCCTAAACGAAACGAACACACCCTTTGTTCAGGTATCTAAAATGGCCCTTCAACATCTATGTGCGTGACATATTTTTCCAATTAAGAATAATCATGTCACTCCGAATCGAGCATCATGCAAAGAGGTACATTTAATCACAAGTTCTGCAATCACACTGGCTAAATAAATGTTTTTGTAAAACACTGGCTAAATAAATGTTGCCACCTAACTTTAATAGACAGAGTAGCCTCTGCAATACACAGCCCATGAGGAAGCAGGATTATCACTTATCTCCAAATAGAGGTCAGAACAGCAAGAAGTAGACTTGGGATAAGGGAATCAATCACCTTTTCTTGTGGCGCTTTGAGCGGTAGTGATCGTCCTTCACAGTCTCATTTGCAAAGTACCGACTGCAATCAAAACCATGCAAGTTAAACATGATAATCAGAAAAACATTATATTATTGGTGTCGCACTACTGTTGCAATAGAATTGCTGCTCCTCACAAGCAAATCGATACCGATTATCGCACCTTAGCAACAATGATAGGCATCCACAGCCAGCTAAATTGAAGGAACGATCAAAACCAACACATAATCACAAGAATTTAACCTCAAACTCGGTCGATTTATCAACATAACAAAAGAAAGGGACTACTTGCCTGGTTAACAAACTAGCAGCAACATCTAAGTAATCGACCCTAACTGACTGAAATCGCTCTAATGTCAAGATAACGAGACCAGAGGGTGCATACTCGCAGTGGAGGCAGTAGAACTGTCCCATGCCTGGGAGGTCCTCGTCGACGGGGAGCTCCTTGCCTTGGGCGTCCTTGCCCTCGTCGGCCAGCTTCACCAGCTCGTCGTAGACGGCATCGTCGGCCTTGAGGAGGAACTTGCCGCGGCGCGCCGTCTTGTGCGAGAGGCGGCGCTTCTTAACCTTACGGTGCGGGCACTTACCTCCCATCTCGGCGGCGGCGGCGGCGGCTAGGGTTTCGTTTGGCTGCGCAGGGAGCCAAACGAGAAAGAGAAAGCAATTCGTGCAGCAGCAAAGGAAGAAGACGATTGATTCAGGGAGACGGACGGGCCAAGCCAACCAAAAGCAAGGCTTTTCTTAGCTTATCCACTCACGTAGGCCCATTGGGTTACATCCGACTCTAAACATGGAGTGTAAGAATGGCATGCGGAAGCCCAAACCCAGGCAACGATAGTCGATAATGTGATTTCATAATTTTCCAACATAAATAAGGCAACACCACAGGAGGCGCATTTTGCTTTCTCCTTCATCAGACAAACAAATCTGCATGTTCCGCTCCAAAGTCTTCCGCCGGAGTCACATTGGCAAAAACAAAGTGCGTCCCGAACAGCTTCTTCGGCAACCCCACCTTGTGCATGCCATATTCAGGAGACCATTGTTCAGCAGCAAGTATACCATTCATCTCATGACCAATCCAGGTGCAGAGTTTCCATCAAATTACAAGAGCGCACATTCGTGCCAACGAGTATCAGGTCCACACAACAAGCAGTGGGCTACATCGACGTTTAAACTTACACAAGCACACAACACAGACAGTCTTATACAACTGTCAGCTACCAGACCGAATGCTACATAAACGTAACTAACAAATACTACAACACTAGAACAGCAAACAAACATCAACTAGTCACCCCAACGTCAGTCCCACTTGAGTGACCGTGGAAGACTGAACAAACCAAGAACGCCACTACAACATTTCTCCGAACAACTTCTTCAGACCAGCTGAGTTGCACTAACAATGTCCCATTAAAATTCGTATTTCAGCACCAAGTGAAAGAACAGAGGCGCAGCTCACGATTATATATATAACACCATTCATGTGTGTGAATGTGTGGCAGATTCAAGCAACAAGATAAGAAATTGTGCTACTAGCATACAACACATTCAGCTTCCAGTTACCAGGTCGATTCAATGTGTGTTACATAGACATGGTTGAGAATACATACAACGATATTATACTAAAGTTCTAAACAAAGAGTGATAACTAGGGTAGGATTCCTTCGCAGAAGAGATGCTGTCCCATTCAGGTTGTTGATATACAGCCACCACTGGGATTGGGGACAAATATGCATGTGTCAGCAACTGCATATGAATGTTGATTGTATTGATAAAACACGAAAAAAAACATTAATTAATTGAAAGCAAGTAGACACATAAGCTAGTAATTTAGAACTTTCATTCTACTATTGTTCGTTGTAATAACACCATTATAAAGAAGGATGTTCACGATGCAAAAGCTTCACAGGTATGGATGTACATGAGATGGTGGATACGGTCCGGCTACTTGTTTCATTCTGAAAGTGAAGTTTTAATTATCCTATCCTAAAGATGGTAACCCATGAGTCGATGTTTATTTGCTCAGTGGCTCCAGTCACCAAGGCAAGGAACTGGATAGAAGTTTGGTAGCCAAAGGTACAGCAGCAGTACCACTAAACCGAATGAGTAGGTAGCTAGTTTGGCCATAAAATTCCACAAACACGAGAGTAAGCTGCCAATTTCTAATTTCACTCTGGTAAAGCGGGGTAGATTTGATTCCAATCTCAGTCATACTGCCTATTGGTTCAAGGAGGAAATCAAGAAGGAGCAGGAGCAGTGGAGGAGAGGGGGGGATCGAGTACCAAGAGGAGGAAGAGGGAGGATTCAGTCGATGTCCTGGTCGTCGAAGTCGTCGGGAAAGGCGTTGAAGAAATCGGCGTCGATGGGGAGGGAGGCGGACGAGGCCGGGAGGCGGTCGTCGGCGTCGACCTCCATCATGCTTCCGATGGTGATGCCCATGGAGGTGGCAGCAACCGTGTCCTCCGAGTCCATCTCCCCCGGGGAGTCGTCACCCCAGTCCACCGCCGGCGAGCTCGAGTTCCGCATCTCTCTCTCTCTCTCTCTCTCTGCTGCGGGGCTGCCCGTGCTTTCCTGTTTCCACTTTCCAGTGACTTCGTCGTTTTTTTTTTTTTTTTGGGCAGCTCGAACTCGAATTGTGAAGAAGCCAGTGAGTGCCCCGGAAATGATGAAGGCCCAGCATTGCTTTCGAGGATTTGGGCCCACTAAGAAACAACGTCTAAATATTAAGAGGAGCAGCAGCCCAGCCCAGTATAACACAGAAGAAGCTGACTGGTGTGGATGCATTACCATTACTGAAAAAACAAATTGGACTTTTTTTTGGCAAGAAAAATGGTCATTTTAAGTAATAAAGTTGCTTGAATATTGGATTTGTGATACAAAAAGGAATTAGTTGTCTTTCCACTAGGTCACATTTACACAGTTTAGAAGCAAGCAATGCTAATGGTACTGTGGTTATATACAACGTTACATCAACGAAAAAGGCGCACACACATGAGACGTTACAGTTCCCCAAAACTCTCAATTGTGTCCGGCTTACTAATGGACAAGTATAAGCTTGCTGCTGGGTGCGCGTGATCGATGGGGAACAAGAACAACCCCCAAAGCTTGCATCGCAGCAGGCAGTATTCATACTGCTTGCCTTGTCTAGGTAGGAGTAATCTAAAAAGGAAGTGCAAGGAGTCTACCTTGGTGCTAGTAGCTGACTTGTTGGTCGTCCAAGATGAAAAGTACTCGGCAGCCTGATCGTCGAGGTCGGTCCTTGTTGACGATGTCGGCTTCAGTTCACACCCATACTTCATCCGTTCGCACAGGTTTTCATTTGCGTTAATTAGTGGACTACTCCCTCTGTTTTTCTTCTGTCAACTGCCTTTTTTTAACCTCTTCTGTCGACTGTTGTGCAGCAGGACTGGACCCTCTACTGCTGCTGTTTTTGCTTAAAAAACAGCAGAGGCCGGTTTACTTGCTGGGTAAGCTAGGCCGGTTTACTTGTATGATCCAGCACTCACTGTAGAGATATGGACTAATGAACAGATAGATTTTCTTTCTTCATTCTTCTTCTTTCTTGCGCGCGTGGATCCTGTCCTGTCCTGTACAGTATTAGCCGCAGACCATAGAATTAATGATACTGTGAGAAAGAAAGAAAGAACATTATTGAAATGGAAATGGGGCACATACATACACGTGATACAGCACGTCCGCAGTTGCTGTTGCTGACTCTCCGACGGGGCCTACCCTACAGTCTTCACTTCTCATCCTTACAGTAGTATTTCAAAATCACAGCGCTTGTTGAGTACTGCAAGAAATTTCTTGGTGTCGTGGTGTTTGTTCCGATCCTGCTGCGCGCAACAAAACAAAGGGAAAGGGGGCACTCCACTCTGAAGCTCGTCACTTCAGCAACAAGCTCGGCTCACTCCAATGCATCCACTGTGCGCGCCTCGCCTCTGCTTCTGCTTCTGCTTCTGCTTGTTCTTCCTCCTCCCCTTGGCGGCGGCGGCGGGCCAGCAGCTGGTGTCGTCCTCCTCCTATGACATCGCGGTGCTCCTCCACAAGGTGAAGCCCGCGCTGCAGGGATCCACCCCCAACGCCCAGCTCGCCACCTGGAACGCCTCGACCACGCCTCTCTGCCTGTGGCGAGGCCTCCGCTGGTCCACCCCCGACGGCCGGCCGCTCCGCTGCGACTCCGCCGCCGCGCGCGGCAACCTCTCCCTCGCCAACGACCTGGAGGCCCTCCTCCTGACCTCCATCCGCCTCCCGGCCGCCGCGCTCGCCGGACGGCTCCCGGCGGAGCTGGGCGGCTTCTCGGCCCTGGAGTCCCTGTACCTCGGCGCCAACTCCCTGTCCGGCCCCATCCCGCTGGAGCTGGGCAACGCGCCGGCGCTCTCCGCGGTGGACCTCGCCGGGAACGCGCTCTCCGGCGCGCTGCCGACCTCCGTATGGAACCTGTGCGAGCGCGTGACCGAGCTGCGACTCCACGGCAACGCCCTCGGCGGAGCCATTCCCGCGCCGGCCGGGCCCAACACCACCTGCGACCGCCTCCGCGTCCTTGACCTCGGCGGCAACCGCTTCTCCGGCGAGTTCCCCTCCTTTGTGGCGGCGTTCCGAGGCCTGCAGCGCCTCGACCTCGGCGGGAACCGGCTCTCGGGGCCCATCCCGGACGCCCTCGCCGGAATCGCCCCGCAGCTGAAGGCGCTCAACCTCTCCTACAACAACTTCTCCGGGCAGCTGCCCCCGGCGTTGGCGGACTCCGCGGAGTCGTTTGTGGGCAACGACCCGGCGCTGTGCGGTCCGCCGCTGCGCGAGTGCGTGTCAAGTAGGACGGGGCTGAGCTCCCGCGGCGTCGCCGGGATGGTCATCGGCGTGATGGCGGGCGCCGTGGTGGCGGCGTCGCTGTGCATCGGCTGGGCGCAGGGGAGGTGGAAGAAAGCAGCAGGGGAAGAAGAAGAGGAGGAGGATGCAGGGGAACAGCAAGAAGAAGGGCGGCTGGTGGTGTTCGAGGGCGGC
This sequence comes from Eragrostis curvula, assembly GCA_007726485.1. Taxonomy (NCBI): domain Eukaryota; kingdom Viridiplantae; phylum Streptophyta; class Magnoliopsida; order Poales; family Poaceae; genus Eragrostis; species Eragrostis curvula. Next base: position 177,593 of record RWGY01000051.1, on the reverse strand, counting down.
GAGCACCTGACGCTGGAGGAGGTGCTGAACGCGACGGGCCAGGTGGTGGCCAAGGCCAGCTACTGCACCGTCTACAAGGCCAAGCTGGCCAGCGGCGGCGGCAGCATCGAGCTGCGCCTGCTGCGCGACGGCTGCTGCCGCAGCAGAGTGTCGGTGGAGGTGCGGCGCATGGGGCGCGCGCGGCACGAGAACCTGGTGGCGCTGCGGGCCTTCTACCAGGGGAGGCGCGGCGAGAAGCTGCTGGTCTACGACCACTTGCCGCGCTCCAGGACGCTGCACGACCTCCTCCATTCCAAGGACCGTTCCTCCGAGCCCCGCCTCATGACGTGGCCGCGCCGCCACAGGATCGCGCTGGGCGCCGCGCGCGCGCTGGCGTACCTGCACTCCTCCTCCTCCTCCTCCTTCGGCGAGGCGCACGGCAACGTTCGGTCCTCCAACGTGCTGGTGGCCGACGACCTTGTGGTGTCGCGCCTCGCCGAGCACGGGGTGCACCGCCTGCTGGTGCCGGCGGCGGCGGCCAAGGCGGACGGGTACAAGGCCCCCGAGCTGCACAACAAGTCCATGAGCGCGCGCACCGACGTGTACGCCTTCGGCATCCTGCTGCTGGAGCTGCTCACGGGGAGGAACCCGGCCGACGACGACCTGCCGGCGCTGGTCAAGGTGGCCGTCATGGACGAGACGCCGTTGGAGGACCTGCTGGACGCCGACCTGCAGCTCGTCAAGGACCATGGCTTCCTGCTGCAGGCGCTCAAGCTCGCCATGGGTTGCTGCGCGCCCGTGCCGGCGGCTCGACCCACCATGCCCGAGGTGGTGCGCAACCTGGAGGACATCCGACCCAAGAACCACCCTCGTTCCGCGCTCTACAGCCCCGTCGAGAGCAGGAGCGACGCCGGCACACCCACCACCCCCGTCGCCTAATCGATCCATCCATGCGATGGAGCTACCTCCTTTTTTTGAAGAAAATGGAGCTACCTCCTTCCTACCTAGTACACAACTGTCTTCGCCCGATAATGATCCATTTTCAGGCTTCATTACGTACTTCATTGTTAGCTACTACTACTGTGTGCTCCATCTATTAGTTGCAACACTATCAAAGATATCCAATCACTATGGAGGAAATGCTAGTTCTGTATGTGTATAAATAATCACTCTCGGTTACTCCTACGATCAAAGAAACGAAAGACAAGTTTGTGAATGACGACTGGATTGGATTGGATGGAGAACCTGCTGCTGCACTATCCGCTTTGGAAATGCAGAGGCAGAGTGGACTGGACATGACAAAAGGACACTGCTGCTGCATCTTTGCTTTGCTTTACGTGTCGTGCGGAGTGGAGTAGCTGGCCATCGCCAACGCCATGGCCTAGCCCAGCTTGCCTGCATTTTGCACAGACAACCTGTGGATGCAAAACACGCAACACAAGAGATGAGTGCACAACACAACATTCAGTCCGTCTCCATCCAGATAGTATAGCTGCTACTGACGGACTCACGCCCACAGGAGATTGTACTACTACTACTACTGTATGTACTGTACTTGAAACTTTACCAAAACAAATTGTGCTAGTACTCTACTACTGGTTTGCATCTCGAACCGTTCCTCTCACAATCATGGCATGTGTCCCTTTAATAATTGTGTCACATGGTAATATAACAGTAAAATGCATTATGAAGAAGGCATAATGCTCCTTTTCCTGCTCACTCAACAGTTGTGTGAATGAAGGAGGGCGAGCTGGTCTGCCAGCTTCGATAAACATTGGAGTAGGAGTACATCATAAACACTGCCCACTGAATTTGGCCAACCAAACACAAGACCGGTGGCTGTGATGCTGATGCATCAAAGGATTCAATGTTAATAATCCAGCCTTTTATCAGATGTACATATATAACTAGTAGATCTCAGCTTGCTTGCCGGGCCCCTACAAAATTTTTTAGAAAAAAAAAACGTTAATGAAGCATCTTTCAAGAAAGGTTGATACTAGTACTAAAGCCCTGTTCGTTTCTTTTAGCGCTAAATTTTAGAGGCTTCTAAATAAAGAGAATATAGTACTAAATAAAGTTTAATGACAAAACCTTTTTACAGATGGGTACATCTTTACGAGACGAATCTAATGAGCCTAATTGATCTATGTTTTGCTACAGTAATGCTACAGTAACCATCATCTAATTATGTCGTAATTACTCTCATTAGATTCGTCTCGCGAATTAGACCAGAATTCTGTAGTTAGTTTTGTAATTAAACTTTATTTAATATAGCTTATCTAGAGTTTAGACCCCTCTAAAATTTAGACTCCTATGCTCCGAACATCCGTGTTTTCTTCCGGGACCAGCTCAGCTAGATAGCAATGTACTTTGATCGATGATAACATGTACGATCGACGAATTGAACAAGCTGAATGCATGCAGCAGGATGAGGACCTCTCTATCGGTCTAGAAATTCAGAAAATTAGAGAATCTCTATCAATCTACCAGATCCAACGCATGTACTCCTGCACTGCACGGACTGTACCAGTGCAGGTTCGTGCATTTTGGCAGGCTGGCTCCATGCATCCATCGATCGATCGGGTCCATCCCACATGGATGGATCATCACATTTCTTTTGTCAACTGCAGTGCATGATCGATCAATGCCGATGCACAACACGGCACATCAGATGTGACTATCTATAGGACTGGAGAAAGAAATCGTCCAATTTATTATATTGGAGTTTGGACAAGAGATCGAGCAAGTTTTTTGTAACGTGTGGATAATGTATGCAACTAAGGTTGCCCGCGCATATTGCGCGGCTAGCAAGACTATCGTAATTTGTATCATGCGAATTAGACTTCATTTTTGAATGGATCTATCTATTGTTTTCATCGTGCAGAATTATATGACGCTTTAACTAATGTTTTATTTCCACATATTAAACCACATGTATGATCAGTATGATCTAGATGCTCTAAGATTTGTTTTCATAGTTCGAGTATTGCAACTCTAGATGTGTATTAAAGAAACCACCACTAATTCTTATGAATAGTCTCCGTGAGTCTTTCTTGTCACCTCATATATATCTCCAACCAAATCTTGAGGTTTAAACCCCTTTAGTACTTGACTAATTTGTGAGGCTCCATGCTCCGACCTTCCATACATTCGACTAACCCATGGCGCTTATCTTGTTATTCCAAGACCTTGTTCTTGTTATTCGGAAAAAGAACATTTGTTATTCTAGATAGTAGATATATTTGCACTTAGTTACTTTCTTTTCTCTTCCAAGAGTCTCTGCTTTCTTTTAAATTTCTAGCTGGTGATTTATGTAGAACGCATTTGAAGTTACCAAAATGAAGTTAGATAAATAGCTTAAAACACCTAGATGGCTAATATTTCTAGCTTAAGAAATATGATCGTACATTTGGTTTCATACACGAAGAAACATTAGTTGGAGCCTCTATTCTCTTTCTTTATTTCTTAAAAAAATGAAAAAGGATGACATAGTTTCCATATGTTTTACATAAATATTAGAAAGTAGTTAGTGCTAGTAACATTGCACTACTCATGGAGAGCCTTTACCATAGTGTACCCTTCTGTGATTTTGTATTTTTCTGGACCATAAGGAGTTCATATCTTTAATAACCATTAGTTAGGGCTATCACGAAAAATATATTGATAATCTTCTATACAACTTATTCACTGTTGGGTCAACAACTTTCTTTTTAACAAATCGACTTGCACAAAAGCTAGAGGCAACATGTAGAATTCCTCTGTCCTCCAACACATTGTATCTATCAAAAGCTTCTTCTGTGAATTTTCACGTGTGTCATGATGTACTTGTCTGAGAACTCCATATTATAGAGCCACTACGGATTTGAGAACTGAAGGATTAGGTATACCTTTTCCTCCAATTCTATATGGACTGATAAACTGATTATCTTACAGTATGGACAATTATACCTTGGTAATCTTGATTGATATGTGAGTGACAGTGAAGTTGGGTGGCTTGTCTCTAAGTGGTAATATAGCATCCTCGCAAAAAAAAAAAAATCATTGGAAATATAGCATGTTTCTCTAGTTCAGAAGGGCCATGATGTTGCTCGATTCAAACTACACTACTTACTGAACACCACATATCTGTGACATTTTTTCTCTTTAGCTGAAATCATGTACTGACTTTCTTGAAGACAATGTATTCCTCCCTTTGTGCTATGCTTTGCTTTATCAATTGGCCATATGCCTGCAGTATCTGAAGGAGAAAAAGATGCCACATATTTAAGCAGTTTCCAGTGCCCATGCAGTAATTTTCCCTTTTTCTATCTTCATGGGTCCAACAACAGATCGTTAGGCTGTTGGAGACGTTTGATCCAGCAGCCATCGTCGTCTGCGTCCAGATGCAAGCAAAGATCGGCTTCCATGCCAAGCTTCGGCACCAAAATCTGAAATAATCCCAAGGTTAGTGCAGTACTGCAATTGCCTTGTTCGTTGACCTGCTTCTCAGCGTGGGCGTCAGATGCACAAATTGAGCAGCTATGCAGATCTGAAATAATCCCATCAGGTTGGGCGGCTGATCACCGCTGGTCGTGGTCATCCTCGAAAGCCGTCGGATGCTCCTGGGCAGTCCCTAATCGTGTGCGCCTATCAACGTTGCCCTCCCAGATTGCGGCAGCTGCATCGTTGTCCTCCCAGATTGCGGCAGCTGCCAGCTATTCCCCGTCGCCTCTCGTCCTCTCTTTCCCTCCGCTTCAAACTTTACTCACCTATCACTGTACAACGGATTCACATGTCGTGATTTCAGGGGCAGATTCCAGGTGGCAGAACAGGCGCCAGCGTTCGCGTGTCACATATCCCCTACCGTGGAATTTTCCTATTACCGAGCCCTCCCCATTTAAGATCGTGGGCTTCTTCTTGAAGTAGCGTGTCCATGTCGAGAAGCCGGTCGCCCGGTTCACCAAGCTCAGGTCGCAGATCGCCCTGACGTGGACGTCCTTGGACATGAGCGCAATGAAGATGGAAACGTTGCCTTCGTCGTCATGGTGGCCGTCGTCTGACTTCTCTTCATTGGAAACGGAGTCGAAGGAATATCGATCGGTTGCAGGCTTGCAGCTGTAGCAGGAGCAGTCGTCGTCGTCCTCGGACTTGCCGTTGGGCTAGAACTGAATGCACCAGTCGTAGCCGCCGACGGAGAAGGTGGAAGACTCGACGCAGTTGCCAACACCGAGGCTCCGGAGCAGGCTGTACCCTGCACTGTCTCCGGGGAACACCGCGACATCGTCGTCGATATGCCACCACCAAGGAGCCATTGAGCGCCGCGCCGGCGGATGCAGAGGAAAGCGCGCGGTAGAGACGCCAGCACTTGCTAGGAGACGTCGAGCTCCGCTGCCTTGGAATTGGAAGCGGTGGTGGTACGGTGAAGGTGGCGCTGCCAGCGTCGGTAGAGGTTCTCGCCGTCATATATAATACCTTCTTCTGTGTATCCGTTCATATTGGCTTCCCTTGAGATAAAAAAGGGCACGGCACAGATCAGTGTCATGTTTAGACTCCATTGTTGGTACGGTTGATTCCTTTGTCGTGGACTCTTTTCTTTATTTTTTTATTTTCCAAGAAGGGGACTCCTTATTTAGGTAACTTGAGTACATAATACCTGGAAAGTAATTTGTGTATTTTTTATTACGAATTTCACATGGGTTTCGTTTGAATTTGGTCAGCTATAGAAGCTGTTTTTACGGTGGACACTTCCTTTAATCTTGGACGTTGATTTATCATAAAATCCAACGGTTAAAATTTGTGCGGCTAGATCAGTTATATGATGGGTTTTTATGTGATATCAATATTTTTTTGTATTTATATTTTCAAAGATATTAATAAATAACTAATTATGTCAACATAAGAATTATGAAGTATCTTGTTGCTGAGTAGAATCGTGGGCATTAAATGCATAATAATCTTGAACAAACATATCCTCCGCTGCCTACTGACCATTGACCATGTCACCTCACCTTTTTTTTCGGCCACGATACATCTAAACAATATTATGTGCAATTGGCACCTTTTTCCTATGTGTACTTTGCTGTACATTAAACTTGACCGGAAGAGGCAGACCGCCATCCTACTTTGAACTAAGAAGATGCAAGGCAACCGCACATTTTTCTTTTATGCTTTCGAATTACATAGTGTTTTAGCTTCAACGCAAATTCAGCATATATCTTGTTATTTTTGTATACCTTTTATTCTAATTAAATATATTAGCAGTTCCACCATTTCAAAATAATGGGACCACCATTTTATATTCAAATGTTTTGGAACTTTCTTGATCCCAAGGAAATATTCCAAATTGCCCTTAGAAAAGCTACAAAATCCATCCGGTGCAAGGGTGCACGATATATTAATGATGGTGAATCTATCGTGAAACCATCATAACATTTAGTAGTTATATTTCAAATAATTTATTTTTATAGATTATATTGCTCAAAGTGATTTTGATCATGATAAAAAAATCCTTTTATGTTTAAACAAAGAGAGTATGTACGTAGCAAGAGACAAGTTCAATAGTATAGCCAATATTATTTCAAGCTAGGCAAAACTTCTCCCGTAGTTAATTTTGACTTATTTCTAGGTGTCAAATTTATTCAGGATAATAGATACATCTCTGAAAAATTCATATGTATTCCTTCTACTCTTTTCATCCTTCTCCATCGCCATTGCCTTTTTTGTTTTTTACTATCTTTGTCCATCGTCATTTTCATCCTTCTGTATTTAATTAGCTAGTTAAGAAAAGCATTTCAAAACAACTAACAAACGATCAAGGCACAATCTTGTTGCAGAAAAGGACATTGTACCTACTACTCTCCTCAATGGCTTTGTATTGGTTGCCCGTTTCTAATGTAGATGAGTGTGTATGTCAAAATGAAACAGATTCCCAATAGTTCCTTTCCATCACATTGCGCTTCCTCAACTTCAAAACAAATTCTCTTGTTATCCCGTTTCTAGGTGTCTGTAAAACACGTCTGGATCACATGAGGCCTTGCCGCTCGGCAGGATCGTTGCCGCCGCCCGCAGGTGATCTTCTACTTCGAGTTTCCTGATACTTTTGTCACCGGTGATCCTGTACTTCGAGCTTCCTGATCCTTTCACCTTTGACATATCGTACTCTCCTCTGTGTTTGCCAAAGATCCGTTGTGGCCAACTTCCGCGTCGTACCAAGCGGCAATTCGATGGAGACTAAGGGAACTCGCCGATTCACCAAGCCACCGCCCATTTTTTTTCTTGACCCAAAAATAACTGAATAAGGATTCAGATATACTTATCAGCCTGGCTAGTAGAAGTCAGAAGAACAATGTGTCAAAGAAGTAGAACCCTGTAGTATGGCCATTGAGAGCACCCGGGCTTGTTAATGATCAATTTTACCGACCTGCTTGATGAAAGGCAGCTGCATCGTAGAACCTTTGCTTCACCTAATCGCTCCCAAGTTTATCCCCGTTGTCGATCTGTATGAAATTAATCCTTCATGATTGAGCTCATCGGCCTGACGCCGTGACTCTCATGACAAAAGGGCAGCTGTTGTTCTAGCTCTCATCCTGCAGTCTCAAGAGACGCCGGAACGGAGCCGCATCGCTCTGGCCACCAAGTACGTACATGATTATTCCCCCTCCGCTCACCCTAATGTCTTCTCGGCTGCGGCTGACCATGGTCTACGCAGCACGCCAGCACCTGCAGGACCAGAACGTCAAAACGCCGCTGTCGCTGGGGTTCTGAATTACAGACTAAACCGTCAACGCACGCGGCCGGCGGCCGTATTACTGCTACAGCATGCCTCCTATGGTTTTCTCGCCGTCCACATGCGTTCTAATTCGACATACGTATGCCTCATCCTCTGTACGGCGCCATCCTAGACGCTGTCCGCCGCAGATTTTGTTGACCCCGTAGATAGTTTCTTGAGATTGCGAGGCATACTTCTTTATATATGAGATCCCGTATGGCAATTTCAATTGGGACTCTAGCTATATATCAGTCCTGACCGTACGTGTAGCTCTTTTTCTTTATCAAATCAAACATTTTTTTCCTTTTATTTTTTATTCCGAATTTTGTTACAACCTATAGTCGGCAAGGACTCTATGGTTAATCTAGACCGTTAGATCATCATTAAAATCAACGGTCTATATTTTTTCTTTTTTCCGATTAACGTGGTAATTTCGTGGCTTTGAAAGCGAACGTGGTGGCTTTTTTTTCTCTTCAAATATTAAGATAATAGAAGATTTTTTTTGAGCTAATGGATAATATATGCTAGCAAACGAGGGACGACGACCCATGGATCGACTCGGATGGGCCTGCGGATGCAGAGAAAATTCGGTTAGAGCCCAAATGTTATGTTATTATGGGCCGGAAGTCTGTCGCTGAAGCCTCGAGATTTCCTTCTCGTAACCATTTTCCTCATTTCCTCCATGGATCATTTTCTTTTCTGGCTAGTAGCAAGTATTTGCCCCTTTTTTGGGGAGGAAGCAACTATTTTTATTGTGAACGTAAATTCTGTTTTATGTCTCATAGATGTACAAATTCCGGACAGGTAATTAGGGATCCAATTCATATTGTTTACAATTGTCTCTTGGCACATCACCAACAGTGTGATGCAAGCAGCATTAGTGTTGTAAGTTCTTTTTGTTGAAATATCAGTGATGTACTCCTTCCGTTCCAAAATAGATGTCACTGTTGACTTTTAGATATCACATTTGACCGCTCGTCTTATTCAAATTTTTTACATAAATGTTATTTATTTTTTTACAACTTGTTTTATCATTGAATGTATTTTAATCATGACATACGTATATGTTTTTATATTTGAATAAATTTTTTGAATAAAACAAGCGGTCAAATGTGATTTCTAAAAGTCAACAGTGACATCTATTTTACAACAGAGGGAGTATCTTTGTAATAATGAACGGGCTGTAGTAGTAGAGTATATGCGCATATGGAGATGTCAAAGAATCAGAGACGATGATGAACTATTCCCAAAAAAAAAAGAGAGACGATGATGAACATAAAATATGTAAATTCTTTTTTTCCCCTCACATACAAGTACTATATATAGTATAGTATATATATGCGCGCAATAGATAAGTAGAGTAGTAGACAAGAATCACATGCATGCTTAACGACCGAACATGCATGCATGCATGCTAACTGCTAACGAACTTGCTAACTGCTTGTACCGACCAAATTAACTGAATTTGCTCCGAGTCAACCCTACAAACTGACGATCGATCTGAGCATGATGTCTGAGCGCAGAAATTTATATATATCTGGCCTGCATGAGATGAGACGAGACAAGTCTCTCGGCGCCGGCTCGACGGGGAACATGGAGAACGGTATAGCTCATGTGCATGCACCTGCAGCATATTATCCGTCCTTTTTATAACCATATGATCGAAGCACACATATATATGCATCAGTGAATAATTAGTATAGTTCATCGATTTCTTTGCTGCTTGATGCATCGATCGATATACAAGCGATTACAGTGGATGCATGGGTTCACCCGTCGCGAATGATCTTTAAAATGTCAATAGATGCATGGGCACACTGTCATGTAGTAGCTACTGGTGAGGCAGTATGTGCTAGTAGATCCTTGTAGGAGTCGCCGCGTACGATCGTGTCTATGTGCATGTGATGTCCAGAATGGGGCCGGTGCATATATATATCCATGCAAAGATGACCATGCCATGTATGCGTGTGCATCTGAATCGACGTAGTATCTATAACAATATATATATATGCAATGCATTCGGAGGTAGATAGCGACATGTAGACGATGCGATCGAGTTGTGCATCGATCGATCCAAATTGTTGAAGATTTGGACTGGTAATGATTAGGTCATGGTTTGCCCAAACCGGGGGCTAAATTACTCCTAGAGCAAGCAGACGGCCGGCGGCCCCTGCAGACTCATCTCCATGAACGGATTCATCAATTCGTTACGCGTGCCGCAGCCGGCCGATCGATCGGGGCCTCCTGTTATATAGTATAAGTATATTTTGTAGCCAGCATAAGAAGAAGACGACGAAAGAAGTACCCCACCAAACCACGGCCTGGCCTAGCAGTATATAGCAACGGCGCCCCTTGGCTGAACTGAGCACAGTACCCTCATCGATCCATGCATATATAGATCAGGAGATCGAGTCTGCGAGCGGCACAAGACATATATAGATCGTCGGTCCTACAAAGTACAACACAACCCGGCCGGGGAAGAAGAATTGTCGATAGTCATCCATATGGCCGACGAGGTCAAGCAGCCTGGAGTCGAGAGCAGCAACCATAGGAAGCAGCAGTATTGGGTGAACGGCGCGCTGATCGTTGGCGCAGGTCCGGCGGGTCTGGCGGTGGCGGCGTGCCTCGGCGAGCGTGGCGTGCCGTCGGTGGTGGTGGAGCGCGCGGAGTGCATCGCGTCGCTGTGGCAGCACCGCACCTACGACCGCCTCAAGCTGCACCTCCCAAGCGCTTCTGCCAGCTTCCCATGGCGCCCTTCCCGGAGAGCTTTCCCCAGTACCCGTCCAGGGCCCAGTTCCTGTCCTACCTCCACGCCTACGCCCGCCGCTTCGCCGTGGCGCCCCACTTCCGCGCCAACGTCTCCTCGGCGCGCCGGGACGAGGCCAGCGGCGTGTGGCGCGTGCAGGCCCACGTCGCCGGCGGCCGTGGAGACGTCGAGTACGTGTGCCAGTGGCTCGTCGTCGCCACCGGCGAGAACGCCGACCCCGTCGTCCCCGACATCGACGGCCTCCGCCAGCTCACTTGTCCAAGCATGCACGCCGCCGATTACCGGTCCGGCGAGGCGTTCCGGGGCAAGCGCGTGCTCGTCGTCGGCTGCGGCAACTCTGGCATGGAGGTTTGCCTCGACCTCTGCCACCACGGCGCGTCCCCCACCATGGTCGTCAAGGACGCCGTGCACGTGCTCCCCAGGGAGGTGCTGGGCGTCTCCACCTTTCGATGTCCGTGGCCATGATGCGCTGGCTCCCGCTCTGGCTCGTCGACAGGATCCTGCTGGCCATGGCGGCACTCACGCTGGGCGGCGACGTCGTCCTGCGCCGGCCGGCGGTGGGGCCCATGGAGCTCAAGAGGAGGGAAGGCAAGACGCCCGTGCTCGACCTCGGCGCGCTCGCCAAGATCAGGTCCGGCCACATCAAGGTCGTGCCGGAGATCAGGAGGTTCCTGTCCTCCTCCTCTCAGTCTTCTCGGTCTTCTGGGCCCGCGGCGGCGGAGCTCGTCGACGGCCGCGTCGTGCACGCGGACGCCGTCGTCCTCGCCACGGGATACCGCGGTAACGTCCACTCCTGGCTCAAGGTACGTTACTATACGTACGTAACCCACCCGCCCGCCAATTCTTCACGATTTTACTACTGCTACGATCGATCCAGTAGCTACTCCTACTACGTACTAGAACGATTATACTAGTAGTACGTACTAGTTTTAATTATCTCATCATCACCAACATCATGTAGAGGTAGGTGGTCTACTGTTGACCTTGAGCATGCAGCAGATGGATTAATTAGCTGCACAAATATAATGATGCAGTCAGGAATCGTAGCAGGTTCGTTGACTTATGCATGCTCAACGAGACCGGTACTTAGTGGCCGTTAGTTGCAGGCTTCAATTCGTCCTGCCTGTTCGCCTCGCTGCTTGAAGCTGTTTGCAGCAGCTACAATGTTCGCGGTTATTTCTTCAGCAGCAGCTACAGTGTTCGCAATTATTTCTTCTGCAGCTGTTACAGTAAAACGGCTGCTTCGCATAGTTGATTGATAATACAGTCCATCGAATTGTCTTATATAATGATAGTAGAACCGACTTACTAATAAATTATAAGAAGAGTTAGTAACACGACTAATGATACAATAAGCTGGACCGTTTTTCATTTGGTGCAGCAGGAGACGACAGCTGATGGGAACAAGGATGCCGGCCTGTACACGGTGGGGTTCTCGAGGAGAGGGCTCGCCGGAATCGCAGAGGAGGCTGTCAGGATCGCCGACGAGCTGGCCAAGGCGTGGAGGCAACAGACGGAGCAGGACCACCTGCATATCAGCACCACCACAAACCCAACCTTTGATTCTTGCGTTTCTAAAACAAACTCTACTCCCCCGCCTTCAACTTGATTCGTCTGTCGTCGCTCACAAATATTTGAGCTGACTCACATCGCTAGACTGCGCGGTTTAGCAACAGCTAGGAAATAGTGCAAATGTGATGTGTAATGTGACCCGTGTTAACTTATTTCTTTACATCCATTTCCACTCTGACCACTGTTTAAGATGCAACTATTAGAGTGGAGGCGCCACCCACAACGCATCCCAGCCACCGGAAGCATAAATTCCCCACACAAAGAATATATTAGAAAACAAAAATACTAGCGGCACCAAGGAAATTGTACATCCAGCAAGCATACATTTTAGGGTCGGCCAAGCACTGCTTGGTTCGTAGCCTAATTGTTCTGTACACAAATAATGACTCCAAAGAAATTATAAAAGAAACAAGCGGCATCTTTGTTCCCTTGCTAATTATGACGGTATAAATATAGTCAGAACGACACTTCGCGATATGTCACAAGATTGGCGCCACGGATGCTGCATCAAGCTTCAACGCAGCTTTCCCAACAACCGTAGCTCGAGCTGAAGCTGCCTCCACCAGTTTGCTGAGCATACTCTGCAATCACTTTGCGGGCACAAGCATCCCATGTCCTCGCAATCTCTCGCAGCGACATGGGCTCCGCCAGACCTCGGAGCAATATGCCAAACTTTGACTTCGCCTTGGTAGAAAGATCATCCGAGTTTCTGCAGAAACATCACACCCACAATCGTCAAGCACCTAAAGAAGCAGGCACCTCATATGTATGCATGCATGACGTGACATATTGCACTTTTGAGTACGCACCTTTGCTCATCCGAAAACTTGTCCAGGAGCACCGGAGAGCATTTTGGGTAGCTAGCAGGAACAAGCAACCTCAACGGCAAAATTGGACTCTGCACAAGCAGTCAAACATGAGCCAGTGCTACAGGTCAACAAAATAGAGCACGCAAGGGTCTGGAAGCTCACCATTTGTGCTGAAGCAAACATGGACTTCAAGCTGGGACTGACAGCAACAGCAGTAAACGTACATTTTATCACTGTCCCTTCAGCACCTTCAGATGTAGCAGCAAATGACTCAGCATCATCCTCACACACATGGAGCTCTGTATCTATAAGCTGTTGGTTTATCTCCTGAATCTCCTCCGCTAGAGCATGGTTCACCTTCAAAAGGATGGGCATGATATCAGGTAAAAATGCAATGTAACAAACAACTTTTCATAGCAAAAGGTTTACAAGACATTAATCTGCTTTAGATCCATGTATGCATGTTTACTGTAAGCCAAAAAACTACCGGTACAATCATGCTGTAAATAGTTTATCTGCAAAAGGTTTTAAGAGAAACAAACCTCATTTTTTTGCCATTTAACACGTGAGGTTGCAGTTGATTGTAACTCAGGGGTATCCACGCTATATGGTTGCTTGAGGCTATCATTGACACTTCCTGCTGATGATACATTAAGAGGCATAGCGCTCGTGTCACGCTTCATTTTCTTTGATGCACCACTCCCATCGTGCGTTATAAAGTTCCTGGCTTGCAAGCGACACTTTGTCATAGCAACAAGATCCTCACCCACAGCAGCTCTAGAACCGTTACCAGGTGCTGACCCAGCAATCCTGTCAATCATGCTGACAACAGACCCGATATCGCTAACTGCAGCACTTAGAGACTGATGCTGAGTTGTTCGCAACTACATCACAAGTTCACAGCACAAAGTTGAACATGAATCAAATCGGGAAAAGAAATTAGAACAATATCTTTGAAACTAACTTATGGGATTGAATTGAAGGGTTTAAATGGCTTCTCATGTAGTATCATACAAGGAGAACCCTGAGCACTACCAAAGGAACATATGCATTATGAAGAGACATAAATAAATCAGGTTGATTAAACCGTTTCATGCAAACACATGCTTTCATTTTTTGATATGCAGATAGCACAAGACAAATGAAAAGACATTCTTATAATTTCAAGTATTAGCTGATCAAACTATTTCCTTGCACCAACTTTAGTATGGCACAGATGCAAAAGATGTTGCCAGAAAAAAATCCTCCAGAAAAAAACTCTTTTTCATGCTCATGTTGTTATGCTAGTATGTTTCAGAAAATTGTAGAGCTATCTATGAAATTAATCACGCTAAACAATATATTCAGAACAGACTGATCAAGCAACAAATCAATAAAACAAAGGAAATATGAACTTGGCAAAAAGTTACTCACTGCTTTAAGTAAACGATCCAGAGGCCTTTCTGCGGCACTTGATTTGGTTGGAACTTGAGTTGGCATGGTAGCCTGACTTCCATCAGCACTTGTGAATTCTAGTAAAGGCGACGCTGATATACCTGGCGTGTTAACAGCTATTGATTGTGTCTGAGGTGCAAGGGATGTTTGCTGATGTGCAGTCTGTCCAGTGTTGGTAAGTGATGATAAATTGGACAGAGGTTTATCAGAATCCACTGGTACAGGAGATGGGGCAACAGGTGGGGATGGAGATGGAACAAATGGTGAGTTAGCTGAATGCAATGGCGTCCCAGTCTTGAGTTGAGATGGCAACAGATTGTGCTGATCAACTTGAGGAGAATGGTAGGAAATTTGTGGAGATGATGCTTGAAGATTTTGCGGTGAAGAAATGGGGAATGCGCCACCCTGTTTCAACTGCTGATAATAGTTGCCCCGTTGACCCAACTGCTGATACATTCCAGGTTTCAGTGCAGCTCCTTGTCTAACCTTCATCTCATTCACATCATTTCCAGAATGAAGCTGTGGAACCTGCATCTGAGCTTGCTGTTGTTTCTGTAACTGTTGCTGCATTGGGAGAGGCTGCTGAAGCATCTGCTTTTGCTGTAACTGATGAATCATCTGACGTTTCATTTGCTGACTTTGCATCATGTGATGCTCCTGCTGCTGCTTTAGCAATGAGCTTGCATTTGCTTGCATGGAATTGGTATTAGGCTGCATTGTACTCATCGAATTGTGAGCTAACATGTTACCACCAGACTGCTGTTGTACATTCATTGCACCCTGCATGGACCCAGTGCTTCCCTGTTGCAATGCACCACCCACTGAACCATGCTGCACAGAATTAAAATTATTTCCTTGACCATTCTCCAAATTAGAGCCAGCCTGCTGTGCATTTGCAACATTTTGCTGTGTCGCTGGAACACCAAAGTTTGTTGCTTGGGGTGCAGGTACATGATGGACACCAGCTGCAGCTGATGACTGTACTCCTGCGCTCATACTTGGTAAACTTGCTTGAGGCATCTGATTAGCATGACTATCATGCTGCTGCAAACCTTGGGAAACCTGATGTTGCTGTGAAATGTTAGAGCCCGATTGCCCACCAGATTGCGGAAACTGTTGATGTCCTGGTGCCTGCACAGGCTTCCTTCTTTGTGAATTCAGGATACTTATAATTTGCCTCTCATATTGAGGGATTTTTTCCTTGAGACCTGGCTGAATGCTGCTCTTGTTGATTTGCAGGAAATGCATTGTGCGATCCAACATTGTTTTAAAGTTCTTCATCTTATCATACTGGTCTGTTTGCTTTTGAGATGGCATGTGGTTGTCAATATGTTGTAGCTTCATAGATATCTTATTGTACAAATCACTGAGTTCTGCGAAGTGCTGGTCTTTTAAGTTCTTAATCTGTAGGAAAACATAAAAAAGAATAAGTTTGTTCCAGCGGTCACATAGAGAAGTACTGACAGATAGCAGGTAATAATTACAATCATGGATTTTGAAATGACACAGTATTACAATGCCCATTAAAAGAATCATGGAGTTTTCAAATAAATTCGGTTAGTCAAATGCATGTTCAGGAAAAGTACTGCATGAAACTATTGACATCTCAACACCACGTTCACAATGATCCGTTATATACTTCAACGAACTGCCAGAATATTGCACAGACATATACATACACCATACTAATGAGTCACAAAATGAATTCCAATTCCAACTTATTCTAAAAAGGAAACAATAGGGTATGGTGGAGAACAAAACAAAACAAAACAAAACAATAGGGTATTGAGGGGCAACAGAAAGTGGAGAAAAATCCTAATTAATACTCAGCATTGTATGTTATTTCATTTTCCATTAATCTGGCTCAGTGAGATCTAGAACCTTTATTCTGGATGACATTTTCCACGAAATTAAAAAAACACGCAAGTGAGTGGAAAGGATGGGAAATGCCAGTGGGATTGTGCCATGCTTTACCATTTGATATATCTCCTCTTGCCAATCACCTGCACCTGGCTGACCAGTTTGAGCAGTGGAGTCCACAGATGCTGCACAGAAAGGTTGTCAAAACTCAAATAGCAGCTATTAAACATGTAACCTTATGCAAGCAGCGAGTGAAAAAAAATAAACGTGACTACTGCTGTAAAAAGCTAAGTACAACTGGGAGAAGATAATAAAAAGAAGGCCAACTGGGTCAATTTTTGACAACAAATGTGAATTGTTATATACAGTGTTCACACACACAAAAAAAAAAAGCAATTCGAAGTGTGTTCTCGGTTTCTCACAGGACAAACATTGCCTTCACGGAATAAGGTGGAAAAGGAAAAACAGTTAAACAAGTATGGTCTTGCTCATATCTATAGGGTTACAGCAAAGAACGATGGTGACTCGCCATAACATGACCTTAGCTTCGAAAAGAAAATGCACAATAAAGGGTACATTTACGGGGACAGCCAAAAAAAAAAAACGACCTGGGGGTGTGGGGAGCCCCCGGGCACTTTTGCACAGAGAAGACCTTCCCATGCAGGTTGAGAAAACCCCCGAACCCCCTTACACAGCAGCACCGTGGCCCGTATGAGAACGACCAACGACCTAGGCCGGGCCTTAGACCTGTGCTTTGGCGTGGGATAGACAAGGTTTTTTTCTTCAAAATAGCCACGGCCTGAAATTCGCCCTAGGATCTGAGGAGTGCTACTAGGGCCACATAACCAACTTGGCCACAGGGACAACAGAGAGAAGCAATATAAAGTAGTGTGCTCTGAAAGAATGCATAAAAAAGTGCAGGCTTACACAACAATAAGGGGAGAAAATAGCAGGTAGAATCATAAATAAAATCGTGCTCTGCTAAAATAGTATACAAGGAACTTACTACTGGGCGCCTGAACATATTGCTTTTGTTGATCATTGTTGTTTTGTTGCAAGAGCATGCCAGCTGAAGTTTGAAGTCTTTGTTGCATTGAAGGTTGCTGTTGCATTCCCAACTGTTGCTGCAGTTGATTAGACTGAGACTGAAACTGCGACATCATATGCTGTTGTGGTTGCTGAAGTTGGTTCTGCTGAGACTGAGGTTGCATCAAACCCATTGATGGCTGCTGAGCATGTTGTTGCTGCTGTGGTTGCTGTACCGCTGTCTTTGCTTGTTGTAACATATGCATCCGTTGAATATTTGAAACATTAGGCACAGTTCCAAGAAGCTGCTGCTGTTGATTCTGTTGTTGCTGCTGCTGCTGCTGCTGCTGCTGTAGACTTGACATATTTGCCTGGGAGCCCATTTGTTGTGGCTGGTGCATGGGCATAGACTGTTGATTCAGCATCTGCTGTGTTTGCTGCATGTTCAAAAGATTATTTGACTGAACCGGTAGCCGTTGCTGCTGTTGCATTTCAACAGCATTATTCTGTTGACCGATTAACTGATTTTGCTGCAGATTTGGCTGTTGGCCCATTAACTGTTGCTGCTGTTGTTGCAAAGAAACGTTGGGCTGTTGAGTTTGAGACTGTTGCAGAGAAGGCTGTTGATGCATGGTCTGTGGATGTTGCTGTTGCCTCACAACAGACTGTGTAGGTTGCTGGAGTAGTGATTGCACAGATTGTTGAACTGCATTCAGTGGATTCTGTTGAATACCACTCTGAGTACTCGACTGCATTGTCATTGGTTGTGTCTGCGGAATGTTTGACTGCCCTGGCTGAAGGCCGGATGACATTTGCATCATGGGCTGTTGCGAAGACTGCATCTGTGTTGGCTGCAGCAAAGATTGCTGCTGCTGAATGTGTGGTTGCATAAGCGAATTCTGCTGCAATTTCTGGTTCATCAACATTTTCTGCTGATGATAAATTAATTGACTCTGTGCTTGTTGCTGCTGTTGCTGCCTTCCAGCCATTTGCCTTTGTGCAGCATACATATCTTGTGAAGCACTTTGTGCCAAACCATTGTTCATAGTGTTTTGTGGCATGCCAGGCATATTCTGCAGCGTGGATGTCTGGCCAACACCCTGTAAGCTCTGACCAAGACTGGTGAGAGAAGAACCTTGTACTGAGGTAGAAGTATTTGGCTGCCGGGTCGGTTGCTGAGACATCAAGGGGATTGCTGATGACTGTGCTGGATTACTGCCTTGTGGAGGAAGTCCAGGGGCTGTTTTAGAAAATATACCATAAACATGTTAAGACAACGAATGTTTACATTACAATTGTACAAGCATTCAGAAGCACTCAGTATGTTGCAGATAAAATTTAAATAGTAGTGAGCTTCTGCTTTTTTGGAAGAGAAAAAAAAAAGCACATCTACAGAAGCAATTAAGACCTGAGCAGTTGCAACTAAACATCAGTTGCTTTTGAGAGAGCTGAGGAGCAGCCAAGAATAAAGTCAGCGGCAAAGAAAAATATAGTTTGAGGACGAACATGAAGCTATCTTACATGGGAATAACAAATCACTAAATAAACAACAGTGCATCTCGCTTACAATTTACAAACCACTAAATAAACATCTGAATAATGGCAGCCCATCACATTAGCGATAACAATATTTTCCTTAAAAAATGAAAATAAATCAAAGCGACGATACAAATGTAAAAAACTCCGACCACATGTAAGAACTAGGCTTTCCGACCACCAGTAACAATGCAAGCTCTGATAACATGGCTCCATCAGCCAACCTGGTCCCCCCCTCTAATCTCAAAATCAAGCCATGAATATAACCACAAAATGGACATGGACACCAATGAAAATGAATCTAGTGACTATAGCCCAACATGAAGCAAATAAATAGCACATGAAAAAGTAAAATTGGATTTGCTACGTGTGATACCTGCACCAGGTGCATTTTGATTCGGAATCACTTGAGCATTTCCAGGGTTTTGTTGTGACTTTGTCTGACTCTCCATCGAGAGCATTTTCAGAGAAATCTTCCGCAAGTAATCAGACTGAGTAATGCAAAAAGAAAAGAATTTCAAGATTTTGTTCAGTAATGATAAAAATTGCCATGTGCATAGGTGCAAGGTGCATTGTCTAATAATATCTTGCCACTGGTATGTCCTAGCCTCAACAGACCAGTTGAAAGGAATTGCTTCTGCTTTTTTTGGTACTAATAAGGGAGAGAAATGTTTAATCCAAGATAAATGAGTGTATATTATAGAGCATATTCCGTAAAATACTTGAGTAAATTACTCCCTCTTTAGCAGAAGGTTGCATCCAAACTATACCAAATTCCAGGTATACGGCAAGGTATGTGATGCATAAAGGTGAGCAGCGGAATAATGGGCTGATATTATTCAAAGTACAGCACAAATAAATTCAATATGAGTTGCTAACACTATAAAGAATATATAGGAAAATATTATTTATACTAATTAAACGGACGATTTTATGCAATAAAAAGTTAATGTTCTAAATTGTACAAGGACAGCCTTTTGTACTACCGTCCCGCACAGTTTCTGACATCTGAACACACTTTCCCACCTCCAATACTTAAACGTACCTGGTTGGTTGCTGCAGTGTATATCTTCTCTTCAAATCGTACAGCAATTTTTTGAAGCTCACTCAGCCCCTCTGGTACCGATACTGGCAGGTGCTTCTTCAGAGTCTCCATTCTGCAGATGTAACAAAATATGTTAGATATAATGGTTGTGCGAAGTTTGTTTTGGCTACAATATAATACGTCCGGTGAAACAAGCAAGCATGTGCCTGATTTATGTACATAATTATTTTGATGAGGCCTAGAGCCAGAAGTAGAAGACATGCATAATGAATTTGTATTTCATGTGTTATGCACCTTCCTCGCGGTGCATATGGTGCAGAGATGATCTAACAACTACAAATTTGTACCTTGGAGCAAATCAGCATGTGGTGTTTTTAATGCTTATAATTAAGGTAGCCGGACAGATTGGAGATACGATGTAGTAATCTAAAAAGGATCACATTATTATGCATGTAATTTCAGCATTCCTCTGTTGGGGAATAACGAGCCAGCAATCAGAGAGCAAACATTTACTAGTAAATAAAAAGTTAGGCGGAAAGATGCTGAGCAATGGATCCTTGTGCACGGACGGATCAAAAAATCCTAGTCGATAGTATGCATGTAATAAGAGGGAGGCACGGACGCATCTCCAACAGTTTGGTAAAAGTAATCCCTAAACGTTAATTTAGGATATCAGTCAAAAAAACGTCCTCCAACCGTTGTGTAAAAGAGGTTGTTAAATTTAGCTTTGCCCAATTTCTCCCCATTCCATCGCCACATTTGGAGACTCTATACGCACTCCCAATCTGGCACTTCCGCTCTTTCCGCGCCTCTTCTACCCGGCGCTCACCTCCTACCGCTGCCGCTGCAGTCACCACCACGCTTCGCCCCGTTCCCGGACCGGACTACCACCTGCCGCGCCCGGACTCGCCGGCCAAAGACGACCTCGCGCGCAGCTTGGCCGTCGCCGTGCTCACCTCGCCGGAACCAGTCCCTGCTGCCGCTCTCATTCCTCCCGCACGTCCGTCAGTCTACCTCCTCGCATTCCCTCTCATCGCCTCACAAGCCGCGAGTTCAAATTCTACAGGGATTCGCATAATTCGACCATAACAACATCAATTCTGGAAGCCAATCATGAGGTAGAACATCGATTGGAGCTCTCTTGTGGACTAAAGTTTGATTGCAATCACCACGGCCGATGGGCTCTGAGTTTTATATTGCGGCCTCAATGCGTTCAACAGGAATTGGATTTTTTTTTTGTCTTGGAGCTTCAATTGTCTAGCTAGGTTTTGATTTGTGCTTCGATTCATTGGGCTCCGGTGTTGAATTTTGCTGCTACGGAGCCTACCAAGGTAGCGCTCTAGAGCGGGGACACGCGCCCCGCAAAACTGTGCTCGCGTTGGAGAGACCGTGTGCGAGGCTGCTCGTGCACTTCGCCGTCGGGAGAACGGAGGCCGTGGAGAGCGAGGATGGTACTGAGCCGTAGGATTGGTTGGACGGGATGGGACGGTGGATGTTAGTTTTTTGGAAACTGAAAATAGAGAACGGTTGGAGAAGGCCAAAATTTTTGCTCCCGATATCTATTTGGATACTCCTTAAATCAGCTTATTGGGAGTAAATTTTTACCAAACTGTTGGAGATGCTCTTAGATGAAAAGATTGAATTTTGGGACGGAATCAAAGGGGATTGGGAGGCGAAGAGAGGGGTGCGCGTACATCTTATTGACGATCCTGCTGCGCGCCTCGGGCTGGAGCTGGGCGCGCCAGTCGCCTCCGGCGGGGGCGGCGGCGTTGGGGTCGACGCCGGCGACGGCGGTAGGGTCGGCCCCCTGGGTGGGACGCCAGTTGGCGCCGTCCATGGCGCCCTCCTTCTCCTACTCCGCCGCCTCTCTTGGATTTGAGATCGGGGCTTCGAGCGATCTGCTCCGCCTTCGAATCGCCAATCGCCAAAATAGAGAAGAAGAGGAGGAATCGAGGAGGAAATAGGAATCGACGAAGGTGGGATGGAGGAGGAGAAAACCAAACTAGTAAAAGGAGAGGAAAGCGACCCCCACCACCACGACGAGGCTGGGTCCGAGTCAGAGTGAATAATACCGGGCCGACAAGGCCCAGTACCTGGCCTGTTGCTATCTCTCTATCTTTCCAAAAGGCCCAACACATCGCTCGGTGGTCTCGTCTCCGCCTCCGATTCCCCGAAGTGGAGGTGAGCGGCGGCGGCGGCGGCAGGTGGCTCCGGCTGCGGCAGGCAGGTGGTAACCTCTCATGTTGGTTCGGAGCTTCTCTTCTTCTCTCTGTGGATTCCTCTCTTCCAGAGCGCCGTGGAGGAGGCAAACCTTCTTGCCTCTCAGGCGCGCTCTCGTCCCTCAGCCGCCGACCCGCTTCTTCTCCTCCTCCTCCCGCCGCCGCTCCTCCAAGGGATCCACCGCGGCCGCAGAGCCTCCAATGGACGCCGGCGAGCCCTTCTACGTCGTCCGCAAGGGGAACGTTATCGGCATCTACAAGACCCTCAGCGAATGCCAAGCTCAAGTCAGCAAATCGGTGTGCGACCCTTCCGTCACCGTCTTCAAAGGCTACTCTTTGCGCAAAGACACCGAGGAATATCTCGCCGCGCGCGGGCTAAGGAACGCGCTCTACTCCATTGACGCAGCGGACGCCAGGGATGAGTTGTTCGGCGATCTCGTTCCCTGCCCATTCCAGGTAAACAAACCTCCAGCCTAGCTCCTTCACAGCCAAAATGCATGTTCTATGGATTCCCCAATGATAGTGTCCACCAATTTTCCTTGGCAACATGTAATGGCACTGATGCCATCACATCCTTACTGACCCAGATTCTACTCTGGGTTTCAATTCCTCCATTTATTTTATATACTGGAAGAAAGCTCATACATCCCCAAAAAGTTGGTTTCTTCCACTAGCACCCACACTTCAAAGTCCTCAGGCAGCTGCGTTACTACCTGATTTTGGATATATCAATAACATTTATCTTTGAGTTTTTCATTGTGCAACGTTTGGTTTCAGCAACCTGATGCGACTTCATCGTCTACTTTGAAAAGGTCACAGGAGATCGTGAGTGCCATTTTCTTCTTCACTGTAATTATCTTGACAGCACTTAAGGAGCTTTCTACAAAACTCATTTGCTCGCGCCAACATTTGTTTTTGCAAGGAAACCGGGCCGTCAAAGAAGCACGCGAAACTTGCTGAGCAGGAACCGTTACCTGACAGCCATGTGAGTGTGAATCGTGCAATTTTCTCTGGCTACACGCCTCTGTTATGTTTTTTGGTTTTCTTCTTTAGTAATGATTCGATAAAAGCATGTACACTTGGACTTATCTTCACTCTGATGATACATCGACTTGTTCTCATCAACAGACTTGCTCTTTGGCAGCTTTCTTGTATTCTTGAATTCGATGGTGCTTCTAAAGGAAATCCGGGTAAAGCTGGTGCTGGAGCAATAATAAGGCGCTTAGATGGTTCTGTGGTACGTAGACCAATCGGTTGGTAAGCTGGTGTGTTACATTATTATTATTATTATTATTATTGTTCGGTTATCATGCCTAGCTGCTTACTGTATTATGCTCTTGAACTGAAGATTGCTCAACTACGTGAGGGTTTGGGAATTGCAACTAACAATGCTGCTGAATACCGTGCACTACTCCTGGGGCTCAAATATGCTGCCAAGAAGGGATTCAAGTACGTCCGTGCTCAAGGCGACTCTAAGCTTGTTTGCAACCAGGTTAGTGGTTGTACACTTTTGCCGTTCCTCTCATCTTGTATGTTTTACCGCAAACCGTTGATAGACAAGGAAATATGTTCGGTTCATTCTGACTCTTCAACTTCGACTAAAGCTATAAATTCTGTGGAGAAATGGTAAATTCAAATGTTATTTATTTGGCTTCATCTGCCACCTAGAATGTGATAGGACCATATCATATATTATTCTGCTTATCTTAACAAAATGGAAATTTTATCCAGTTACTTTAGATATTCCCCCCCCCCCCCCCCCCCCCCCCCCAACCCCAAAGTACATGTTATTTTATTCAAATCAGGTTTCATCGAATTTAGGCCTTAATGTCTGGCCTACAAGATCTGGTGAACCTAGTTAGTAGAGCTCTCTGGATGAGAACTTCTCTAGCATCTAGTAGCTCTAACATTGTTCAACTCATTATTGACTAACGCAACACATTGGACTTTGTGGAGCAGGTTCAAGATCTTTGGCGCACTAGGAATGATAACATGTCTGACTTGTACAAGAAGGTTAAGGAGCTAAAGGGAACGTTTCTTTCATTTCAAATCAGCCATGTTTTGAGGGTAGGCATCACATATCTCCCCTGTATTGTGACCTTGTTTAAATTTACCATGTGCCAGTCAGCTTTATAGTCTTGGACCTTTGAATGCCGTGCGCTGTATCATATTATTCATTTCTTGAATTTTTAGGGCTTGAACCTACCAGCACCATGTATAATTTTTCATGAAATTTTGTTTTCTTGCCATTTGCGTATATTAAGTTCTCGAAAGATAGCAAGTGCCATATACTGTCCCTTAGATTAAAGGTGGCATAAACTGACATTGCGTGGTAACGGCTGGAAATCGAAGGAGTGACAAGTGATGCACCAGATTGTTGCATGGCGAATTCATGATTGCCTCATATCATCTATCTCCAAATGCAGACTGCTAGTTAACATATTTATTCCGGCAATTTCATTCATGTGTCTAATTTGCACGCATTATCTTTTTCGAAGTAATATGTAGACATATAGGTTGAAATTTCTATGGATCCTGAGACTTATTAGAACCTTTTATTGAATCCTCAAGATACCTTTACTACAATAGCTTGCTGATGTGTTCGAGTAAAAAAGAAATAATCATGATACAGCAAATTCCGAGGGCGATGAATTATTCAGTTTTCTGAGAATCCTTTCAGCAGGCATATACAAGCATAACTTGCTGCTAGGAATCCCTTCCCAATAACTGGATTTGATGTTTGTGTGACAGTCCCGTATAAAAGCTGACAGCTAAACCTTGATATAATCGTCACTTGTTTTGATACACAGGAATTCAACTCGGCTGCTGATGCTCAAGCTAACTTTGCAGTTGAACTTCCTGGTATGGTACTACTACCAAAACCTCAATCATGCATTGCTACAGTTCCAGTTGTATGACACCTGATTGCCTCCTTTCTACAGTTGGTGAAGTTCAAGAGCAGTCGAACTTTCCAAGCTAGTGTTTGTGCTTCAGCGTTGTTTGTGTATTGCTAAGTTGCTGGAACTCAAAGATATTTCACATTTGTTCAGTTCCCGTGGACAGAAAGAGAAGGACTTGAGAATAGAGTAGTTGGAGCAAAATTTACAGTGGATCATGCTGCAGGATTACGGTCTGGGAGTCGAGATATTAGTGAGAAGTAACATTTTGGTGGTGCAGAAGCTGAATTGTCCATGAACCTTTACCTGGACCTGGACTGCGATGTTCCGTGTCCACTGTACAATATGTTTGTCTTGGTTAGTAAGTTTGTAACTTGTTTCCCATAATAATACGTGATTCTGGCTGCCTGATTATATAATCTTTGATTGATGTCTGAACTCAGAGTAGGGCATTGTTAGTGAAAAATGCAATAAGAAAAAAAACTGTGTTGAAAGTGGCCCTTGTATGATTCTTATTTTGAGTAAGTGGATTTTCTTTGGTCCGAATTGAATGGCGAAAGCTACAGAAAATGATGCTCCGCACTGCACTCCAGTGACTGAAGCAGGCTAGAAGGTAGTAGTCTCTGTGTGTGAGTGAGCGAGCGAGCCGGAACCGACGCGGCTGAAAATGACCTGTAACCGAGATGGGTTGGATGTGGTGGAGGACCGTGCTTATCCCAACTCATTGATGCATGGATATGTCGGAAATACAAGTATCTGGCTGGATATACGGGTCCGCTGAATGAATGGGGAGTGAGGGGGCCTTGTATGATTCTTATTTCGAGGCCAGGGAGAAAGGATGGTGATGGAGGTGGCTGATATCTTGTTCCCTGCTTGCTGCTCTCGTCGATTATATACGGGAGAGGTCAGTCCTGCTCTGCCTATGAGGCTATGAGCTGAGAAGAGTGAAGAGGCCATGAGCGACTGCGTGGTGTCGACGTGGTGGTATCGGCTGGGTTGGGACCTGACGGAGCTCATCCTCTTCAAGCTGCCGCTCCGATCCATGGTCCGCGCCTCCGCCGTGTGCAAGCAATGGCGCGACGTCCTCCTCCAGCAGGCGGGGCACCTTCGCGTACGACCCACGTGACGGCGACTCGTGGGTGTCCTTGGCGCAGGGGGGTTCGCCTTCTTCTCATCGCCCTCGCCGTCCCGCCTCTCCTTGGCGCCGCTCCTCCTCCGATCCTCCTCGCAAATGCTGGTGGGGTCCCTGGCCTCCTCCCGCTGCAACCCCGTGGTGGCCTCAGTCCCCTCCGAAGAGGCGATGATGTTCGTGGTGGGCGGCCTGGTGGACATGGAGCAGGAACCCTTGCCCACGGAGCTCCTCCGACGCCTGGAGAGTGGAGCAGTGCGCGCCCCTCCCCTTTGGCTGCAGCTGCGGCTCGTTGTCGTCGGCGCTGGTGGCGGGGCGCTTCCTGTTCGTGTGCGGGCAGGGCACCGCCACCGTGTCGGCGTTCGACGCGCGCGTGGACGGCGCCGCGGGAGCTGCGTCCGCCGCAGGGCCAGCTGGCGGCGGCGTTCCTCGCGTCGGGCCGCGGGGGCCACCGCCTGCTGCTGGCCGGCCGAGTCGGAGTCGTTCGGGGTGTGGGACCGACGTGGACCCTCGCACGCTGACGGTGGGCAGGAAGATCGGGGAGATGCCGCCGGAGCTGCTCGGCTCTACGGTGGCGTCCGGGACCCTGCGCTGCGTCGGGGAGGACGGCCTGCTCTACGTCATCAGCGACGACCAGCACCGCGCGCACCCGGCCTGCGTCTGCGAGGTCACCGCCCACCTGGACCAAGCTGCCGCCGCTGCCGGTGGCCGGAACCGCCGCGCTCAGCCGCTTCCACAAGATGATGGCCTTCACCTCGCCCCTACTGCTCTGGCTCCACCTGACCGGCCGGCCATGCCCAAACTCTCCTAGATCCATCAAGAAGAGAGCTTTTCCAACTGCTTCAAACTATAAAGTCGTAATTCTAATATGCATTAGCGATATCACCATGAGAGTTACAATTCCAAATGCCTTCGGGGGAAGGCACTTTGAGAGTCATTGATCTCACTTTGAGATCCGAACACTACAAGATACTATTCAATGTTTACTGGCAGTGTTTACTCGGTGGCCTGACAGTCTTTACTATTTTAACTAAGTGTTATCTAGTACAATTATATGTTGTGATGACCCATATTTTCAGATATTTGGAAGACTTATTTTAAAAATTACCGAAGACTTCTACTGTACGGAAGGATCCTAGAGATATACTCCGATTCCGTTTCTCTAAATCGGAATCCACCTAGTATTAGGTTAGGACTTTTGAGACGGTAACTTAGTCTATAAATACACATGTAATCTCCCGATAAGGAGGTACCTGACGCTATATGCAACCCTAGCAGAAACGCCGTCATATTCAACACGTCACATACTAGACATAGGGTTATTGTCCTCCGGAAGGCCCGAACCAGTCTAAACCTTCTGTGCGTCCTAGATTACACTATGATTGTTCGTTGCTCTCTGAAACCAAATATCTGTCGAACATTCCGTTCAATCTGGCGACGACACGTGTTCCCTAACAGTTGTTTGCAATTGCCTATAATACTATTCTCGACAAGATCAAAAGCCCATATTTATCAAAACTACTTGGCTTAATATACTAAACTGTAGGCCAGTGGGAGGCGAACTGTCAGGGAAACAATCAACTCTTGTAGTGGAACGAGCGCATGGTGAGGAATGAAAAGAGTGTAGTGGTCGAAATCGAACCGTCATCTGATACTCTTGCACCGATGATCTCAAAAATGAAACGGACAACCATGCATATGCCCGCATGTCTTTCCGGGAAGACCTTGCCTTTGGTTTTCTAAGTATGTTCCATCGACAGGACCCGACAGGAGTGGAGGAAAATAAAGAAACAAGACGAGCCACTGGATTGGGGAGGCGCACGAATCTTGAAATGCTGCAGACCGGCCGGCCAATGAGAATTCCTAGATTGCTTGGTGATGCTGCGGCGGTACGTGTCGGCGTGCATGGCAGTTGACAGTCGCCGTGGCCGGGGTGAAAAGACGGACTGTACAGTGCTTTTCGACTGACTGCACGTGCGCATGAAACACGCAACAGAGAGGAAGCGAAGGCGTGGCAGGGCGCGATCCTGGCACGAAGTGTCTGTCCATGCACAATGACACGTGCGTGCGTACGCGTGCTGCCCTGTCTATCTTCCAATGGACGGATCATCATACAGTGGATCGGTGCGCCTGGTACGTAGGTACGTACGTGTGCATGACTGGAGCAGAGAGGCCAGAGAGGGATTGATGACGCGCTGCTTGTTGTTGCTGGAGTCACGTAATAGCTCACGCGCGTATACTGCTATACGTACTCGTTATCTGCCTGATCAATTTGAGGAAAAAGAAAACGTAGCTAGGTACACTGCTACTGGAGTGCAACCGGCAACAACCGTAATTACTAGTAATGTAGTTCTACAAATATACTGTACATGTCTCGGCTCGGCTGGCTACAATACTAGCGAGGTACGGCAGCCCGCTGGGTTTACACGTACTGTCATCGATCACAAGTACTGACATACATACACACTCACACAAATCCACCATAATCTAGCAGCTATATATAGTAGCTAAATACTACTATATAGTGGATAGAACCCACAGAAAGAGAGAGAGAGATAAGGAATAATCTGTTGGAGCATATCTAGAAAGCGATCGAGAATGGCTAATCGAGGCCGAGAAATCCACCTCGCCACGTACGACGCCAGATGGTGCAGAGAGAGACTGCAGCTGGTGGCGCAGGGCGGCGCGTCGTCTCGATCCGATCAAACACGAGGGACGACCTGCGGCATCATGGTCATGGTGATGGTCTCCGGCCAGTCGGCTGCGTAGTTGTCCCAGATGCCGCCGTCGCCAGCGCCGGCATCGTCGAAGACCTCGGGAGGGAAGCCTTCGAGACCAAAGTCCTCGGCCTTGGGCAGCCGCGTGACGTACTGCTCGAAATCCTCCTGCCCCTCAAGCTGCAGGTCCATGTCCATGTGCTGCAGCGCCGTAGCAGCAGCAGCATCAGCGCCGTAGTAGTAGTCGAACGACTGCGGAGGAGGCGTGGGCGAGGCCGACGAGATGGAGTTGGAATTGGAGTTGGAGTTGGAGTTGGAGTCGTCGCCGGAGCAGCAGCTGGACTGCAGGCCAAGGACGGGGGAGCTGGGAGGAATATTATTGATTTGGTGGCCAACGCGAAGCTGAGCTCCAAGGTTGAGGCGGGCGCAGTCGCCGTAGAGAGCCCGGGCCGCGGCGTCGTATGCGCGGGCGGCCTCGAGCGCGGTGGCGAAGGTGCCGAGCCAGAGGCGTGCGCCGCGGTTGGGCTCGCGGATCTCGGCCACCCACTTTCCCCAGGTGCGCTGCCGGACGCCGCGGAAGGGACACTGCTGGTTCTCAGGCCCGCCCTTCCCCTTCATGCAACCCTTGCGCGACCGCCGCAGAGGGCAGCACTTCTTGCGCGTCGAACCACTACCCTTGCTCTGCTCCTGCTGCTGCTGCTGGTGGTTGTTCATCATGTTCATCTGCTGCTGCTGGTTCTGGTTGCTCATCATCATCTGCTGCTGGTGATGCTGCAACTCCATTCTTCTTCTACCCTAGCTTGCTTGTTAATTATCTGCAGTGCCCTCCCCTCCCCCGCTATATATATATAGACCCAAGACAAGGAATACGTGGTGCTGCTGCTGGACGCCGGGGATGGAAGGTGGCTCGAGGTGCCGGCGCCTGGCATTGCATGCCGCCTTCGTGTAGCTAGGTCCGCCTCCGACGTGGCGCCAAGTAAGGACGGCGGTTGACACGATGGGGTGGGGCCAGCGGCGCAGGACACATGGCTGTCCTAGGTGGGCTCCACGAGTCGCAGCCACTCCCTCCACGTGGCGCCCACAACAATCGGTGACGCCAGGCTGATGCCTTGCTTTCTTCTTGGCTTTGGATGTGGATGAAGCTTACCTTACCCATCTCCCTCCCTGCAAGACCGGCTGACTCTTTCTTTAACTCTCTTCTTCTTTTCTTTCTTTCTTTCTTTCTTTCTTTCTTTCTCTGGCGCCGCAGGCATGTGCAACGCATGCCCCTCGAACCCATCCGTACAATGCAAGCACCTCGTACGTACGTACGTCATTATATTGCCCATGCATCTCTCGACGACGCATGGCACAGCATGGGCATGGGTGTCACAACCTAACAAGGAACAGGTGTTGCTCCATCCCTTTGCCTTGTGCGAGCAAGACGGCTGGCCCTGCTTCCTGCACTGCGTGTCGCAACCTTCAACTCACAAGTGTGTGTGCCCAGGAAGTTGGAGCATGTTTGATTCCCCAAGGACAAGGAGGATAACCTCCACGCACAACGTCGTCTTACTTGTACCAGCCAGATACATGTAATCTGTATCCATCCATTCGCATACATACATACATACCAAACTCATCTACCAGTACTTGCTGCAGCCTAGTAGTACTAGCTAGCCATACATGCATCACTACATACGTACGTTGCCTCCCTGGAACGAACACGCCTAAAACAAAATAAGGATCCATCCATCCATCACTGGAGCATGGACTGGATCCGTCCGTCCCCGTCGTAGGCCTCCACGATCTTCTTTGCGTACCCCGGGATGTGCTGCTCCGCTCTCTGTTTTCCCCAAGCTCGCCTCACGTGCAGGTAATTCCTGATCGTGTGATAGTCCAGCGAGTAGCGCGCAAACTCCAGCCCCTTGGGTCCAACCTGCTCGTCTCATCATCAACAACAATTACATTTTCAGTGCAATGCATACAATCTTTAATCCATCCAATGCAAACTGAATGATTACCAGTTTCAGCAGGAACGCAAGGATGTTGCCCACAAATCTGGGAGCAGGTTTCGAAGGTCCTTTCCCTGCACCGTACCAATTAAGTTCACTTCATTTCAATCAGGATGTGTACTCTTCCCTACAAATAATTACCAGTGCTATATATCTCAATCAGATAGATATAGGAGTACCCACCCAATTTTGCTGCATCGTCAGCTTTCACCGTCTCCATCACAAATGGTTGCCTGGCGCCCTGATTGAAACACAAGACAGTTATCAACACCATACTGACCGCCACATATATACTCTCTGACCAAACTTTGATTTATAAGTATGCCTACACTGCTAACGGTAGGAGTGCTCTCCAGAAGCCCCTCTATCAAGCTCAGCATTTCCCTTCCGCGATCATTCCTGCACCCAAAAATACTAGGATTTTAATACAAAGCAAAACAATTCACTACTGCACAGTGCGCTTTAATATCATCTGGATGCATCCATCACGCTAAATTTACCTGACCGTAATGTACTGAGGATGCTGTGTCATGGAAACCCCAGAATATTTTGGTACGCCCATATAGCCCACCACCAAATCCTACAGTTGTTCAACAACAACAATAAATTAAAGCAAAAAAACACATCTTCAGTTGCAATCTGCTCCTCCACTCCATTAGAGCAGACTGTTGCAACAACACAGGAGAAAAGCAATACGGGTAAATGTGTTCCAAAAGAAAATGAAAAATCAGATAAGTGAACGATTATACTCTATCTCCTACAATAATATGCTCAACCTCGAGGTATTCACCTGTAGCTAATAAAGGTTCAAACACGTGACCAAACTAATAAGAAAAATGAAATGAGCAGCTACGCGGTGTCTAATGATAAGACTGGCCCAGTTTAGATCGTGCAATCGTGATCCGTATTAGATTATTTTATCATTACTTTCTGTATAGACACGATTAAATAATTTCTATTCCTCTACTCAGAAAACGTTGGTTTCTATTCTAGCTCAGCCAGAATCATATGGGTACATATGCTGAATCATATGGGTACATATGCCAAACAATTGCAATGAGAGAAAGCGCTACAAAATGCTGGAAACCTTACCGCCAAGGCATTTGTGTAGTCAAAGCAGCTGCAGATAGTACACACAAAACGTTATCATTAAAATTGTGAAAACAAATCTATCCACAAATCTATACATTAAATGGAAAATACCTGTAGCATGATGGTGCAATAACATCAACCAGGTCATTTGCTGGAAGACAAAAGTAGGGAACCTGCTTTGAATTAGGACATAAATTAAGGCCCAATTCGATTTTTCAAATATTGAAAAAGCTCTATAAAATAGACAAAAATATATGTACCTCTTCAATATGCCCATCTAAGTGTTTTAAGTGAACCTGCATGTAATATCAGTTACACAGAGTTATCGTGCATAAAAATTGCAATGAAAAAGCATGGTAACACTAGGAATTCCTTGTGTTCTTAAATTAATCCTAAACCGGCTTCTTGGGCTATTTTTTATTCTGGAAATAAAATGGTACGCTTATTAATTTGTCAGGAATGATACTGCCAAAACAGGGAAAGCTTTGCAAGCAGCCGATTATCTCAAAGTTATACCTTGTAATCTTGCATAAATTCGTAATGTAGGACAGTTTCCGGTTCACTGCTTGCGGCCTTCAAGAACTTATCTAGTCCTTCGCGTGTACCATTGTCAACTGAGAATATTTGCTGTAAGTCAGAGCTACAGTACATCTTCAATGCTATGTGTAGCAAAAAATGTAAATATTCAGCGGCTGAGAAACTATTAGAAGTTACCACAGTTTGTGCCGAGTACATATAGCTTTTCCAAACCAAGGTACTTTTCGACAGATCTCAATGCTGAGGTTGAACAATTTCACGTTTAATAATTGCAAGATATAATGAAGTGTCACTAAAGAAAACAGGAGAATTTTAAGGTAAACACCTTGCACTTGACACCCGACGCCACAGAAAAGGAGACGCTTTACACCAGCGGCCTGTCAAATAACAGTAAAACTCTCTGGAGTTGATATAATTGTCAGAATGAGCGGTAAAGCAACTATCACACTGTCATAATAAAATGAATCCGCTCTTTGGTTTTCCTATGGAGTCACTGTAGGGTTTGAGAATTCAGTGGAACATGAAGGCAGAGCATGCAAATAATATTTTTTTATCCTCGTGCAAACAAACCAACTAACTTATTTTGATCCCTAGAACTGGAAAACGAGGATATACTGTCCATGGACTCCGTTAATTCTAATAAAATAACAGCACTATTGAGGTACTTCCCTTAAGATGCTCTCTTATTTTTTTGCATAATGGTACCAGGACAAACTAGTTTCGATCCGGTGCTATGTGAGCAATTTTGCTTATTTTGGTGCTGTAAATGTCCTTGACACAAAAGATAACATTCCAGCCGTGAAAGCGGGTTTCCTTACTAGTTAGGACTTTCGCTAAAGATTGTGGGTGAGGTGTTGTGGCGGGTATCACACACCGTATTCTCCCCTCCCTGATCTGGTTTCATGTTCATAACCCAGTTAGCTAGCTTGGAAGGCAGTCCACGTGATGTTGATGGAACCTTCCCGTTCATGGGTTCACCATATGTACTTACAATCGGCTTCTTGTTTTTGTAATTTAAGCATAATAGTGTAGCGCAGAACCTATAAGTAGCATCAGAGTAGGTACATACTACATGGCTCAGTCCAGGGTCGATACTAACTAAACGTCTATGTTCATTCTAAGTTGATGAACAGTTCAACAGCAGTCCATGGCGATGTTTCTTCGGCCCTGCATTACAGTTCATCTTCTATATTTGAACCAGAATTGCTGATGAGGTGTAGCCGTTCAGACAAAAAACTGCCCATATTTTCTTGGGACAGGAAGAGGTCTTAGTAGTATCATATCAGAACCTTTTCTCAAAGACATCTTCCATCATGACTCATTATTTTTCCAGTAGAATGGGAAGGGAGAAAAGGATGACACGGTAGCTAGTGTCAAGGAGCAAAAAGGGATATACAGTATGTAAAAGGACTGGTTTACCTCAACTAAGGCAAGTGTATTGAGATTAGGTGATAATGTTGGCTTCACCCCTTTGGCTGCAATCACTTCATCTGGTGTCCTGCAGGAGAATGGCTACAGGGTTTAGGTATTTTTTACTTCCATTCTAGCATGTAAGTGATAGGACAACAAGCATGAATAATTAAGATAGACTCATAACTAGCAGATGACTACTGTATCATAACTAGCAGATGACTAATGTATCATAACTAGCAGATGACTAATGTATCATAACTAGCAGATGACTACTGTATCCACGATTGTATACCTCTGTGAGAAGTGCTGTAAACAAGAGCATGTTATATATCAATGTCACAATACCTGGCCAAAACAGGCCTCGGAGCAAGCCTATCGTCTGGATCACTGCAGCGGCAATAAACAACGTTATTCAAACCCATGTCTTGGTTATTTTCGTTGCGGTAAAAAACAATGATGTGGTATATGATTCTTGATTGGGTGCCTTTGTACACAAACCACAGCATCAACCATATTTGCTTTCAGCATCTCAACTGCGATTGTTGTGACAATTCCTGTCCACTGAGCTCCTAATGTAAGTCACATAAGTAGCCAGGTTACAAATTTGTCCAGGTTCAGTGGAATCACGATCAAATAAGATACTGAAACGAAAACACTTTTTTGGGGGGTCTATTAAGGCGGTATGCAAGCAGGCACGTTTGACCTTATACTCCTACATAGGGAAGCAGTTTCGAAGAGGCAGTTGTGGTGAAGGATAAGAATTACCTTCAACAGGTTGAATCTTCCTGGCATACAAAAGTTGATCGTACACTCCAAAGTACATTTCATCCATACTTTCCTTCCTGCCTCTCCCATGGACTAGTGGTTCCAAATCCTAAACCAGGAGAATTAATTTATTTCCAGGTAAGCACGAAAGCAAGATATATACAGTGTGAAGACAGCATACTGTGGCACAGAAATAGAGCAAGTACCAAAACTGAAAATTGATTTGCGATATCTCAGGTTTACAGGTGGGAGGAGTATAAAGAGAGAAAGCATAAGACAATTGGGTGACCTCAACACGGGACATGCCGTCTCCCAGGAAGGCGCAGGCGGTCTTGACATGCGCAACGTAGTATGTGTCGCACAGCCCACATCGGCTTCATCATCAATATAAACAAGCTGTAGTGTCACACTCTTGTATATATATGTATAGATAGATACAAGTTGTGTGGAAGAAGGAGTAACTAGAATTTAAACTGTTGAGATGCAAGCAAAACGTAACATACCTACAGTGGTCCTTGGCAGGGTAGACGGCGCCGGAAGGAATGGGTTTGGATTTCTGCCTCCAGTCCTCCCTCGGGGCCTTGTTGCCCTTGAGCTGTCTCTTGGCATTGCCGTCCCCTAACATTAATTGGGAATTTTTTTATCAGTACTGCGGGTTAATCGATCACCATGGGTCTCCACTGGCCAGCTCAATCTGAATTCACTACAGCGGTTACCTGAAGAGGAAGAGGAGGATGCGCGTGGGGCGAAGGGTTTCGCCGCAGGTGAAGAGAACGAGGCCGACAACAGAAGGCAGCAACGTTGGGCGGCAGCCATGGAGCAAGTTGTCTCCGCCACTGATCCTACCTAGGCTGAGCTGTGAGCTTCCCTTTCCCTTCACTTCCCAGTTCCCAGAGGCAGCAATGTCGCGACCATCCAAGAGAAGGAAGCGCGGCGATAAGAGGGAGGAAGAAGAAGAACGAGTGGAGAGGAGAGTCCCCAGCCCGGGAAAAGATTTCAGCCCATCATAACTAGGTCCAGGCCCAATCAACACTTGGTCAATCCAGGAAAAAAAAAAAGAAGGGAAACTGATCAATTCAAATCGCTTGTTTCTGCGTTGGTCGATGTACATATATATCCTGGAATCTCAACAGAAAAACAAACCACTGAATCACTGATGATATGTAACTGTAATATAAAGAGTTGCATAGATGGAAAAGCTATCCATGCCAGACTCGCACAGCTGCAGCAACCATTTTCAGCTAGTGACACTAGTGCAGAGTACAGTACAGATCTCCTCACTAGAGATATGAATAACTCTGTCATAACATTACAAATGCATTTTATCAACAAGATTATGTGCTCAGGCTATGTACAATCATTTATGGAGCCCTGAACATATCTAGAGGAATAACTCTGCTATAAAAGTAACACTAAGGTCATTTCTAAAGGCATGCCAGCATGTTATCATGTTATGAGGGCAGCATATCTGTCCAAACTGTTATATGTTTGTGCAAGTATTTCAATACATGTGTAACAAATGTGGCAATTCCAACT